>CM053786.1:754863848-755268848 GCA_028749045.1 Cupressus sempervirens
CGCAATGAAGATGAAGATGTGGATAAGGCTGCTGAGGTTTTCATCCATAAGTTTCATAGAAATCTCAAGTTACAGAAATCTCCATCTGAGGCTCAATACGAAGGATACCTTGCAAGAGCTACGTGAGCTATATTAGTGGATCAATTTTTATCACTTCTGGTAGTTTTACTACACTAGTAGATTATATTAAGGAATATTGTCATTACTTATGATAAGTTTTGTATTTGTTTATAAGATATGATTCGAGCTTAGATTGTGGCTTTTGAATAAAATATATGGTTATTCTCACTTTTAGACGTCACCTCTTAAGTTTGTTTACTACTTCTGCAAGTTTTTATTGTGCATAAACATCCGAAATTTTTTATTTAACTAAATAATTCGATTCTTGCACTTCAAACAATGTAGACAAATCATGATTATTAATTCAATGTTCTATTGAAGATGAAAGCAAAAAGTTACATGCAGAAACTAACTCGATTTTGAGGATTAATTTATAGATATATTAGCTAGCAGATTCCCTTCTCAGGGCAAGCCGGGGATATCGATTCATTTTGGGATGAAGGACTGATGCATCGGATTTACATTCAGCTAACTTCCTTAAATTATTAACAAAGGACTTTTCTACTCCGAAAGGTCTTAGGTTACAGTATGGATGTTAATTTATTAATCATTTCATTAGTATGAATCTGTATGAAATAAGAGCTCTGGAGCGCAATGGTTCAGTCTTGTGTAAGAAGGGAGAAGTACGACGCATTATATCAGTTTGGCTGCAGGAATAGAAATAGGGGAATAAGAATAGCTATTCTGGAATAGAAAATGGGGGTACAAATTCCTATTCTCTGTTTGGTTCAGCCAGAATTTGATGGGAAATTCATGGACCCAAAAATTTATGTTCTCTAAAATAAATAAAACTGGAATACGAAAGCATATTTCAATTCCACCTATTTCAGTGGAATTGGAATACCTCATTTTTGGGCCAAAATTGGAATACATATTTCTATTTTATTTTGTATTCCAATTCCAATTTGGTGCATTGAAACGAAGAATTCAAAATTTTAAGAATTTACATATGCCTATTCCGCTTCTAAAATGGTAAATGTTTTGTAATATGTATAAATGGATCATGTAGGATATGTTTCATCTCATGAGATGGAAGATAATAAGTCCACAAAATTTAAAGGGTATGGCAAAGAAAAGATTTTGTTTGTATATACAAAAATTAAAAAAAGATTTTATGAAAGGAATATTACTTGAAAGAAAATTATACTTGAATCATTTTTCAACTACTTGCTAAGTTGAAACAATAGTGTTCTAAGATAATCTTATAAATTTGCAAAGTTTTCAAATGAAAAATAAACATATTTTTCCCAAATGTAGTAAGCTTTGATATAAATTATAAGAAGAAAAATTTATATTTTGGCAAAACCTAATCTTTTATATTACATTTCAAATTAAAAATATTCTTATCAAATGGAATATAATAAATTTGTCAAACAAAGTGAGAGAAAATTGTAAAATTTGACAAATTTGGTATCTTTATTTATATGTAAATATGATAAATACACAGATACTTTGAAGTATCGAAATGTACATCCTTCTAGCAAATTACCTTAGAGAAAATTAGTAAACTACATAAATGAAACCTTGACTCATAGAAACCTAATTGACAATAGTGCAAAACAAAAATCTATTAAAGAAAATGATCATACATAGTGTAATTAGAAGGAATTCATAAATGAAACCCTAGTTCATAGAAACCTAACTGAAAATAGTGTGAAATAAAAATCTATTAAGAAAAATTATCATACATAGTGTAATTAGAAGGAATACACAGTAGTCACAGAGCCCAATAACACTTGTTTCAATGAAACAATGTTGTCAATTGATGACATGTACCCAATGCCAATACAATTAAGAAGGCCTCTTAAAGGATGCCATAAATTCTCCCTTTTTTCTTACAAAAACTAAAATGGAATTCCAAGAAAACAAAACATGGCCAATAAAATATTAGAAATAAAAAGAAATTATTATTTTTTAATGATAGATTTTCTATGGACCATAGATTAAACTATAGGTTAAAGGAAATTATAAGTTATGCACAACTATCAAAATGCATATTAATTGAGAAGAACAAGATGAAAATTTCAATCTCTGCCTATAAATAGGCATGACTAAAAGGAGAAATAGGAAGTCCAATAGTTATGTAGAAAAAGAGATGTAAGAATTAAAACTCTTAATTATATGGGAGGAAGTGACTAGAAAATTAAAAAGATAGAAATGGACATTTTAAACATATATGTTTCTTACTTTTTTTCTAAAAGATATAGCATTTAGTAGGATAGTATTCTCAAATGTTTTTAGTTCAAAAGTTTATACCACATTTCACCATTTGTATCAAGATGGAAAGAATGACATATCATAAAGGAAATAATGCTATATTGTATATGGAAGCTATTCTAAGAACCTAAATTTTATATTTGACAATGATAAGTAGGGAATGGTATAAGAAGCTCCCATAAAGGGATCTTACTAGGAGTACCACATAATTGCTCAACTATATCATACTCTTTTCCAAAGGAACTAGGTAAACATGGTGCTTGAGGAAGCACTAGTTGTAATACCCTTGCTTTGCCAACATTGTAGAGTTAGTTGTTAAAGTTAAATATGAATCTTCTACATATGTGTTAGCTTTTATTTGATGTTTGAAATACAATACTTTGATATGTTTTGTATTTGATTATGTCAGGTTGTAACAATTTCCTACTTGCAATGACATGATACGTTAATTTCTTTTAGTTAGTTAATGGAATTAATTTTATGATGATGTCATATGACATGTATTAAAAAGATGTTTATTATATTGTTATGATGAAGAGATGTTCATGTCAGAATATGGTGTTATTTATATTTAATGCTTATTATTATACTTACTTCATACTTGTAATTGTATGATGTGTATGTTTGAGTTTTACATTTATGTTTGACATGTCTGATATGCTTAAGGGAGGGAGTTGTAGTCACCTACTAGTTGGGATCTACACTATCTACCACTCCCTACCAATATCTATTTAGCTTTTACACACACACACACACAAACATACATATATATACATATATGTATATATATATATATATATATATATGTATATGTATATGTGTGTGTGTGTATATATATATATATATATATATATATATATATACATATACATATACATATACATATATGTATATCTATGTATACATATATATACATATATTTATGTATGTATATATATGTATATACATATATATACATTTATGTATATATATGTATATACATATATATACATTTATATATATATATGTATGTATGTATGTATGTATGTATATACATATATACATACATATATATATACATATATACATATATATATATATATACATATATGTATATATATACATACATATATATGTATATATACATATATACATATATATACATACATATGTATGTATGTATGTATGTATGCACATGTGCATGCTTGTCTTTTATACAAATTTGTAAGTACTAGGCATCGACTTCCCTAAATTGTCATGATGAGTGTGTCCTATTGCAACAACTCAATGGTTAGAATGGAGGGATAATTTTCAAGTTCAATCCTAATCATAACCTAGAATTACTTGTCATAAGAAGAAGGACATGTATCTGACTTTCCACCCTTTTAAATCCATGAGTTTATCTTTGTCCATGTTGTTTATTTTTTGAGTTTTGATAATGTTGTTTTTACATGGATTTGACTATGTCATTTATCTCATAAGTGATTTAATTATAATATTTGGATTAACCATATAATATGATGAATTATTAAATAATATTTGATTAAAAAGAAGATATATTAAAATATGAGAATATTTAATTAATTAAAAACTAGTTAAATATGTGCTTTAATTTAAAGGACTTAATTTAGAAGGTTAACTTTAGAAAAATAGTTAAAGATAAATTAGAATATGATGATATCATTTAAATTAATTAAATATGTGCTTCAATTTTAAAAAATTTAATTTAAAACTCTAATTTGAGATTGCATTAAAAAGAGAGTTATTAAAGTAATAAAAGATTAAAGATTTGATATTGCTTTATTATAACTATTTCATTAATAATAGTTAAATTAGAGTTGAATTTAATAATAAACTTTAATTATTATTATTAATTTAAATAATAAACTACACATTAAATAGTACTTTCACTAATTAATAAAATGGAGGAAATGAAAAAAGAAAAACAAAATTAAATTGAAAGGTTCTTTAAGTTTGCAAGAAAGGATTAAATATTTAATGTAATTATTATTTAATAAAGTTATTGGATTTTAAAGTATGGTAGAATAGAAACCATAGTTAGTGTTATGGTTCTTTATAAGGCGGTTAGTAGTTCATTTGAGAGATGGAAAGGTTTTGTGGAGCAAAATTTGAAATTAGAGAAAAAGAATTGTTGAAAGTTTCAGAGGCATTTGATTTGCATGCATTCACAGATTGTCTCATATTTTAGCTATGGTTTTGAGGTAGGGTTTGAAAACCCATCGTAAAATTTTATTGAAAGATATGTCTACTTTGTGTCTTCTTGGGTGCTTGCATAATGCTTATTAATTTATTATATTAATTTTTGGATGAACAATTATGTCATAGATTTTGAAAAGAAAGACTTATTGATGGAATTAAATCATACAGCTGAAAACTGTGTGTTTTTTAATATTATATTTATAGCCTTGTGATATTTATTTTTGTGATGGTTTTCTTTATGGTTGTTTGGTTGGCCAAGTTGGAATGTGCACTAGAAGTATTTTTGAGATTTCTTTTATAATTATTCAACTAGATGTCATGATGTATTTTATGATTCAAATTGAGGTTTATTTTATGAGATATCTTTTGATGAGCATTTATGAGAATTTGGGTTTTGGGAACCAAGGTTATTTTCATGTTGTCTATTAATGAACGAAATTTGATCACTACTACTTTTGTGATATGACACACAATTTTGGTTTGTGAGTTTTGGGATGGTAGTTTATGTGCATGTCTATGGGAGTGACTTGCAATGACGGTCAAGGCCCAAAGTGGCTCCCATGATAACTCATATTATGTTATGTAATAAGTGGTAACATAGCAATTAAAATATTTAGAAAACATTAAAATGATAAGTTAGATATTTTTTTTCGTCCATGCCTTGAGTGCTTGTATAGGCTAAGGATGGGAATGGGATGATGCCTAGTGAGGGGCATGATCAGTTTGCCTCATCTTCATGAGAGAGTATTAGGGTTCCACAAGTGTCAAATTGAGGATCCATTGTCTAGAGTGACCAAACCAAGGTAGCTTAATGCTTGAGGGCCTAGGGTCTAGTGAGAGAGTAGTCTAGAGTAACTCAAATAGTTCAACAATGTGATGACACTCCATAGTATGTAGCTTGAGTCTCCTTCATGTTTTCTTTATATTTTCCTATGGTGGAGTATTTATTAGTGGTGTACTTGTTGGATATTACTTTTGAAGGTGTATTTATTGTGAGTTTTTACTTATTAATTGGATGTCATTTATTGTTTACAGTGGACTTTTATTGATGAATGATAGTTATTAGTTGCTAGTATTATTATTATTGGAGTTGGTGATTGGTGGCTTACTTTTATTGATGACATTTGTTATCTATTGATTATTTTTCTTAGACATGTGGCCTTTGAATTAAGGTTGATATCTCTCATTGACTTTATCTTAATTTTATATTGTATTATATTTGGCATCTAGATGTTGACTTGGTGTTTGAAGTTGGTATTGGAATGAGTGTCCTTTTGATTTTGATCAACTCTTCTTCTTGAGTAGTTTGTGTTACCCTTGAGGTTGTTTTGGTTATCAGGTTTCCTTGCCCAAGATTGTTTTATGATTTGATTATTTGTGTGTGGATTGTACATTATCTCTCCTATAAGGTGGGCATGGGGGCTTGACTAGGTTACCACATGATTGAGAGATAGTGTCTTCTTACCATTTGGGTTTCACTCAAATTTGCTGATCTTTGATGCTTGTTCATGCAGTTCTACCGTTTATCATTCTTATTCATATCTTGGAGACTTATATTGAGTTGATGTATCTATTCTCATACCTTATGGCATGTGTAGTGGATGTTATTCATTGTATTAGTTGTACTTATGCATTTTCTTATGAGATAATGTATCTATTATTTCCTTATGATTCATGAACATGTACTCAAGACTTAAACTAATTATTATAAACTTCTTAAACATGACTCAAAGTGAAAGAACCCTTCATGAATGAAATATTTATTGTAATTGCATTTGTGTAAATGTTGTGTTTGTGTATATTGCTTTCACATTGTTACTTTGATGTTGTTTAATCTTTAAAAAAAAATAGTAAACTTTGTAACATATTAGGTTTATTTCTTTTGGGTGTTACATCTAGTATTATAGTTCAAGTTTCAAAATTGGGAACTCTGGGCATATTGCATGCCATTAGTTAACAAGTGGTTAAACTTAAAACAAGATTAAAAAAATAGACTTATCATAAAAAAATATAAACAACAAAATTGCAAATAATAGAAGTATGAAACTAAAACTTGGATACATAACACTTGGTGTTTGACATGCTATTTTTTTGTGACTGTATAATTCATCCTTTTAATCTTAGTAGTGATAGTCAACTTCTAGGAGAAAGAAGGTATTTAAGTGGAGGAGATTGTAATAGCCCTCCTTTGCTACTATTGTAGACTTAGCTATTAAAGTTTTCTATGAATCTTCTATAGATTTGTTTGCTTTTATTTGATATTTAAAATGAAATACTCTGATATGTTGAGTAATTGATTAGGTCAAGTTGTAACAATTTCCTACTTGTAATGACATGATGCTTTACTTTCTATTAGTTTGTTAATCAAATTAATTTTATGATGATGTCATATGGTGTATCATAAAAGATGCTTATTATATCCTCGGGATGATGAGATGTTCATGTTATAATATGGTTTTATTTATATTTAATATTTACTATTCCATTTACCCCATACTTGTATGTATATGGTATGTGTGTGAGTTTTACATTTATGTTTGATGTGTTTGATATGGTTGAGCAAGGGAGTCATAGTAACCTGCTAGTCAAGATCTACATGATGTACCACTCTCCACCATTTTCTATTTAACTTAGATATATATGCACATGCACATTCTTTTCTTTTAAATAGATTTACATGCATCGCCATCGACTTCCCTAAATTGATAGGATGAGTGTGACCTATCATAATAACTTAATGGTAAGAATGGAGCTATAATTTTTAGGCCCAATCCCAGCCATAGCCTAATTATTTGTGCTAAAGAGGACATGTATTTAACTTTCCACCCTTTTTAATCCCATGAGTTTATCTTTGTTTGTGTTGTTTACTTTTGAGTTTTGGTAATGTTGATTTTATGTGGATTTGACTATGTGATTTATTTGATAAATGATTTAATTATAATATTTAGGTTAATCATATATTAGGGAGAATTATTAAATATTATTTGATTAAAAAGAAAATATTAAAATAAGAGAATATTTTATTAATTAAAAAACTAAATAAATATGTGCTTTAATTTAAAATACTCAATTTGGAAGTCTAAATTTAGAAAATTAGTTAAAGAGAAATTAGAATATGATGATATTTAATTAATTGAAAATTAATTAAATATGGGCTTCAATTTAAAAGTCTAATTTGAGAAGTTGCAGTAAAAAGAGAATTAAATTAATAAAAGATTAAATTAAGATTTGATATTGCTTTATTATAACTATTTCATTAATAATAATTAAATTATCATTTTATTTAATAATGATATTTAATAATTATTATTAATTTAAATAATAAACTATGCATTAAATAGTGTTTTCAATAATTAATAAAGTGGAGGAAAGGAAAATAAAAGAAAATTAAATTGAAAGGTTCTTTAAGTTTGCACGAAAGGATTAAATAATAAATTAATAAAGTTAGTGGCTTATAAAATATGGGAGATTTCAGAAATCCTAGTTAGTGTAATGGTTCTTTATAATGGGGTTGGTAGTTCATTTGAGAGACACACAAGTTTTTTGGAGTGAAATTTGGATTTAGAGAAAAAGAATTTTTGAAAGTTTTGGAGGGTTTGGATTTGCATGCATTCACAGATTGTCTAACATTTTAGCTATGGTTTTGAGGTATTGTTTGAAAATCCATTTTAGAATTTTATTGAAAGATATGTCTACTTTGTATCTTCTAGGGTGCTTGCATAATACTTATTAATTTATTGTATAAATTTTTGGATAAAGAATTATGTTGTAGATTTTGAAAAGAAAAACTTATTGATGAAATTAAATCATATAGCATTAAAGTATGCATTTTCTAATATTCTATTTATAGTCTTGTGATATTTAATTTTGGGATGGTTTTCTTTGTAGTTGTTTAGTTGGTCGAGTTGGAATGTACACTAGAGGTGTTTTTGAGATTTCTTTGATAATTAGTGGACTAGATGTCATGATGCATTCTAGGATTCAAATTGAGATATATTTTGCACAATATCTTTTGATGAGCATTTTTAGAACTTGTGTTTTGAGAACCAAGCTTATTTTTAGGTTGCCTATTTAGGAATTTAATTTATTTAGTATTACTTTTTTTGTATGATAGACAATTGTGCATCATGAGTTTTGGGAAGGTAGTCTATGTCCATTTCAATGGGAGTGTAATAACCCCAACATGCTATAACCTCTTCAAACACCAAAATCTTCTTTAGTTCAATTGTTCGACATTTTTCCAAACACTCTGCAAGAAAGTTCTAATACCAATGTGATATCCTCTTACAATGAACTAATATGCAAGTGCAATTCTTTAGATATTTTTAGTGCAAATACATGGAAACTAGATATGAAATGCAAAAAAATTGACATACAATAATGACTATAGTAATGCCGAAATTTGATTTTGAATTATCAAAAAAAAATCATATGCTTATGAAGTACAATGATAACTACTAATAGTTACAAGAGGAACCTAATTATAGTGATGCCTAAGAATGGAAATGACTTAAACATAGATACTGCAACACGACATTGTGCATGTGTACTATAGCAGCCAAAATCTATTCTCCAATTTAAGCACAAATAGAACTCCTGAATTGAAGCTCTCCTAAATACCAAATTCAATGGATATTTCATCACCAAAAATAGTTGCAACACTAAAGAGTTGATGTTCTCCAATGGCTAACTGAAATCAGAAACATTAGTTTCTTCTCCCAACTAAATGCAATTCATAATAATTGAATACAATAATTGGATGATAAACAATGAAGCTCTCACCTCTATTTATACTTTTCCTCCACCCTTCTAGAAGGAAATAAAATATTTAATAAGTGCATTCTGTAGAAGTTTCTCCCTTTCCAATAATTAATGTGCTTTTAGGAAGTTAAATTACTAGAAGTTTCCCCCTTCCAATAATTAATGTACTCAATAGAAGCTTCTCTCTTACAATACAATAATTAATTGTGCTTCTAAAAAATTGAATTACTAGAACTTTCCCCCTTCCAATAATTAATGCACTCTCAATTAATTAAATTAATTAAATATAAAGTCACCTTTTTATTTTAATTTATTTAATGACTTTATAAGAAATTAATTTAATCATTTTCTCCCTATTTTTCCACTTAGCCTTCAAATAATGTCAAGGTTAAGAACTCCATTGAGATGCTAAAAAGATGGGGACATTATAGTCCACCCTCCTTAAAATTTATTATCCTCAAGAAACTTCAATCCTGAATGCTACAAAATCTCCTCATTCTCCCATGTCGCATCCTCTACTAGCAAGTCCTTCCATTTCACCAAATACTCCCTTATCGTGCACCACCTCAAGTTCCTTTTCCTGAAATCAATGATAGCCTCTAGCACCAATATAAATTTTCCCTCATTAGCCAAGGGTGGGAGCATTATAGAAGGAAAAATATGATGTCCTAGTGCCTTCTTGAGGTGTGACACATGATAAATGTTGTGCACCTTACTCTCTACTAACAAATCTAACTCATAAGCCACCTCTCTCACTTTCCTAATAATCTTCAATGGATTATAGTATCATGGCTTAAGTTTCTCTGCACCACTCTCCTTTAGAGTGGATTTACACTAAGGCTGTAACATAGGATACACCATATCTCCAATCTCAAAAGTTTGCTCTATCACATTCTGGTGTACATATTGCTTCTACTGATTATGTGCCTTGGTTATATTATCCTTGAGATTCTTAATAGTGTCTTGATTCTCCTATAACAAATCTCCTACACTGGGCACTCTACTATCACTTATAAGAAAATCCATAAAATTAGGTGCCTCATACCCACACAGGGCCATAAAGGGTGACATCTGATTAGACATGTGATAAGTGGTATTGTAGTAATACTCATAGAGATAAATCCACTTTACCCATGCCTTATGTTGCCTTGCTAAATAATTTTTTAGATATCCCTCCACCCATTTATTCACTATCTTTGTTTGACCATTTGTCTAAGGGTGGTAGCTAGTACTTAGAGTGAGCTTTGTCACATAAAACTTGAGTAGCTCTTGCTAAAAATTACTCATAAACCTGCTATCTTTGTCACTCATAATGCTTTGAGGTAAGCCATGTAGTCTAGATATCTCCTTGAAGAACAATTCTACCACCTATGTAGTAGTGTATGTAGGAGTGATTAGAAAGAAGTATAAAAGCTTCATAAGGTGATCCACAACCACATATATGCAATCTCTGCCTTGGGCTCTAGGTAGTCCTATGATGAAGTCCATAGATAAACACTCTCACTTCCTATCAGGAATCTGAAATGGCTGAAGTAAACCGCTTAGATAGGAATTGATAGGCATTTCCCTTCTATTCTAAAGGTGGTCAGATCCCCTCCCTCCCCTTACATAAAATATAGGTTGACAACAGCCCAGGAGTGTTCCTACTTATTCTGCTGGTAGGTGGGACACTCCCTAATATACTAAAGTACTTTTTCTTTGATCCCTTTCAATGTGAAGCACTTTCTGATCTGTCGGTATGTCTTTTAGAAACTAGGATGTCCTTCCATAGGTGAATCATGATAAAATTTTAGAACCATCCTCCTCACTATTGAACCTAGAACCAAAAGTATTCCCCCTTTGTAAATGATGAGCTCATTCACAAGGGTTTATCCGCTATCTTGAGTAGTTCCATCTATGAATCTGGTGGTCCATGCATCCTTTGCATACTCTACAAGGATCAAGTGTCTCCAATCCTTTGATATATCTATCAATAAGCTCAAATGGGGCCTATGTGATATAGCATCAGCAACTACATTTTGTGTCCCTTTAAAATATGTAATATCAAAGTCATAGGAGTGTAACTTACTCACCCACTTCTACTACCTATCATTGAGATCTCGTTGCCTCAAAAAAAAATTTAGGCTATTATGGTTGGTTTCGATACAAAATTTTCTACTTATCAAATATTGCCTAAATTTAGCCAAAGCATGCATAATAGCTAACATCTCCTTATCATTTATGTTGAAGCTCCACTTTGGCCCTCTTAATTTCTTGCTCTCATATGCAATAGGGTGCCTCTCCTGCATAAGTACCACTCCAATGCCCTCTCTAGAAGTATCGTAGTGTAGCTCAAAAGGTTTGTTGAAATCTAGTAATGCTAACACTGGACAAGAAGTCATCCACTCCATAAATTTCTCAAAACACTCCTATGCCTCAAGAGTCCACAAGAAAGCTCCCTTTCTCATCAAATCTTTCAAGGGTGTTGCATGCCTAGAATATCCATCCACAAACCTCCTATAGAAACCACATAATCCAAGAAAGCCCCTCAACTATGTAAGGTTCATCGGTGAAGGCCACTACACAATGGCACGAATCTTTTCAGGATCCATGCATATGCCTTCTGCATTGATGATGTGACCCAAATACAACAATCCTATCATACCCAAATCACATTTCAACTCCTTTGCATATAAGGACTCTCTACTCAATATATCCAACACCAAGTCAAGGTAAACCAAGTGCTCCTCCCAAGATCTACTATACACCAAGATATCATCAAAGAAGACAAGTACAAATTTCCTTAACTGAGAATGGAAAACCCTATTTTTTGTTGCCTAAAAAGTAGCAAGTGCATTAGTTAGCCCAAATGTCATAACTACAAACTCAAAATGGCCACAATGACATCTAAAGACTGTCTTCTTGATGTCCTGCTCTCTAACTCTAATTTAGTGATAAGCTAAGCTCAAATATACTTTTGAGAAGAAGCAAGCTCCATGAAGCTCATCTATCAACTCATTGATCCTAGGAATGGGATATCTATTTTTAATTTTCTTCCTATTAAGCACCTTGTAATCAATGCACATCCTTAATGTCCCATCCTTCTTTTTCACTGACACCACTAAAGAAGTGAAAGGAGGCTTACTTGGTCTAATGCGGCCCATATCAAGTAACTCCTTTATATTTTTTTCAATTTCATCCTTCAACCTTTTCAGATACCTATAAGGTGTAATCATGATGGGGTTATCCCTCTCCTTTAACTCAATGATGTGCTAAATACCCCTGTCTGGTGGTCTACTTTGTGGAATGTCATTGAACACCTTAGAGTGTTTAACTCTAAGCTTCCAAATATAAGGAGGATATTATGTCTTCTGCTGCCCCTCCTATGATGGCATTAACATGCACTCTATTGCCCATTCTATCTGATCATGTCGAATCAATGTAGACATCATCAGGAAAGAGACCATTCTAAAATTAGTATTCCTAATTTCCTTAAGAATATGTGTCTTCCCATTTACTTTAAACCTCATCTCCATCTCCTTGAGATTAAGAGTGGACTCACCAATATTGTGCAACCAACTCATTTGAAGGACTATATCTATATCTCCCATAGGCACAACATAGAAATCTTCCTCAAAGGCATAATTATTAACTTCCAATGGAAGTCTAGTCATATTATGATCACAATTGAGGACATATCCATCATCTACACTCACTCTACTTCCCCCAAACTCTTCTATTTGTATGTGACACCTTTCCACCAACTTGGCATCAATGAAATTATGAGTAGCTCTAGTATCAACCAAAGCTAAAACTCATTATCTAGCAAGCACTCGTCTCATTTGAAATGATCCTTCTTGCTTAATACTAGTGAGATGAGCTTTCCTAAGTTTCCCATCTCCTTCCCTATCCTTGAACTCCATTTTGGATGATTTTTCAGTGTTTTCTTCCTTTTTTTCACCATCTATTTCATATCAGATGGTGGGTCTGAATTATCTGATTTTGATTCCTCATAGTATGCCCACATAACTCTATTAGCATTTCCCTTTGGTCCAAAAGGATAGTCATAGTTTGCATCATATGGTCCCTTATAGTAGAAACATAAATTTTTCTTTCTCAAATAATTTAATGTTTCCCTATCAAAAGCTGGTAGAGTTTTGTCTTTAGAATCATTTTTGAAGTTAGTTCTCTCTGGCTTTTTATAAAATGGTTTTTTAATCCTTATTAGAAGATGCTCCTTTGGACTAAAATTTGTTTGTTGGGACTGTATGTTCCATATTTCTTGCCTTTTTTATAGCTTCCTATAAAGAAATGGGATCAAATTCTTTTATCCAACCTCTCAATGGTTTGGACAGGCCTTCAATGAAAAGAACTATCAATCTATGCTCTGAAATGTTTGTCACCATGATTGCTAACCATTGAAATTTAACAATAAAATACTCCAAGTTTACTATTTGTTTGAATTGTGCTAATTCCCAAAAATAAACCTGTGGATCGTTCTTGTCAAATATTTTAACCAACCTATTGACAAAGTGCTCATACTTCGTCACTTGATTATGTTGAAGTGTTACCATGCTATGGTTCCACGAATCATGTGCTACTCCCTCCAAATGCAAAGTGGCATATTTGATAGCTTCAATCTCTGTCATTGGCCTTAGTGCCAAAAATGTGTCAAGCTTATGAATCCAAGCTTGAGTTGTCATCTTACCACTCCCATCAAATGTAGGCATAGTAAGCTTTCTTGTAGCCCTCTTTAGCTCACTATTTTGACCCCTGGGCCTCCTATCATGTCTGAGTGACCTATAATGTTCTCTTCTCTAATTTAAAAAGAATTCAAAGGTCATCCTCTCCCGAACCTATGGTGCCAATAATTCTCATTCATCATTTTCAGCTACAAGGATATCTGCAAATGCCTCATCCTCAACTTCCTTTGTTGGTTCATGTACTAGTTCCTCTCTAACAAAAGTAGGATGCACAGCCTATCTACTATTCTAGAAAGAGTTCTATATGCTCTAGGTGATCCCACTACATTCCTATTATCCTCTTGTTCCCAATTCCATCTATACTATGAATTCATGTTCTCAACCATGGTGGTGAGTGTCTGCAAAGATTGAGCAATTCGTTCTTGCCCTATCACCATTACTTTGTAAAATTCTCTTATTTCTTGATTCTCATTCCTATTATCTCTTGGTGGGCTAAACTCTTTCCTATCACCCATGGTGTCTGGCTACCTATGAAAATCTTGTTTGGTATCAAATAAAGCTTTCATGTGAGTGGAAAATTTGTTAGAGCCAACCCTATGTGGCTACATGTGATTGCTAAACCCTAAGGATGGTAGGATATAGCTTTGATACCAATGTAATAACCCCAATAGGTTATAACCTCTTCAAACACAAAAATCATCTCTAGTTCAGTTGTTCAACATTTTCTCAAACACTTTGCAAGAAAGTTCTAATATCAATGTAATATCCTCTTAAAAGGAACTAATATGCAAGTGCAATTCTTTTAATATTTTCAATGCAAATACATGGAAACTAGATATGAAATGCAAAACAATTGACATAAAATAATGACTATAGTAATGGCAAGATTTGATTCTAAATTATCAAAGAAAAATAATATGCTTATGAAGTACAATGATAACTACTAATAGCTACAAGTGGAACATGATAATAGTGATGCCCAAGAATGGAAATGACTTAAACATAGATACTGCATCGTGACATTGTGCATGCATACTATAGTAGTGAAAATCTATTCTCCAATTTAAGCAGAAATACAACTCCTAAATTGAAGCTCTCCTGAATACCAAATTCAATGAATATTTCACCACTTCAAATGGTTGCAACACTAAAGAGTTGATGTTCTCTAATGGCTAACTGAAATCTGAAACCTTAGTTTCTTCTCCCAACTTAATATCAAATACAATTCACAATTATTGGATGATAAAAAATGAAGCTCTCACCTTTATTTATACTTTTCCTTCACCCTTCTAGTAGGAAATAAAATATTTAATAATTTTAGTGTAGTTTTTTAATTTCCTAGTGGGTTATTTTTTTTCCCCTTTATTGCTAGTTTTTTTCCTACACTTTTAATAATCTTGCTTAGGTTAATAAAGCATGTCTTATTTAGAAAGTGGTTGCAAGGTGTCACATTCCTACATGTGAGCATCCATTAGCTATCTTAGGAAGATACTTTGCTATCTTTAGTCTGATAGATGGTTGCTCCTCATTGGTTGGTGTTGTCACCTCCTCCCTCTTCCTAGTCTATATAAGAATGCTACCTGGCTTGTATTTGGGATCAATTTCTTTTGCATCCTTTTAATGCTATTTTGCTTCCAGTATTTGCAATACTCTCTTGGAGACTAGTTCTATGTTGTTATTCTGATTTTATATCATTTGCATTCATAGTTTAGATATCTATTTTTTGCACTATTTTTCTAGGTTATCAATCTTTTTAGATTCTAACATGGTATCAGAGCTTTTCTATGTGCAAGAGTAGATTTTAGTTTCTTTATTTGAGAGATTCGGGGGGAAGCGGGTGGGGGGGGGCGCTCTAATAAATTTTATTGTAGTTTTTTTAAAAATGAAGTATGCTCTTCTCTTGCATCTTTCGATGATCTTGAGAATCAGAAATTTTTTGACAAAAACATTTTTAATCTCTAGGGTTTCAATCTCAAATCTGACAACCAATGTGCATATTTGGAGTTTTCAATCAGTATTGCAGGTTCTAGCATGCCATTGATGGACTTAGGAAGCTAATCCAGCATTTGCATGTCATATTTTGGTTGCTAGGGTCATTTCTTGATTTTAGGAGCCATTTTTTACTATTAAAGGCATCTGATTTACACTACAGCAACATCTTTTGTACATCAGAAAGAAAATCACTTTTTGGGACTTGGTTGCAGCACCAGAAAACTATCTGGGTGTCTTTTAATTTTTGCATGAAAGCTCTATATTTTGCAGAATCGAGCATGAAAAGCTACAGCCATACGCCTCTCCATTGGTAGTCATAGATTTGAATGGAGTTTTCAAATGTCTCGTTCTTGCTCATACAAACTCCAATTTTGATGATTCTTGTTATGACCTTTGCTAATTTTTTGTGCTCTATCCACTAGTGGAGTTGTTTTTTGATTTTCATGCATGAATTCTTTAGAAATTGTAGATTCTCAGCCCTGACTATGCACAATTCTCATTTTGAAAACTTCAAAGGATTATAACTTTCTCATACGTCCTCATATCAGGGTGATTCTTTTTTAAAAGTCCATGATTTTTTTAGTAGATCACAATGGTGCTATTTATTTCCTTGATTATTGTGCTCAAGTTTCACTTTTAGCATATGCTCTTCATGATGGTTTGTAATGCATTGAAATCAAGAACACTAAGTATATATTTCTAGTGGTAGTTGTAAATGCACTAAAATAAAGTGCCAAATCATATTTCTTTCGGGGGATTGTTTGATTGAGTAAAAAGGGGGGGCATAATTGTGGTTGGGTTCTCTTTTCTTGGCATTTCTTCTCTGCATTTCTTCATCATGGATCAAACAAATATGCCCATCCTAACTCCATACAATAACTTTGAGTGGAAATCATGCATTACAATTCACTTAAGGAAAGCTAGATTAAATATGATAACTATGGGACTTGAAACTGAACTTGCTAAAGATGAAGAAAAGCCTAAGTGGTTTAAAAAATGTGATGAGGCATATGGAACATTGTGTTTGTTTGTTTCTCCTAATTTTCTATTTCACGTTGAATCTTTGAATACATCAAATGAAATATGGTTAAAGCTAGAAACACTATTTGGTACACAATATTCAATGAGGGGTCATATATTGGAAAATGAACTAATTAGTTTAATTCCAAACAATTTCAACATAATCCAATATTTCTTCACTAAATTGAAGTCACTAAAGTTGGAGTTAAAACAATATGGAATTGAAAAGAAAGATGAACAACTGATTCTTAGTATTCTCTCTAAGCTAAGTTTAGAATATTTTGTGTTTGTCTCTACCTTCTATGCTACTAAGGGTGCACTTGGTACTCAATTCACCATGCCATCTTTAGATGATTTTGCTATCAATCTCACTCGAGAACAGGACGAGCTAATCCAGATGGGCACTCTTAAGTCCTCTAAGTCACATGCTTTAGCTGCCAACCAAGGCACAAAAGAACAAAAAGGACAAAGTAGTAACAACAATAGTAACGATGAGAAAAAAAAATAGTGAGGAAAAGAAGGATCATATACTGGTTGCTTCAAAAGCAACTATTGATACCCCATCTTCCAAGGGTGATAAGCCTAAGAAAGAAAAAGTCAAATGTGCCTATTGTAAAACACCTAGTCATGATGAACATAAATGTTTGAAGAAACAAATTGATCACTTGACATACATTCTTGAGAAGAATAATATTATTGTTCTTGAGTCTATCAAAAAAAGTTCTAATGAAGGGTCTAACAAGGAAAAATAAAATAGCAAGGGGAAAGGAAAGGACAAGGCCCTTGTTGCAGTTGCTTCTGCACCATCCACTTGGTTTCTTGATTTGGGTTCTTCACACTACATGGCTTCATCTAAGGAAGAACTTGCATCCTTGGAACTATGTACTATGCCTTATATTTTGATTGGTGATAACACTCCTATTGAGGTCTGTGGGAGAGGGTCTATTGATGTGGGGGATGGCACATTCCATGATGTTCTTTGTGCACCCTCATTCTCAACTAATCTCCTATCGGTATGCTAGATCACTCACACAGGTTCAGGCAAGCAAGTTGAGTTCACTCTTGATTCAGTGGAGATACGTGAGTTGCATAGTGATTCTACAGTTGCATTTGGAAGAGCAGATCATCAGTCATGACTTTATCTATTTTCTCACTTTGTTCCTGATCCTTCTTCATCTATTTTTCTCACTCACTCTAATGATGTGAGTAAATTATGGCATGAGTGGTTTGGCCATCTTAACTTCCACTATTTGCATTAGCTCAACTAGCAGAGCATGGTCATAGGGTTGCCTTCAGTTCAGTTCTCAAGCGATGTTTGCCAAGGTTGCATTCTTGGTAAGCATCCTAAGGTAAAGTTTGACAAAAGTAAGGCATGGAGAGCTTCATAGATACTATAGTTATTTCATAGTGATTTGGCTAGTCCATTTCATCATCCTTCTTTTAGCAGGGCCAGATATGGCCTCACATTCATTGATGACTTTTTTTGATATACTTGGGTGTACTTTCTCAAATAGAAGTCAAAGGTATTTGATCATTTTTAGGACTTCAAAACTTTTGTAGAGAAGCAATCCAGGAAAGCCATCAAATTTTTGCACACAAACAATGGTGGTGAGTATGTCAACCATTAGTTTGAAAGATTTTGCACTTCAGAGGGGATTGATTTACAACATTTAGTTCCATACAATCCTCAACAAAATGGTGTTGTAGAATGGAAGAATAGATCCTTGAAGGAAATGACAAACCGTATGATTCACTCTAGATCTCTTGCACCACAGTATTGGGCAGAAGCCATTAATTGTGCTTGTTATATCCAAAACTATGTTCCTCACCGAGCCTTGAAGGGAGTTACTCCTTTTGAAGCTTGGAATGGTAAGAAACCATCAGTTAAGAACTTTCGAGTTTTTGGATCTCCTGCATGGGCCCACATTCCTATGAAGAAATGCAAGGCCTTGGATCCACAAAGAAAACCTTGCATATTTGTAGGTTATCCTGATGGTGTGAAGGGTTATCGGTTGCTCCACCCTACTACACATGAGTTGTTCACTGAGAGGAGTATTTAGTTTGAGGAGGGACCTTCAAGATCCCTTTCTATCACTTCTCCAACTCCTTCTACTTTGACATTGGAGTCACTTGGAATACATGACAGGTCTTCTAATGGGTCAGATTCACCTGAATAGTCTTCTACCTCCACTTCTGATGTAGAGAGTGATATAGAGGACTTACCTCCTTCTTCTCCTAGTCATCATTCATAGGTTGATTCTTCTCCTTGATATTCATCATCTTCTAATCCACTTTGGGCTAGACAAACCTTGCAATTTGCAGGTGATTGGGTTGGGGATCCATTAGACACTAGGTAGACTTGTTCACAATTCTAGGATGCTCCACATGTCTTCATTGCTATTGCCTCATATCCACACTCATTTCATGAGGCTTCTAGTATTCTTGAGTGGGATATAGCTATGCAGGAAGAGTATAGCTCCTTGATGAGGAACCACACTTTGGATCTTGTGCCTCTTCCTAAGGGAAGAAAACTTGTTCAATGTAAGTGGATCTATCAAACAAAATTTGCAGTAGATGGGTCAGTTGACAAACACAAGGCTCACTTGGTCACTAAAAGATTCTCCTAGGTTCCTAGGCTTAACTACTCTAAGACTTTTGTGCTAGTTGCCCGAATGAATTCCATTTGACTTGTTCTTGCCTTTGTTGCAGCTAATTATTGGGAAGTACATCAAATGGATGTGAAGAGTGCTTTTCTTCATGGTGACCTTCATGAGGAGATCTACATGGAGTAGCCATAGGGTTTCCTTTAGGATTCTTCACTTGTGTGTCATCTTCGAAAGTCTCTCTATGGCCTCAAATAGGCTCCTCGGGCCTAGTATGCCAAGATGGACTCCTTTCTTCTATCAGTTGGGTTCACTCGGTGCTATTCTGATCCTAATGTCTACATTCTACAACAAGGTGATTCACTCCTATTTTTGGTTTTGTATGTTGATGACTTGCTGATCACATGAAGTTCTTCACCCACCATTAAAGCTATCCAAGTTTCCCTTCAAGATAGTTTCTTGATGATTCACTTGGGCTTATTGCATTACTTTCTTGGGATTGAGATCTTTCAATCTCCTTCTGGGATCATCATCACATATTCCAATTATGATCTAGATTTACTCTCGAGGTTTCATGTGGCTGACTGTAGGCCTGCTCCAATTCCCTTTCTTTTTGGAGTCAACCTTAAGGCTCGGTGTTCTTCTCCACTTGTTGATGGCACCTTGTATCGCCAACTTGTTGGGAGTCTCATTTATTTGACTCATACAAGACCTAACATCTCATATGTTGTAGGCATGGTCTCTTGATTCATGCAGGAGCCTCATGAGCTGCACTAGAAAGCAACCAAGCAAATCATTCACTACATTTAGGGGTCTCATAGTTATGGGATTCAATATGCAGTAGGTATTGAGCTTGATTTGGTGGGCTACACAAATTCAAATTGGGTAGGTGATTCTCAGGATTGCAAGTCTACTTTAGGTTATAGCTTCTCACTTGGTTATGGTCCTATTTGTTGGTCAAGCAAGAAGCAGTCTACTATTGCTCTATCTTCTACTGAGGCTGGGTATCAGGGGGTTGTGAATGCCACCACTAAGGCCATTTGGCTTCAACATCTTCTCACTAAGTTTTGTATCTAGATCAAATGGTCATCAGTCATATTTTGTGACAACAAGAGTGTCATTCCAATCTCATGGAATCTAGTCCATCATCAACAAACCAAACACATTGAGATCCACATGCACTACATTTAGGAACTCATCCATGGTCATGTCATCGACCTTCGCTATTGTCTGACATTTGAGCAGGTTGCTGATATCTTCACCAAACCCTTCATTGAGAGAAAGTTCCTTCATTTGCGAGCTTTGTTGGGGGTGTGGGATGCTTCATCTTTTGGGGGGGCTTCTTCCTCTCACTTGGAGTCCTAATTATTTTTGGGGCTCTCTTCTCTCTCTTTTGGGGGAATTTTATGTACATGGGTACCTCATCAGGCCTAACTTGCTGGGAACCATTTCTCCATCCACCTAAGCTTCACTTATGGGGGGCTGTTAGTGTAGTTTTTTAATTTCCTAGTGGTTTATTTTTTTCCCTTTATTGCTAGTTTTTTTCCTACACTTTTAATAATCTATCTTAGGTTAATAAAGCATGTCTTATTTAGAAAGTGGTTGCGAGGTGTCACCTTCCTAAACGTGAGCATCCATTAGCTATCTTAGGAAAATACTCTGCTATCTTTAGTCTGATAAATGGTTGATCCTCATTGGTCAGTGTTGCCACATCCTCCCTCTTCCTATTCTATATAAGCATGCTACCTGGCTTTTATTTGTGATCGATTTCTTTTGCATCCTCTTAATGCTATTTTTCTTCTAGTATTTGCAATACTCTCTTGAAGGCTAACTCTATATTGCTATTCTGATTTTATATCATTTACATTCATAGTTTAGATATCTATTCTTTGCGCTAGTTTTCTGGGTTATCAATCTTTTTAGATTCTAACAAATAATTGCATTCTCGAGAAGTTTCTCATTTTCCAATGATTAATATGCTTTTAGGAAATTAAATTACTAGAAGTTTCCCCTTTCCAATAATTAATGCACTTGATAGAAACTTCTCTCTTGCAATACAATAATTAATTGTGCTTCTAGAAAATTAAATTACTAGAAGCTCCCCCATGCAATAATTAATGCACTAATTAATTAATTATAAAGTCATCTCTTTATTTTAATTTATTTAATGAATTTATATGAATTTAATTTAATCATTTTCTCCTTATTTCTCCACTTAGCCTTCAGAGAATGTCAAGGCTAAGAACTCCACTAAGTAGCTAAAAAGATGGCGACATTACAAAGAGTGACTTACAATGGGGGTCGGGGCCCAAACTAGTTGCAAGGGTAACTTATTGTAAGTTGAGTAATAAGTGATAATATAGTACTTAGAATATTTAGAAAAAAATTAATAGATAAGTTATATATTTTTCCTCATCCATGTTAGAATTAATAGTCCACAAAGATAACTGGGGGGGTGAATTATTAAACCACTTATTTTCTTTAAACAAACTTAACCATTCAATCAAAGTAAACATCAACCATACAAAAATGAACATAGACAATTACACTAGATATGTTGACTAGGGAAACCCTTGATCAGAGGAAAAACCCTCGTGGGAATGATGCCCACAAGATGATTTATAAATATAAATATTCCTTGTTAGAGAATAGACCCCATTAGTAGTCTGTTAATACATTTAGTATAATGAGTCTCTATTAGGAGACATTGAATCCCTGTTAGGAGACATTGAATCCCTATTAGGAGATTCCAACCCTGTTAGGAGTTGTAATGTAATGTATGCAAGAAGAGCCCACTACCCAAACATGCAATTTTAACTACAAGAAGAGCTTATTGCTCAAACAAGTAATTTTTTGGTATCCTCTTTTTTCTTCTATACTTTCCTCTATCTTGTCAACCAGATCAATCACTGTTAGACCTTGTAGACTAGGTCACAAAGCTCAAATTCAAATACCAAATCTCATATCAATAAAAAACACCTTGGCAATGAACTTTCCTTAACTTCCACATTGTTCTGCTCAACTTTGCATTCTGTACTACTCTGCTACTTTCCAAACATTCACAAGTCACATATCACCATGTCATGATAAAGGAAAATTTCCTTCCTTTATATTGAGTCCATAAAAAAAATTCTTGAATCAGCTGCTTGTCCTTCTTAATTAATTATTATAGGACCTTACTAAGAACATGTTACACTTAGCAATAACACAAATCTTCCACCTTGCAACTTGAATAACTTTTTGTACGTGCAATATTATGACGAGCGAGCTTGGCCATGTTATCACCAACATGTCTTCTTCATGTCCTCAACCTCGATCCTCAAGATATCAACTCTATTAGGAGATATAACAAGTTTACCAAAACATCTCTTTGTAAACTCTATCTTAGAACAAGCATCACCAAAACTTACATAACTTCTTCTAGAATTATCCTTTTTGCTTCCGACATTAATTGTATATACCATCTATACTCCAAAGTATCTCTCATAACCTTCGATGGTTATTATGCTCAACTAGCTGTCCATACTGACTTAATCTTTCCATTGTTCTTCTGTCAGATACCACAAAAGACATCAAACATGCTATGATAACATCAATAAAAAACTCACTCATGAATGTAACATACCATCATCAAACCAATCTTCCAATCTTGCAAATCTTCCAATAGTCCATGCCTTGAGTTCTTGTATAGGCTGGGGATGGGAATGGAATGAAACCTAGTGAAATGTATGCCTCATTTGCCTATTCCGATTCTACATGTGTAATGTTGAGGGTCTGGGGTCTAGAGTGACCAGACTAGGGTAACTCAATGCTTGAGGGTTTGGGGTCTAGTGAGAGACTAGTCCAAAATGGCTTAAACATCACACACTAAACTTAATTCATAGACCATAAGTACTAAATAATCAAATTTGACTTTTTTTCCCAAGCTTAATTATTCTACTTGTCCAAGGTGACTTAGGTAGTTCAACAATGTGATAACACTCCCTGGAATTTTTTCCCCTCTCAATAAGGGTGGGAATCACATTCGGGATGGATTCCATTTGCCTCCAACAACTTAACCCTTAAACACAAAACCCATAACTGGCCATAGCATTTGCAACACCATTGCTTTCCTGATAACTATGTTGTAAATCATAACTCTCAAGCTTTCTTAGAAGGTGTCAAATATCCCATATATTGCTAGTTATTGACCACCGCAAATCATAGTTCCCTTTAACCACCTCTACAACCTGCATGGAATCATGTTCAATGCTCTCGTGCTTCCACCCTTAGTTGACAACTAAGTTAAATCCTGAAAATGTGCTATAGCTTCAACAACATTGTTAGAGGTGTTGCCTAGGTTGCAAGCATAAGTCATTAGGTGTCTACCAATAGAGTCCCTAATAATACCCTGCCGATAGCACAACCATTCCTGACAACCAATCAAAATTGAGTTTCACCATAACAGATGTTGGGTACTTCCATTTAGTATTCCTCCTCTTTAAACATGTTTATACAAAATATATTTTCATTTTCTTTATTTCTATTATGTAGTGTTTCATGCTTATAACTAGCCTACAACTCATGGACACATGTCCATGTATTTAAAAATAATATTTTTTTTATTCTATAAGATATTTATCCCAAATCTATAAATATTTGGCTCTAATTCTATACAGTATGTGCATGCACTATTTCATTAATTTGTAGCCAAGGATACAACTTTGTCAATTTGTAACCAAGGATTCAACATTAACGATATAAGATAGCAGTAGCTTAGCCTAAACTTCACCATTGTTTGTAGAACAGAATAAGGACAACAACCCCATTGCCTTTAACGTTCTAAAGTCGAATGTCTACCAACAAGTCAAACATTTAGTAAATAGAACTACTTTTATAGGAATTCTCTTAATTTGATTTCACAGGTTAGAGGTTGCATTGTAGTGCGAAGTTGGATTCATGCATACTTTAAGGGTCTGTTTGGTTGCTAGAATAAGAATAGAAAAGTTGGAATACGTTTTCTATTTTCTATTTGATTTGTCACTTGGAATAAAGAATAAGAATATGTATTCCCATTTTGCCTCTAAAATGAGCTTATACCCATTCCAAAAAATAGCTGTTACTGAATAGCCATTCCTATTCCCAATATTACATGCCTATTGTCCATTCCTATGCCACGACCAAACAGGCCCTAACCTTCTATGCAATAATTTGTAATACACCCGTCCTATAGACTGTTCTTTTCATAGTGTACGTTTCTTTTATGTATACGAGAGAATCTTTTACAGCTATATAGCACCGATAGTAGCAAAATAGAATCTTAGAATAGTTGTACGGCGGACGAGTGAACCGTCAGCACTGGTTTCAGCAATTTGAGGTTCAAATTTGCTGATAGGAATGGAATAATATCTAGTACCAGGACAACAAAACGGTACTAACAACGAGCATTGAATTTTCTATATGTTTGGTGGGAGATGCAATGTTTGATTGTCTTGAACCTTCTCCGCTTGTCTGCCTTTTAATCCCTGATGGACTTTCATCTCTTTTAGGATATGAATTGTTGAATTCTCTTCATATTGCGGACTGAGGAGTGACATAGAGGGTTTTAGGGAGATTTATTATTGAAGATCGTCTTTAAAGATGGCTGCCAAGTGGTTCAATAAAGTTATCTTTGGAAACCAGTCTAAGAAGAACAAGGATGAGAATGCCAAGAAAGGAAGCCATGCTGGGTCTCAACTTTCTAAGTCTTCTGTTTATTCAATTGATGATGTAAATGAATCTTCCCAACATAACAACTCCATAGATAATGGCGATGAGGACGTAGACAAGGCTGCAGAGGTTTTCATCGATAAGTTTCATAGGAATCTGAAGTTGCAGAGAACTCCGTCTGAGGTTCAATACGATGGTTATCTTGCAAGAGCTACGTAAATTATAGAGTCAATCCACTATCATCACTTTTGATTATATTACTACTGTACATTGTAAATCATCATATATGTTGTAATAGCGAGTTTTTAATAGAATGGTCTTTCCCTTAGATCTGTATTGATTGTCAAATTATATTTTAGTTTCTGAAACAAATACATGACGATTATCATCTGGGACTGTTGGGTCTCCCGCGTTTATCAAAATCTGCACTTTACGATCGTACTCTACGTTCCAATGTTGTAAAATACCGAACCATTTAATTTGATGATTAACTTTGAGAAATCATGCAATAATTGAAAATTCTTTTTTCTATTCTTGAGCTATTCCGATGCTTTCACATTCTCAAAGCACAATACACCTGTTCGGAATGGGGCATATTGACCTCACCATGTAAATAAGCTATGCAGAAATGAAAATCTCCAAGTCAGAATAATGAATTGTAAAATTAATAATGTTCTATTGCAGATAAAACCATTAGAAGTAAAGAAACAAGCCCACTGATCACCATACTTTAACAAAAAATCGTTTTTATGTAATTATAAGTTGTTCAAATCACATTTCAAAGACAACCCAAAGGGTTCCATTTTTCAGAATAAAGTACGAAAGCTTAAAATTAACTGACAAATAATAAAAAAGCATCCTTGTACTATTGCCTTGCACTTGAAGTTATTGGGTTGTGGTATATATGCGTACAGATGAATATAGTACTTCATTTATATAGCTAAAGGGATTGCAGAGAAATGTAATTCCACTCGATTCAGTAACAATGATTCACACCTATACATGTTAAAAGGGAGAGAATTAAAATGAGGACGATGGAAATCGATATTGTAAGATATGCTTTTTAATTGTCGACATAAACTATAGATTAAATTATAATTTTAGTCTATGTTAGATATAATCAGGGATAAATGAATTTTATTGAGTTGGTTTATACGTATTGTTCGAAGGTGAAACTACTGGAGAATTATAAACGTTCAAACAAAAAATTCAACGATGGAAATTTCTTGTCAGATGAATTGAGAATAAATGAATCAAATTTTCTTAAATTTGAGATGGTTATTTAGAAGATTGAAAAAATTCTATTAATTAAATTCATTTGAAAGAGCGCATAAAATAAGAATAATTGCATTTTGGGACAGACATCGCTCCAAGTCCATAGATTTTGGGCTTATCTCACATCTCCAAGCGGCTTCACATTATTCGGTTTTGGCGCTGTCACATTTGTGCTTCTGATGGGGGTTTGATCGCATCCTTTATTTTTGAAGCTGCTGGAGAAAGAAGAGGAAGATTACGACTTCAACTAGAGGGATGATTTGGCGGTTCCTTGCGATGTGGAGACCTTTGAAAATATTTTGTTTGTTATTCATACCAGTAAATCGGGCTCTGGACAGTTTGATTTCGAGAGCTTGCCGAGCGATTATCATCTATGGATTTAAGTTGTTATGCAACATTCAACTATGATGCGAACTAAAATCGACATTCTGATTCCAAATATCACGTCCAACCTTGTTTATACACCTCTGCATGAAAGTCAGTTGTCGATGCCTCTTTTCCAAACATAAGGTGATAAGGTGCCAAGTTTACATAATCTTGCTAGATGTGGTTCAGCGTAGAGACATGCACTTTACACCAAATATCATAGCTTCTTATTTCTAAACTAAACTATAAAGCAATAGCTATTTGTTTAGTTTATTTTTGTATGCATTAACCAGTCAAATCCCTGATTAAGACGCCAAATGAGGAAATTAGTGCACGGGTATGCTGAAATCTAATTAAAATTATTTCTGGATCTCTGTGTGTGAATAATTGATTTCTTTCAATATAATTAGCAAGTTTGACAGACTTCCACGGTGCCAGATTTGTGTGGGACTTGCTTCCAGTTCTATCAAACTTTCTGCTGTGGGGTCTTTTCCACTTTTTAGGAGTTAATCTCTAATTTTTTTTTGTGAGAAATTTAGGCTGCAATTTATTTGCCTGCATCATTTGATAGGATATATTATGCGTCATATCCAGTGGGAACAAAACCGGAAAAGCGAACGACTATTGGTCAAAATAGGCGTTCTGCTGCGATTAATTGTAGCGAGGACTTTAGTACGATTAGGAAACATTACAACTGCAATACATAATGCAGGAAGGTTCCTTCTGCATTTCTCATTCTCTTTTTCTTAATCGCGATTACGGTGAACATTAGGTGGCTTTGTGTCGCTCTCTGTATCTAATCTAGCTTGACTAATAGACGTTAGTAATTTTCAAATGTAATTATTATTTAATAAAGTTAGTGGCTTATAAAATATGAGAGATTTCAGAAATTCTAATTAGTGTAACGGTTCTTTATAAGCGGGTTGGTAGTTCATTTGAGAGATGCACATGTTTTGTCGAGCAAAATTTGGATTTAGAGCAAAAGAATTTTTGAATGTTTTGGAGGTTTTGGATTTGCATGCATTCATAGATTGTTAGACATTTTATCTATGGTTTTGAGGCAGGGTTTGAAAATCCATTGTAGAATTTTATTTAAAGAGGTGTCTACTTTGTGTCTTCCAAGGTGCTTACATAATGCTTATTTATTTATTGTATTAATTTTTGGATAAAGATTTATGTCATAGATTTTGAAAGGAAGATAAAATTAAATCATACAGCATAAAACTATGTGTTTTCTAATATTATATTTATAGTCTTGTGATATTTAATTTTGTGATGGTTTTTTTTGTAGTTGTTTAGTTAACTGAGTTGGGATGTTCACCAGAGGCATTTTTGAGATTTCTTTGATAATTATTGGACTGGATGTGATGATGCATTTTAGGATTCAAATTGAGATATATTTTGCATAATATCTTTTGATGAACATTTTTGAGAACTTGAGTTTTGAGAACCAAGGTTATGTTCAAGTTGCCTATTAAGGAATTGAATTTGATCAATATTACTTTTGTGGTATGATACACAATCGTGGTTTCTGAATTTTGGAAAGGTAGTCTATGTCCATGTCTATGGGAGTGGGCTGCCACGGTAAGTCATTATAAGTTGTGTAATAAGTGATAACATAGTAATTAAAATATTCAGGAAACATTTAAAAAATAAGTTATATATTTTTCCTCATCCATGTCTTGTGTGCTTGTATAGGCTAGGGATGGGAATGGGATGAAACCTAGTGAAATGTATGCCTCAGTTGCCTTGTCTTCATGAGAAGATATTCTGGTTTTGCATATATCATGTTGAGGCTCTAGGGTTTAGAGTGACCAGACTACGGTAATTCAATGTTTGAGGGTCTGGGGTCTAGTAAGAGACCAGTCTGGAATGGCTTAAACATCACACACTAGTCTTAATTCGTAGACCAAAAGTGTTAAATAATCAAAGTTGACATTTTTTTTCCAAGCTTAATTCTTCCCCTAGTGTGTGATGTTTAAGGGTGGCCTACCTGTCCAAGGTGACTCAGGTAGTTTGACAATGTGATGACACTCAATATAATATTTTTCCTTCTCAATAAGGGTGGGAATTGCATCTAGGATGGATTCCATTTGTCTCCAACACCTTAACCCCTGAACACATAACCCATAACTAGCCATAGCATCTGCCACAACATTGTTTTCCTCATAAGTGTGTTGTAGATCATAACTCTCAAAATTTGTTAGAAGGTGTCAAATATCCCATATATTGCTAGTTATTGACCACCCCAAATCATAGTTCCCTTTAACCACCTCTACCACCAGCATGGAATAATGTTCAATACTCTCGTCCTTCCACCCTAAGTTGACAACTAGCCTGAAAAATTGATATAGCTTCAAAAACATTGTTAGAGGTGTTGCCTAGGTTGCCAGCATAAGTTATTTGCTGTCTACCAATAGAGTCCCCGATAATACCCCTGCCAATAGCACAACCATTCCTAACAGCAAATCAAAATTGAGTTTCACCTTAACAGATGTTGGGGATTTCCATTTAGTGTTCGTCCTCTTTAAACTTGTTTACACAAAATATATTTTCATTTTCTTTATTTCTATTATGTGGTGTTCCGTGCTTATAACTAGCCTACAACTCATGGCATGTCGAAGTATTTAAAAATAGTTTATTTAAAAATTAGATGTTTTTTAATTCTTCGACGTGTTCATCCCAACTCTCTAAATATTTGGCTCTAATTCTGTACAGTATGTGCATGCACTGTTTCGTTAATTTGTAGCCGATGATACAATTTCGTCAATTTGTAACCAAGGATTCAACTTTAAGGATAGAAGATAGCAGCTCGATAACGATAAAAGATAGCAGCGGCGAGCCTAAACTTCGCCATTGTTTGTAGAACAGAATAACGACAACAGTCCCATTGCCTTTAACGTTCTAAAGTCGAACGTTTAACAACAAGTCAAACATTTAATACATAGAACTACATTTATAGGAATGCTTTTAATTTGATTTCACAAGTTAGAGGTTGCATAGTAGTGGGAAGTTGGATGCATGTATACTTTAACTTTCTATGCAATAATTTGTAATACACCCGTCTTATAGGACCTTTCTTTTCATAGTGTACGTTAATTTTATGTATACAAGAGAATCTTTTACAGCTATATAGCACCGATACTAGTGAAGCAAGCTCTTAGAATAGTTTTACCGTGGAGGAGTGAACTATCAGCACTGGTTTCAGCAATTTGATGTTCAAATTTGCTGATAGGAATGGAATAATATCTAGTACCAGGACAACAAAACGCTACTAACAAGGAGCATTGAATTTTCTATATATTTGGTGGGAGATGCAATGTTTGATTGTCTTGAACCTTCTCCGCTTGTCTACCTTTTAATCCCTGTTGGACTTTCATCTCTTTTAGGATATGAATTGTTGAATTCTCTTCATATTTGCGAACTGCGGAGTGACATAGAGGGTCTTAGGGAGACTTATTATTGAAGATCGTCTTTAAAGATGGCTGCCAAGTCTAAGAAGAACAAGGATGAGAATGCCAAGAAAGGAAGCCATGCTGGGTCTCGACAGTCTAAGTCTTCTGTTTATTCAATTGATGATGGAAGTGAATCTTCCCAACATAACAACCCCATAGATAATGGTGATGAGGAATTAGACAAGGCTGCAGGGGTTTTCATCGATAAGTTTCGTAGGAATCTGAAGTTGCAGAGAACTCCTTCTGAAGCTCAATACGAAGGTTATCTTGCAAGAGCTACGTAAATTATAGAGTCAATCCACTATCATCACTTATGATTATATTACCACTTTACATTGTAAATCATCATATATGTTGTAATAGCCAGTTTTTAATAGAATGTTCTTTCCCTTAGATCTGTATTGATTGTCAAACTACATTTTAGGTTTTGAAACAGATACATGACGATTATCATCTTGGACTGTTCGGTTTCCCGCGTTTATCAAAATCTACACTTTACCATCGTACTCTACGTTCCAATGTTGTAAAATACCGAACTATATAATTTGATGATTAACTTTGAGCAATCATGCAATAATTGAAAATTATTTTTTCTATGCTTGAACCATTCCGATGCTTTCACATCCCAAAACACCATACACCTGTACGGTATGGTGGAGATTGACGCCATGTAGTTAAGCTATGCAGAAATGAAAACATCCTAAGTCAGAATAATGAATTGTAAAAATAATAATGTTCTATTGAAGTTAAAACCATTAGAATTAAAGAAACAAGCCCACTGATCACCATACTTTTACAAAAATTCATTTTAGTCTGATTATAAGTTGTTCAAATCGTATTTCAAAGATAACCTAAAGGGTTCCATTTTTCAGAATAAAGTACGAAAGCTTAAAATTAACTGACAATTACATTGTGTACAAATGATAAAATAGCATCCTTGTACTATTGCCTTGCACTCGAAGTCATTGCGTTGTGGTATATATGCGCACAAATGAATATAGTACTTCATTTATATAGATAGTGGGATTACAGAGTAACATAATTCCATTCGATTCAATAACAATGATTCACACCTATACATGTTAAAAGATGAATTAAAATGAGGAGGATGGAAATCGACATTGTATGATATGCTTTTGTATTGTCGTCATAAACTATAGATTAAATAATAATTTTAATCTATGATAGGTATAATCAGGAATAAATGATTTTTGGTGAGTTGGTTGATACGTAGCGTTCGAAGGTGAGAAGTGCTGGAGAATTATAAAAGTTCAAACAAAAAATTCAAAGACGGAAATTTCTTGTATGAATTGAGAATAAATGAGTTGTATTTTTCTGAAATTTGAGATGATTATTAAGAAGATTAAAAAAAATTAACAAAATAAGAATAAGGATTCATAAAATTGGGTTACAATCTAGACGAAAATCAATTGACATTTAAGAAAAAATGGAAGTAATTGGGATATACGATATGTTATAGATTTGATATTGAATAAATTAGCTTTATGAAATAATCAAAGATCTTACCAATGAAATTAAGATTTTGGAGGATGGTAAGAATTGACTTATTTTCAGGTGTCTACATTTATTTATTTTCAGGTGTCTACATTTATTTATTTTTGAGTTAGATATTTTAATTGGAGGAAATAATGATGTTTCAAGAAATAATGAAAAATATAGAGGTGGGATAGGGGAAAAAAAGGATATGGCTTTAGAAAGAATGTATCTATGATGCTTCCTTCAGAATATAAGAAAGGTGTAAAGAATCTGACTGGGCTCTTAAAAGGATGAGTAAAAGAGATAATATTGTGAAAAATAATTATAATGAACTAATATATTCTATAAATTCCTCACATTATTCTCCAATATATGAAAGTCAAGGTAACAATATGTCAAGTTCTTAAAGAACTACCTCAATCCAATTGAAAATCATAACTATCTTTTTAAAGAACAAAATTGTGATGAATACTATTCAAAGATAGCCAAAAGAATCAAAGATATGACAAAGAAAAGAAGATAGACAAGAATGAAAACATATTAAAAGTAAAAAATAAATAAAAATGAAATGTTCATACTAAAATCCAAAGAGTGATTAATGAATGATGATAATGATAGTTTTGTTGATTTTGAAGTGACATGTTTCATAAACAATGTATTGAATTATAAGGACATGTCATGAAAATGATATGATAATTGTCTTAGTTCTAAATAAGTCTTTCATAAGGACCAAATCTTATGGTAACAATATTTACTTTTACTTTATTTCTATTTTTAAATAGATTTGGAATTAATATGTCAAATTAGGTTTGAGGGTGTTGTGTACTTGTGTTTTGATAAGTTAAATGTAATTTGATAGAATTATTTTAGGCATTCATGTACTATGGATGTTATATGAGTTTTTTTTACTAAGCTTGTAAGTCATTTACAGTTATAAATAATATGGTCATCTTTTATGTATCATTAATTTTTATAGTGTATAAGGTAAATTTGTAGAATTTTTTATTGACTTTTGTTATGAAAATAAAGTAATCACGAAAGCCCAAATTATATATATAAAAATAGGTTTTTTCATAATGATTTTCTTTCACATATTCTGTGTTTCAATATTCTTATGGTACATTATATTTTGATGGACTTTTTAAATTCTTCTAATATGACATAACAATAGATAGATATTATCTCATTCTTTGGAGAGAAAAAAAATATGTTGTATATTTTATTACATCCATCAATATTTAAAAATAATGTTTGTTTTACCCTTTGATATATCCTTAATGACAAGCCAATAATCACACACTATAGCATACATAGATATTTACATAATTTATCCAATACATATTTTTCTAAGAACCAATACATTTTCCTCTAATAAATAATTTTACTAATAAGTACTAATAGAGAAACTCGAATCCTTCTATGAGACATAATTTCTTATTTAGTAAGGTGCAAGTAATTGACTATTCTTTTTAAAAACTATAAAATATTTTAGTGATTTTTTTAGTTCTTCTTTCTTTATAATTAATAACTAAAATCTATGTGACCACATGCTTCAAGGTTATAATAATATTATGATAACACATATTCATACTTAATATTAATACCACATTCCATGAATTTCTAGATTGTAATCCTTCTCAATCATTGCCAATAGTATATGAAGAAAAACTTTATTTGTATAAAGAAAACTAAGGAAAGTGAAAAAAAAAAAATTGTTTCTTTTCAAAGTAAGGAACACATCTTTTCTACATGGAGGGGATTGACCTTGTAATATATTTAGTTTTTTTAAAAATATTTCTAGGAGAAGATCCTACAGATATATTGTGTAAAAGATCATCATAGTTGGTAGAATAAGACTATGAATCACATGATGAATAAGAAATGAGAACATGAAACTTTTTGAAAAGTAATTTCAATTGTTAGTCCCCTTCTTAACTTGTTCATTCTATCAAATTATTTTATAAAATATGTACTTAGAATCTTGCCTCTTATTAAATCTCTAATAGAAGAGCTAGTATAGTGTCACTAGATTATTTTAGGATTGTTCTTCTTTTATTATCCTTTAAGTGATGAAACTTGCTCTTTTTTAGCATATTTCTCTTAGTGAGTGTATAAATCTAGAAGGTTTATCATTTTCATTCAATATATTTATATAATTAGATCTTGACACAAAGTTAATAACATCTTGAATTTTGGCACTATGATGCTTTCTAATTCACAAAAAAATTGCATATCCTTTATAGATAACTCCAATACTTGTTCTAAATATCCTCAATTTCATGCCATATTAGGATAATTCCAAAAATTTGATATCAATCTCTTATATATTTTTCTTTCTTAAAAATCTATTGTCAACCTTTCCTTTGGAAACCTTTTACGTCATATGATTAAATTCTATTATGAAAAAGAGAATAGTGAATAATAATTTATTTATAGAAAAATCATATTTAAAAATAAAAATAAAAAATCTTTTTATTCTAAAAGAACTACCATATATTTCATCTAGTCTTCAATTCCTTTTTAAAAATATTGATACATTGATCATTTGATGTAAAACAAAATCACCATTTATTAATTAAAATTTGGTAAAAAAGAAATCATTTATCTCCTTTGATCACCACTTTTAATTTTTAGTCAACATTTTATTTTTGTCATATCCATTTTAAATCTTTTTTTATAGTTCAAGTTTCATTAAAACAAAATTCTAAATATTTGTACTTAATAATTTTACAATTTTAAAAAAATCATTATAACTTCTTATATATAGATTTTTGAACTTTTTTTATTCTTTTAATATCACATATTTTAATTTTAATCACTATTTTTTTTTAAAAATTGTTTATAACCATATTCTTTATTTACAAGACTTAACAAATATAATAACTCTTAAATATCATTTTCAATAAATAAATTAATAATAAAACTCAAAAGTGTCAAGATATTAACGAGAGGTCCAAGATAAAAACCAGATATTTTAACAATCTAAACTCTTAAAAACTACTAATTGTTTTCAGGAGATGGTGTATGATTAAGGACCAACATAATCATTAAAGTTGGAGATGCATTTGAAATATCTCATTATAGGCGAAATCATTGTGGACTAGTGGGCCGCAAATTGACTCGTAATAACACCCTATATAAAGTACTAGCTCCTCTCTCACAGTCATGCAGTGGAATAACTCTCCACAAATACATCTTCTGTCATGAAAAGCAAAGCAAAGTTGAAACAAAATCTGGATTACCAACACCCTAACAATCCAAGTGGCGGAGTCTCCTCTCTCTTGAATTCCATGATCACGCCACTAATGAATATCATGATTTATTCTGTCCATTTTTGGACAGATATCACCAAACGATGTACATTAATGAAAGGCAAACCACTTGAGTGTCGTATAAATTAATGATAATATAGGGGGACCTGGTGACCTAGAAAAATGTATCGAATAACTAGGAAAGACAAGACTTCCGCACTAATACAAAAGTCTTCTACCTAGTTTTTTTCTTTTTAAAGTGGTATATTGTACAATTTCATATAGCAGTTTTCATTCGGTCGTAAGGTTTCAAACCTGACATGAACAAAGAGCAACATTGTTTCATGCATTGCATGTTATATATTTAGATATGATTTGTGTAGATTATTGTTCTTATATATTTTACAATATATTTTTTAGATTAATGTTATATTTTTCTTCTAATATTTTATGGATGACAATGTTGTCATAAAAAAATATTTTTTTTAATCTATAAATTTAATGATTACTCTTTTGATTTACAAAAATAGTTTTATTTATAATAGTATTTTGATTAAGATTAGTATATTGATTTAGATTACTATTCCAAATTATATTACTATTTTGATTATAATAGTTTTGTAATTTAAATTTAGAATAAAATTAATCTTTACATATCAATATTTGAAAAATGGATGGCAATGCTATCATTTTCTAAATATTTTATTAAAGTACTAATTTACTTATTTTAAATAAGAAATATGAAATTTATACTTTTAATTTTGTTGCTTGAGAATTAGAGTAACCATATATTTATTTTAATTTATGCTTATTTTTTACATGCAATTTTAGAAGAATAAATATTAACTTTTAGACATCAATCTTTGAGAAATGAAAGGCAATGTCACCATTTTTAAAATATTATAATAGTAAGCACTTTATTATAATGTTAGCTATATCTAAAAATATTTTTAATGTTTCAAAAGTGGATGGTAATGCCACCATATATTTTTATCAAAGTATCAATTTATTTGTTTTAAATAAGAAAAATTAAATTTATATGTTTAATTTTGTTATTTAAAAATTAGAGTAACCATATATTTATTTAAATTTATGTTCATTTTTTAATGCAATTTTAAAAGAATAAATATTAGTTTCTAGGTATCAATCTTTGAAAAGTGGAAGGCAATGCCGTCATTTTTCAAATATTATAATAGTAAGTGATTTATTATAATGTTAGCTTTAACTAAAAATATTTGAAATGTTTCAAAAGTGGATGGCAATACCATAATATTTGAAACATTAGAATGTAAATATTTCATAGAATAATAAATATTACTTTGTTTACATCTATGTAACCATATGCATTTTATTATGAACATTTTAGAAATATTTGACTTTGTATTGAAGATTGATTTATATTTTTATAATGAAATAATGAAATAATTTTTTTTTTGTGTGTTAATGCTAAAGGTATAAATAAAACATGAACTTCAATTATGTGTTGAAAGCTAAAGTTTGTTCTGATGATGATGGTTTTTAGGGAGGATGGTTCCCTGACACTATTATTAGACATGTGGCCAATGCTCCCAGGCCTAAGCTTTTCATTCAATATGATAATTTAATAATTGATGAGTTCACACAAGAATCTATTGTAGAGGAGCCTTTTCTAGAGGATATTAGACCTAGCCCTCCAATTGTTTCTCTTCCATAATAAATCCCATTGGATTTGGCAATAGACATCTTCAAGAATGATTCTTGGTGGTCAGGAATTGTTGTTGATACATTTAAGTCTCCACTTAATCGACAATAATTTTACAAAGTTTACTTTCCACATACTGAAACTCTTCAACCCTATTCTCAAGCACATTTATGTTGATCTCATGAATGTGATAATAGAAGGTGGATACTAACACAATGGTACTTAATATGTTATTGGATTTTTTTTAGTAAAGGTCAACATCTTTTCTAGGTATTAGTCTATTGTATTAGAAAATGGGAATTCACTATCTCATAAAGTGGATTGCCTATAATTTTTGTATTGGCATTTTGTATTGCAATGTTTGACATCATGTATACATGTGTTTTTCCATAAAAGGTCTTTTAGACAATTCTTTCTAAAAATGATGTATCCAAGGTTTTCATAAATAAACTAATTTATTTACATGATTTATCCAATGTTTTCATCAATAAAAAATCATTATATATCTTCATGTTTGTATTTTTCTTTAACAAAATGCATTTCATAATCTTTTAATGTATTATCTTATTTATTGTTCATACTTCCTTCATTTCTTTGTAATTAATATATTTTTCAACAATCTTTAAGTCTTTAAGTTGTTTGTCTCTATTCATTGATACTTTGATTTTACTCATTTTAAATGTTAATTTTCTTCATTCATGCAAAAATTATAGATAAATTTAACTACTTATATAGTAATCTTCATTGCTATAATTTTTTTCATGTCTACTAAATAAAGTATCTCTTAAATAAATCATATATACATTCTAATAAATGAAGTTTACTAATTTATATGATAAAATATTCTGTGTCATAAAATATATATCTTAATTTACTAATATTATTTTTGTACTAGCTATGGTGAGGCCTAGGTTAAATTTTGAATTAGAGGAGGCAAGAAGAGAATACCAATGGCAATATCAAAGAAAATATCATAGAAAATACCATAGACATCAATGACAACAATAGAAAAAAAAATGAAATAGAACAAAAAAGGATAATATTAAATCAAGGAAATAGGAAAAGTTATGGTACAAGAAGGCCTAAAGTATTAGTTGACAACTAGAAACTGATGAAAGAGAGCACACAAATATACATAGAAATAATCATCAATGTACTTTTAAGAGGGTCCTTCTAGATGGACAAAGTTGTGAAGTACAACATGTTGAGGTGCAACCAAGTGGCATACATGAGAAACCTACAAATGCAAGCCATCAACTATAATTGGATATGCTCAATGCAATGTGATAACCTTATTATTTGCAAATTTTAATGGTTGCAAGTACCATTAGGCTGAATTTCATTATACTAATTCTTTAATTTGTAAATTTAACTATGATCATCAATTAGATCCTCAAATTAAGGTAGCTATAACATTAATTCAAATTATAAAAGCCTTATTCGATTGAAATAAATCATAATGATTGTGCTTCAGGACTTTCCACCAATACATTGTTGCTCAATATTTGAAAAGTATGCTTTTCTATTCTTCACTATCCATGAATGGTCATAATATTACCATGTTTCCATACTCAAAATTTCATTACAAATTTTAATAAAATTTGGTTGATATATTCATTTTCTCCACACTTGATTATACTAAGTGACCTATTATGTTTTTTCAAAATAATTATTGATTTAAAATTTATATCCCTCTGATTAAGTATACATTTGTTCTTCTTCTTTATTGGTGCTAATGCTTTCTAAATTGTTTTCCACAATTTTTTTTCAGGCATGATAGCCTCTGATAGGTAGTCAAGCATTGTCGACATGAGCCCAACTTATTCTATAGGATCAATTTTTTTTTGAGACAATGTTTTAGAAGTGTGCATGAATAATTAAACAGTGTTGTACAACTATGTTAAAGGCACTTGAGAATGTAACTTTATCAATAAATCATGTATGAGAGATAGAGATAATGGAGATGGAAGATGTTTCCAAATACATATGCAACACATTTGCAAAAGTAGATGCATTTCCACCCATGATGAAAGAGGTCTATGATGATCATATTACGAACAAAGGTCATAATACAATATTAATCTTTGAAAAATATGTGATGTACTTACATCATTATCGAGAACTGTACATGTGGTCCATGATGATTACCTCAATAACATTTAGTAGCCCTTCATTGTATATTATTCATGCTAACCATAATTAACATTAGCCAAGTGTCTATTTATAAATGTAACCAATAAAATTATAAAACTACTTAAGGAACATTGTAATCCTTATATTGCTCTATTATGCAAAGAGGCATGTGTAACAAGAACAAGCTACCCTCCTAAATGTAACTCTAAAGGTAACACTAAGTGTAACTCTAACCATGGTCTTACTTTTTCCCCTAAGCCTAATCCTAACCATAATTCTAATGCTTTTTCTACCCCTAACTCAATCTATAACCCTAATTGTAACTTAGACTCTAACCCTAACTCATATTTTAACCCAAAACCTAACCCTAACTCTAACACTAACCCTTTTTCTACCCCTATCTCTAACCCTAACTATAATCCTAACCTTAAAACTGACCCTATCTCTAACCTTAACCCTAACCCTAATCCTAATCATTACCATAACCCTGATCTTAATCCTAAACCTAATGCTAACTCTAACCCTAACCCTTTTTCTACCCCTATATGTAACCCTAACTATAATCCTAACCTTAACCCTGACCCTATCTCTAAGCCTAAGCCTAACCCTAATCCTAACCATAATCCTAACTCTAAACTTAACCCTAACTCAAACCCTTACACTAACCTTAACCTTGATGTTCACGCTATATATAACCCTAACTCTCTATATAAACATAACCCTAACAATAACCTTAAGCCTAACCCTTTCTCTAATTCCATCCCTAACCCTAACTATAACTGTAGCACTATCCCTACCTCTAACTATGGTCATAAATCTAACTCTACCATAATTAAACTTTAACCCTAATTGTAATGGTAACCCTAACCCTAACTCAAACCTTAACTGTGACTTGAAACTCTAATCCTAACCCTAACTCAAACATTAACTCAAACTCAAACCCTAAATCCAACCCTAATCCTAACCATAATTCTTATGCTTTATCTACCCCTAACTCAAACTATTAGCCTAATAGTTACTCATATTTTAACACTAAGCCTAATCCTAACCTTTATAACCCTAACCCTAACCTTAACCCTAAATCCAATCCTAAACATCAACCTAACTCTAATCCTAACACTAACCTTAACCCTAACCTTAACCCCAACCCCAACCATAATCCTACCCCTAACTCTAACCCTAAATCTAACTCTAACTATAAATCTAACTCTCCCATAATTAGACTGTAATCTTAACCCTAACCCTTAGTTTAATCTTTAATAAAACCAAAACCCTAACCCTAACTCTAATCTTAACCCTGACTCAAAACTCTAACCCTAACCTTAACCCTTCCTTTAATCTAAACTAAAACCCTAACCCTTTCTTTACCCCTATCTCTAACCGTAACCGTAATCGTAACCGTAACCTTAACTCTAATCCTAACATTAACCTTAACCCTACTCCTAACCCTAACTCTAACTTTAAATCTAGCTCTACCATAATTAGACTCTAAATCTAATCCTAATGCTAAATCTAACCTTAACCCTAACTCAAACCCTTATGCTAACCTTAACCTTGATGCTAACTCTATATATAACCCTAACTCTAACAATAACCTTAAACCTAACCCTTTCCCTAACTCCAAACCCAACCCTAACTATAATTGTAACCCTGCCCCTACCTCTAACTATAGCCCTAAATCTAACTCTACCATAATTGGACTTTAACCCTAATTACAATGGTAACCCTAACCCTAACTCTAACCTTATTCCTGACTCAAAATTCTAATCCTAACCCTAACTCAAACCTTGACTCATTCTCAAACTCTATATCTAACCCTAATCATAACTATAATTTCTATGCTATGTCTACCCCTAACTCAAAATATAACCCTAATCCTTTCTCTATGCCTATGTTTAACTCTAATCTTAACTACAATCCTAAACTTCACCCTAACTCTAATCCTAAATCTAACTCTAACTATAAAACTAACTCTACCATAATTAAACTCTATTCCTAATTCTAACTCTAACCCTAACTCTAACCTTAACCTTGACTAAAAACTCTAACCCTAACTAAAAACTCTAACCCTAATTCTAACTCTAACCCTTACCCTAACCTTAAAGACTTCAATAATATGTTTTTTAACTCTGCAAGGTATTTATCCCAAATCTCTGAATATTTGGCTCTAATTCTGTACAGTATGTGCATGCACTATTTCGTTAATTTGTAGCCAAGGATACATTTTTGTCAATTTGTAACCAAGGATTCAACTTTAACGATAAAAGATAGCAGCGGCGAGCCTAAAATTCACCATTGTTTGTAGAATAGAATAACGACAACTGCCCCATTGCCTTTAACGTTCTGAAGTCGAATGTTTACCAACAAGTCAAACGTTTAGTACATAGAACTACTTTTATAGGAATGCTTTTAATTTGATTTCACAAGTTAGAGGTTGCATTTTAGTGGGAAGTTGGATGCATGTATACTTTAACTTTCTATGCAATAATATGTAATACACCCGACTTAAAGGACCGTTCTTTTCATAGTGTACGTTTCTTTTATGTATTTGAGAGAATCTTTTACAGCTATACAGCACCGATAGTAGCAAAGTAAGCTCTTAGAATAGTTTTACCGTGGACAAGTGAACCGTCAGCACTGGTTTCAGCAATTTGAGGTTCAAATTTGCTGATAGGAATGGAATAATATCTAGTACCAGGGCAAGAAAACGCTACTAACAACGAGCATTGAATTTTCTATATATTTGGTGGGAGATACAATGTTTGATTGTCTTGAACCTTCTCCGATTGTCTGCCTTTTAATCCCTGATGAACTTTCATCTCTTTTAGGATATGAATTTTTGAATTCTCTTCATATTTGCGGACTGAGGAGTGACATAGAGGGTTTTAGGCAGACTTATTATTGACGATCGTCTTTAAAGATGGCTGCCAAGTGGTTCAATAAATTTATCCTTGGAAACCAGTCTAAGAAGAACAAGGATGAGAATGCCAAGAAAGGAAACCGTGCTGGGTCTCGACTGTCTAAGTCTTCTGTTTATTCAATTGACCATGGAAATGAATCTTCCCAACATAACAACTCCATAGATAATGGTGATGAGGACGTAGACAATGCTGCAGAGGTTTTCATCCATAAGTTTCATAGGAATCTGAAGTTGCAGAGAACTCCGTCTGAGGCTCAATACGATGGTTATCTTGCAAGAGCTACGTAAATTATAGAGTCAATCCACTATCATCACTTTTGATTATATTACTGCTGTACATTGTAAATCATCATATATGTTGTAATAGCAAGTTTTTAATAGAATGCTCTTTCCGTTAGATATGCATTGATTGTCAAATTACATTTTAGGTTTTGAAACAGATACATGACGATGATCATCTTGGACTGTTGGGTTTCCCGCGTTTATTAAAATCTGCACTTTACCATCGTACTCTACGTTCCAATGTTGTAAAATACCGAACTATTTAATTTGATGATTAACTTTTAGCAATCATGCAATAATTGAATTTATTTTTTTCTATGCTTGAGTTATTCCGATGGTTTCACATCTCAAAGCACCATACAACTGTTCGGAATGGGGCAGATTGACCTGATCATGTAATTAAGCTATGCAGAAATGAAAACCTCCAAGTCAGAATAATGAATTGTAAAAATAAATAATAATGTTCTATTGCAGTTAAAACCATTAGAATTAAAGAAACGAGCCCACTGATCACCATACTTTTACAAAAAATCATTTTTATGTAATTCTAAGTTGTTCAAATCACATTTCAAAGACAACCCAAAGGGTTCCATTTTTCAGAATAAAGTACGAAAGCTTAAAATTAACTGAAAATTACATTGTGTACAAACAATAGAAAAGCATCCTTGTACTATTGCCTTGCACTTGAAGTCATTGGGTTGTGGTATATATGCGCACAGATGAATATAGTACTTCATTTCTATAGTTAGAGGGATTGCAGAGTAATGTAATTCCATTCGATTCAATAACAATGATTCGCGCCTATACATGTTAAAAGAGAGAGAAATAAGACGAGGACGATGGTAATCGATATTGTAAGAAATGCTTTTTAATTGTCAACATCAATTATAGATTACATTATAATTTTAATCGATGTTAGATATAATCAGGGATAAATCATTTTTATAGAATTGGTCGATACGTATTGTTCGAAGGTGAGAACTAATGACGAATTATAAAAGTTTAAACAAAAAATTCAACGATGGAAATTTCTTGTCAGATGAATTGAGAATAAATGAGTCAAATTTTCTGAAATTTGAGATGGTTATTAAAAAGATTAAAACATATTTTATTAATTAAATTCATTTGAAAGAGCGAATAAAATAAGAATAATGATTTATAAAATTGGGTTACAATGTAAAGGAAAATCAATTGACATTTACGAATAAATGGAAGTAGTTGGGATATACGATATGTTATAGAACTGATATTGAATTAATTAGCTCTAAGAAATAATCAAAGATCTTAGCAATGAAATTGAAAAATTTTAAAGGATGGTAAGATTTGACTGATTTTTAGGTTTCTACATTTATTAATTTTTGAGAGTATATTTTAATTAGAGGAAATAATGTTGTTTCAAGAAATAATGAAAATATAGAGGTAGGATAGGGTGAAAAAAAGTATATGGCTTTAGAAAGTATGTATAGTGATGCTTCCTTTAGAGGCTAAGAAATATATAAAGAATCTAATTGGGCTCTTAGAAGGATGAGGAAAAGGGATGATATTGTAAAAAATAATTATAATGAACTGGTATTTTCTATAACTTCCTCACATTATTCTCCAATATATGAATGTCAAGGTTACAATATGTCAAGTGCTTAAAAAACTAACTCAATAAAAAAAAATAAAAAATCATAACTATCTTTTCAAAGGAAAAAACTGTGATGAATACTATTGAAAGATAGCCAAAAGAATCAAAGAAATGAAAAATAAAATAAAAAATAAACAAGAATGAAAACATATGATAAGTCAGAGAAAAAAATGTATGAAATATTAAAACTAAAATCCAAAGATTGATTACTGCATGATGATTATGATAGTTTTGTTGATGTAGGACTAACATGTTTCATAAATAATGTATTGAATTATAAGGAAACATATTTAAAAAGATATGATAATTGTGTTATATGTAAATGAGGCTTGTATGAGGACCAAAGTCTATGGTAAAAATATTTTTTTTTACTTTATTTCTTTCTTCTTCTTTTTTTTTAGACTATAGGAATCGGTGCAACACGGCCCCCCTATAAACTGTAGTGCACCTGGTAAACTTTTTAATGTGACTGGTAGCACTGGCGCGACACGCCCACCGGTACCACGAGGATGGAGGAGACTAGAACTCGTGACCAACCCCCTACAACAGGGAAGATTTAGCCAACCGAGCTAGGGCCCCCGCCCTTATTTTTACTTTATTTCTATTCTTAAATAGATTTGAGATTAATATGTTAAATTAGGTTTGAGGGTGTAGTGTACTTTTGTTTTGATAAGTTAAATGTAATTTGATAGAATTATTTTTAGGTATTTGTGTACTATGGATGTTATATGAATTTCTTTTAATAAGTTTATAAGTCATTTATAGTTATAAATAATATGATCATCTTTTATGTATCATTAATTTCTATAGTGGATATCATAACTTTGTAGAATTTTTTATTGACTTTTGTTATGAAAATAAAGTAATCAAGAAAGAACAATTTACATATATAAAAATAGGTTTTTTCACAATGACTTTCTTTCACATATTTTGTGTGTGTGTGTGTGTGTAAGTTAGGCAAGAGCACCAATAGTCATTATATCTAAGGTTTCTCATGTCAAGATTCTTCTTATGGTACATTATATTTTGATGGTTTTTTTAAATTCTTCTAATATGACTTAACTTTAGATAGATATTATCTCATCTTTTGGAGAAAAAAGAAATATATTGTATATTTTATTATGTCCATCATAATTTAAAAATGATCTTTTTTGTACCCTTTGGTAGATACTTAAAGATAACCCAGTAATCACACACTACACCCAACATAAATATTTACACAATTTATCCAATACATATTTTTTGAAGAACCAATACATTTTCCTCTAATTAATCATTTTACTAATAAGTACTTATAGAGATACATAAATCCTCCAAAGAGATATAAAATCTTATCTCATAAGGTGCAAGTGATTGACTATTCTATTTTAAAACTATAAAATATTTTAATAATTTTTTACTTCTTATTTCTTTATAATTAATAGCTAAAATCCATGTGATCAAAGAGTTCAAGGTTATACTAATATTATGATAACACATTTTCATACTTAATACTATACTAGTTTCCATGAGTTTCTAGGTTGTATTCCTTCTCAATCTTTGCCAATAGTATATGAAGAAAATTTTTATTTTTATAAATTGAGAACTAAGGAGAGGTAAAAAAAAATACCATTTCTTTTCAAAGTAAGGAACATATCTTTTCTATATGGAGGGGATTGACCTTGTCATATGTTAAGTTTTTATTAATTTTTCTATGAGAAGATCCTACTAATCTATTGTGTAAAAGATCATCATAGTTGGTAGAATAAGATTATGAATCACATGATGAATAAGAAATGAAAACATGAAACTCTTTTGAAAATAGTTTCCATTGTCAACCCCCTTCTTCGAACAAACTTGTATATTGTGTAAAATTATTTTACAAAATATGTACTTAGAATTTTTCTTCTTAGGTTGAATCTCTAATAGAAGAGGTAGTATAGTGTCACTAGATTATTTTAGGATTATTTTTCATTTATTCTCCTTTCTGTGCTGAAACTAGTTTGTTTTCTTCATATTTCTCTTAAATAGTGTATGAATATAGAAGTTTTGTCATTTTCATTCAACATCTTTATTGAATTAGAATTTAAACCAATCATTGAATTTAATGAAAGCTAATACCATCTTGAATTTTGACACTTTAATGCCTTATACTTTTAAAAAAAAATTGTAAATCATTTCTAGGTGACTCCAATACTTGTTGTAATTATCCTTTGAGAGTCAATGTCTTGACTCTAGCTCAATTTCATGCCATATTAGGATACTTTAAAAATTATGATATCATTCTCTTATAGATTTTGCTTTGTAAAAACTCTATTGTCAACTTTGCCTTCCAAAACCTTTTATATCATATGATTGAATTTTATTATGGAAAAGAGAATAGTGAATAATAATTTATTTATAGAAGAATCATATCATATATTTTTTTAAATATTTTGTTCTGAAAGGACTACCATATATTTTGTCAAGTCTTCATTTCATTTTTTAAAATATTGATACATTAATCATTTGACATAAAACAAAATCACCCTTTATTAACCAAAAATTTGTATAAAAAGAAATTATTTATCTCCTATGATCACCACTTTTAATTTTTAGTCAACATTTTATTTTTTTCATGTCTATCATAATTTTTTTTTGTATAGTTCAAGTTTCATTAAAAAAAAAATGTATACTTTGGTAATTTTACAGTTTGAAAAAATCATTGTAACTTCTTAAATATAGATTTTTGAACTATTTTATTCTTTTAATATTACATATTCTAATTTTAATCATTTTTAAAAATTGTTTATATATGAACAATTTTTTTTTTTATGAATAGTGACCTTTTATATTAATAAAATATACTCAATATACAATTCACAAAACAAGGGCCAGGGGATACAAGATCACCCCATGAAAGAGTTCACATGGCCCAATCATCTATAGGATTGGGGGGTTAGGCTAGGAATAGTCCAACCAAGTTCAAGTGAGGCCACTTCCCAAAGTGTGCACGATGAAAACCAAGAGGAGGAGTTGGGGACCAACTAGTACCACCATGGGGTGGGGAAGCTGAGCGGCACCTCCATCCACCATTACCACTGCTAGGAGAGTGGCGGCGGGAAGCCTAGAAGCACGAGGTGTGCGAGTGGCAATTGGAGGAGTGGTGCTATGGATGATGGCTACAGGGTGTCAAGGTCTCTGCAGAGGCATTAGGAGGAACTCTGGTGACAGTATAAGGAGCATTGCCCCAGTGATTGAGTAGCTCCTGCAGGTGAGCAACTTTAAGTGCAACTTTGTTAGCTTGCACCTGAATCTGAATAATTACATTATTACAAATGCATGCCTTAGTATACATAGCAATGTTAACATCCAAAAAATTGTATGTGAAAAGAATAGCATTCCTATCTTTCCACAGAGAAAATAGGATCTCTAGCATGAAGGTATACCAAGTCTGGGTGAATTTCCAAGGAAATCTAGGAGAGTCACCCAGTAAAATCATGTGCCAAGAGAAAGACTCAGGTTTGAATGGCTTGAAAAAATCATGAATCCAGTGCCAATAATTCTAAGCACACTTGCAAAACCAAAAAATATGAAAGAAAGACGCTAGTTATCCACAAATTGGGTATCTAGGATCAAGAACCCCAATGTGTTTTAGCCGAGGCCCCAAGGGAAGATCTTGGAAGGTTAGGCACCAAGAAAAATGTGCAATCTTGGGTTCAATTATAGCATTCCATATGGTATCAAAGCATTTTCTCCATTTAGAAAGAGAAGATTGCAAATTTCATCTATGGTTTAGCATATCCATGATGGGAAGATGAGGCGAAATCCATTTGTAACCCAAAATTGGCTTGTAATTAAAAAAAGGAGTGGTAGGATGCCACTTCCAATCAAGCCACCAAGGGCAAATAGACTAAATCCCCACTTCATGAACTAAGTGAACAGGGATGGAAGGAAGCAGAAGGTCAAAAGTTTGCTAGTCTAAATAAATAAGTTGGTACTATACCTACATATCTTCCTAGGTCTTGAAACTCATGGTGACCTATGAAAAGAGGTCCTTAGTAGTTCTAATGCCACATTTGAAAAAATGCAAAGCACTAGCCCCTTGAGTCTTGGAGAGGGGAGTACCTTGCCTGGCAAACAGGGGAGACCACCAAATGTCCTATTGATTCAAGGAGAGGCCATTACGGAATTCATCTCTAGCCCATCAAAGCTAGGGCTTAACAACTTCCTAGGCTTTCCAAATGCTCTTGATGATGAATGAGCCTTGCATGACCATGGGCTCACTCATAATGAGAAGGGTTTGGAAACCAATCCCCTTCCAAGCAGGCCTATTGATAGGAAAGTCAAAAGAAATGCAGTGCTGAACCAGAATCTTCCAAGCTTCATCTCTTGATATAGCCCTAATTATCCATTTTTCACAAAGAGAAAGGCCTTTTTTTTGAGTGGAAAGCAAGCCAAGACCACCAGACTCTTTTGGGAGACAACATAAATCCTAGGCCACTCTATGAAAGCCATGGTGATCAGAACCAAAGGCCCAAAGAAAATCCCCAAGCAATCTTTCTGGCTTCATGTAAAAAGCTTTGGATGGAGCCCAGTAGGAGGAGTAATACACATAAGTGGCCACAAGAATCTTAGAACAAATCTAGAATTTTCCTATGAGGGAGAGTGGCTTTGTGATCCAGTAGTTGAGCTTTTTGCTAATCTTGGCCAGCATAGCATTCCAAAGTTCCACATGCGACACCCAGAACACAAAAGGAATGCTAAGAAAGTAGAAGATTTTTTCGTGAGCAACCCATTTCCACTCAAACTAGCTAAGCCAAGGTGGAGCTAGCAAAAAAGACTGGAAAAAGTAGAGCATTTTATGCCATTGAATGGCAAAACCAGATGCTTGACAAAAGGTGTACAGGCAACTTAAATCATTATTGATGTTTTTTTCATCCACTAAAAGAGTGAGAAAAGAATCATTAGCAAAGTGTCCATTGACTAATTGGGAGGATGATTTAGGCAAGGAAATGCCATGAACCAATCCTAAGGACATAGAATGTGGAAGTAAATATCCAAAACCTTTCGTAGCAAGGACATAAAGCGCAGGAGGTAGCAGACAACATTGTCTAATGGAACGAAAAAGTCCAAAAGCCTCAGATTGTGAATTGTTGATGGTAATGCAATCATTATCATCCCCAAAGAGCATCTCCATAGACTGGAGGAAGTTGGGGCCAAAACCTAGAGCCTGGAGCATGACCAAGATGAAGGACCATTCAATGTGATCATAGGCTTTAGCAAAACCTATCTTTAAAAAGATGGCCTTCTAATTGGACTTGCAAACCCATTCCATTCCCTCCCAGACAGCAATGATGTTGTCAAGAATATATCTGGACTTGATGAATCTAGTTTACTCTGGTTGCACAATTAAGGGCAACATGTGCTTGATTTTGAGAGAAAGTGCCTTGGCAATGATCTTATATGACACATTCAGAAGGGTAATGGGTCTCCAATGACAGATGTCCTTTGGATCACCAGCTTTAGGTATGAATTTGATATTTCTTTTTTTTATAATGGGTCCTAAGCTTTTAGAGTGATAGACTTCAAGATAAACTTTGTGTATATCAGAACCTATACGCTCCCAGAGGTGTTTGTAGAATTCACAAGGAAACCCATCACACCCAGGGGACTATAAATGAACAATTTAATGTAAGAACCATATTCTTTATTTACAAGATTTAATAATAATATAATAACATAAAATTCATTTTTAATAAATAAATAAATTAAACACTTTATGTGTCAAGATATTAAAGAGGGGTCTAAGATAAAAATCACATATTTTAACAATCTAAATTCTTAGGGTTTGGTTCGTGGAATTTTAAAAATGAGAATTTTAGAAACCTTGGTTTAGCTTTTGTAAATCTTCATTCTGATTTTTGAAATTTTAGTTGAACCATTTGTTTTACTAAGAAGATAAATGTAAAGACTCATTTTTATTAGTAAGCTTGAAATTGAAGGCAAATTTCAAAAAGTAGTCCAATCTCCTGTCATCTTTGAGGAACCAAACGGACCCCTAAAGACTACTAATTGTTTTTTTTTTGAGGAGAAGTGTATGTTTAAAGACGAACATAATCATTAAGTTTCGAGATGCATTTGAAATATCTCATTATAGGCGAAATCATCGTGGACAAGTGGGCCGAGAATTGACTCGTAATAACGGACACACCCTATAGAAAGTACTAGCTCCTCTCTCCCAGTTATGCAATGGAATAACTCTCCACAAATACATCTTTCATGAAAAGCAAAGCAAAGTTGAAACGTACAGGGAATACAAAATCTGGTTTACCAGCAGCCTAACAATCCTAGGGCCGGAGTCTCCTCTCTCTCTTGAATTCCATGTTCACGCCACTAATGAATATAGTGATTTATTTCTACCCCTTTTTCGACAAATATCACTAAACAATGTACATCAATGAAAGGCAAACCACTTGAGTGTCGTATAAATTAATAATAATAGACGGGGACCTCATGGTGACAGATAAAAATGTATCGAATAACTAGATAAGACCGGCACTTATAGGAAACTCTTCTACCTAGTATTTTTCTTTTAAAGTGGTAAATTGTACAATTTCATATAAGTTTTCTTTTCGGTCGTAGGGTTTTAAACATGACATAAACAAGGAGCAACATTGTTTCACACTCTTTGCGCCCCACAAAGATCATGACATGAGAATCTTATATTAAAGTTCGAATAAATGCATACAAAATTATTTCTAGCTGCAACCCTATATAATGCTTTCAAATTATAGGGCTTCTCTGTATGCGTGCACTAGTCATATTCTTTTCCCCACAATACTTTCAATTGCAGCCGGCTTAAGTGACCATTCTATTGCTATTCTATGTTGGTTTGTGTGGTAAAGTGAGTCCCAGCTCAAAAGTTTATGAATTCTATAATATTTCAATTATTGAAAAGAAATAACGTAAATATGCATTACGTGCCGTATGAAGCTTCTCATTGCTTTATATACTAGCCCTTACACTTTGGCCCTTGCACCTTGGTAGGGTGCAAGAGTATAGTCGATAGGGTTAGTAGTTGAAATGTCTTGGTTGCTGGATCTTTTGTTGATGCTGGTGGATCATTGGATGCTGTTGTTTCTTTTATTGTTGTTTCTTTATGTCTTTTTATAGAAGAATATCATTTAGAGAAAGGATACAAAATACAAAGAAATTTATAATTTCTTAACGTGGGATTGGTCCAATATGTTTGAATAAGTGGGGTGCAAATTAAAAAGCCACTTAAACAATCAGCTCATGATCATGGCTTATCCTTTTTCTCCTTGAAAAGAGCTAACAATGACACGCTGAACACCTTAACAACCTTAAACCAAACTTGAGGAATATCTCCCATAGTATGACCTTTTTGCCCAAAACCAACAATGAGCACCTCATCCTGATGGCCAAAAAAATGTTAGCAATAAGAAAGATGATGCGTAATGACTACTACAAGTAGCAAGCAGCAAAGTGTTGGTGGTTACCATGCATTGGTCCATATGGCAACAAAGGAATTCATTGAATCCTTAAGAGTGATCTATATGCATCTTTTCCAAGCTTACCTATACAACTTACTCCAAAAGACTCAACAAACAGATAGGACTTATCCATGGATTAGTTTCTAAATAGACTACTCATTTAATAAGCATAGACCATGTCATAGATATTATTTTTCTATGTACACTGCTCATATAAAAAATTAAACCATAGAGCCCTTGATGTCACTAAATTCATCGAGAAAGTTTTTCATTCCTTTTAAGCATTAGATACTTACTTTTTCTTCAGTGTAGTTGAAACATCCATCATTGGGAACAAATGCAGCAATCTTCTTTCCATTCTTAATAAGTTGAAATCTTGCACACCTTCAAATAGAAAAGTTAGGCTAGTTAGCTTCAATCCTTGTGCAGAAATAAAAACAAGTTACCTAAAATTAATTAGCCTTGCATTACATTCAACTTTTTGTAAAAAACTTACTTATCACTATCAATGTCATTGTGGTACATGTAAACACCAATTGACAACGATAAAAATGTCTTTTTGTACATATCTTCTAAGGGTGGTAGGTGTTAGGAAAGTTACTTGCGGAAAATGCCTTCCAAATGTCAATTTATAGGAGAAATATAAAAGATTGTAAATCTACTTTAGAACATTGAGATGCACAAGAAAAACAAGAACATTGAAAAATAACATGCACATAAGATAAATACAGGCTAGATTTAATGTGAGAAACCATCTCAAGAGAAACCCACCACCCAAAAACCCCTGAGAAACTTTGTAGCATAGGAAACAATTTACATACAACAAATGCTAGTTTTTGGATATGCTCATAGGCATAGATTGTATTATAATCAACCTGAATTTCATAGCCACACTACCCAATGAATCTCACTAACATCTACCACTTTTCTTCACTAATAGATACACCAACAGATGTCAGTTGTACAATCACCATATTGAACACGTTTAAATAATCTTCCATTGTTATTTCTCTATCCATCTTCAAGGAGTACAACTTCTTTCTCACGAACAACTTGTTTACCAAGGATTTTTCCTTATAAATATCTCCCAACTTCATCCACAAGAATGCACAATTTTTTCCTCATGAACATTCAACAAAACAAAATTTGCAAGACGCAGCCTATTAGTCCTCTAGCCTAATTTCAATTTGCTAAAACCCAATCTTTTCTCTTCATGCCTAAAGACTTGTGACTAGACACACTAACACACAGATCATGATTAACCAATATATCTTCAACTTTAAGTTTCCATAACTCAAAGTTTGTTCCATTGAACTTTTCAATATCTACTTTCCCTGTACCAACCATTTCAATTACTAGATAAACGCTTTCAAAACTCCCACTAGAATGAAATGGACACAAAAACAACCCTACCTGACAAGGACAACCCAAGCTCTAATACCACTTGTTAGGAAAGCTACTTGCAAAAAAATCCTTACAAATGCCAATTGATAGTGGAAATATAAAAGATTGTAAATCTACTTTAGAATATTGAGATGCATAGGAAAAACAAGAACATTGAAAAACAATATGGATACAAGATAAACATAGACTAGATTTAAGGTGGGAAAACCTTTTGTGAAAAATTGACCACCCACAAGACCCTCGAGAAACTTTGTATTATAGTAAGCAATTTAGATACAATAAACTGTAGTTTCTAGATAGGCTTGTAGGCTCAAATTGTTCTACAATCAACTTGACTTTCATAGCCAGACTACCCAATGAATCCCATAGACATATATACACTCTCCAATTCATTAAGGAATCTAGTACATTAACTATCAAGAAGAAAATGGTTACAATCCCAATGGTTACTCATCCCTTTGAAGGTCACTCTTCTAGTTGGTAGTCCCTTTGGCATCAAGTTACTCCCTTCAACCTCTAAAATTCCCTTCAACATGGGATTAGTCCATACAGCCTTTGAAACTCCCTTCAGCATTAGTGACTTAGACACTCCCTTTAGCCCTTGGTCACTTATACCAACTTTTTCATACTGCTTTACTATACTAAGATGCACTCAATACACCAAGTACACTATACTCCATATGATGCAATATGTATAGTAGATTTTCTATATGGTGAGTTCATCTCCACCATACGATATGGTGGACTTGCACTACTTCACCATTGTACCCATACTCCTTTACCATCCCACTATACCCATACTCCTTCACCACCCCACCATATTCAAACTCCTTCACCACCATATGGTAGCCACCTCCACCATACAATGGCCTTCGTTAGTCCAATAGTAGGCTCTATTTCTTAAGAAGTTTCTTTCACCATTTCACCTAGTTGATTTGACCATATTATGGGACATAGAGGCATAAGACATGTGTCTCATATGATTTGCTCAAGCTCCTCTATTAGATGCTTTTGTCGATTTAGCTTGGAAAAGGCATTTGTTAGTGTTGAAATTTTATTAATCTTCTACCATGAAAAATAGGAATACGATATTATGATTAATAAAAAAATGTAATTGGCCATACACCCACATTATAAAGAAGTTTTAACAACAAATGGAAAACTATTAAATAACCATAAAAATCTCAACCTGGGATTGTGAGGAGTAGAGGAGTGTAGAGCCAAGAGTTGTTGAATGAGTTTAGTTCTTCTGTTGCATTCAATGATATTATGAGTAAATGCATATGAATCTTCTACAAATCCCTTGTAGTCCAAAAAGGATGCGTAATAGAAAAATCTCACATTATTTCATTGTATGGAACAAACAGACTAGATTACATTTGCAAGCATACTTATAACATGATCCAAAAGCATACATGATAATACAAAAAATAAAGCATGCACATCAATGATGAATATTGCTTGGACCTAATGCGATTAATAATCTTCACTTTTGAATCCAAAACATAGAAAATATAAATGTCACTATACTCTATATTAGTTGTGAATTTAATAATCAGAAGTCAAATATATATTTCTCAAATATTGAATGAGAGATCAGTATTGTTTAATTAGAGATCTAATATATATTTCTTAAATATTAAATGAGACTATAATTCTAAGTCACAAAAGTAATCATTGGAATACAATAATGAAAAAAAATAAAGATTCTAATATAATCACCTCATAGTATGATGATACAATATGTGATAAAATATTAGTTTACATAACTGATATATCATTATAATGGAAATAGTGCAAAGGTGTATCTAATAATTCTAAATCTCCATTAGTAATAGTTAGATATGTAGGAACAACATGCTATGTTATAACTACAATATATTAATACTCTAAAATGATCGACAAGAGAAGCAAAATTTAAAGAAATATTTCACATTCATCCAAAATATTGTTGGTTGGATTGTTTGTCTACATCATATTACAAAATACTACAGTCTAAAAGAAATGTCAATATTTATGTGTGAGAGGAAGTAGTAATGACTATGACTATCACACATTTATGCTTAAATACATGGCCCTATATTTTTTGACGAGTACAGTATTCTTGTGGTTCTTGAAAATTAAAAGAGAAAGCATAGATGAATAGTAACTTCATGAATAGGTTTTAAAAATGTGAGATGTTACAATGTCACATAGGGTAGGAGAAGTAACATTACTAGTAGATCATAGTAAGACACAATTATTTAGTGTAGATAAGCATTGCACATATTTATGGATGGTTTATTGCAAGTATGTACATGTACTTGAAATCAAAACAAATAAATTATGGATTAACAATAGCTTATAGTGATGGGCATACATATTTCACATTTGTCTGTGGAGTATCATACTAGTTTACAATAGATATACATGACACAAATACCCAAAATTTTGTTGGTTGGATTGTTGGCTTGCACCATATTGCAAAATGGTATAGTCTAAAAGAAATGTAAATATATCTATGAAAAATGAATTAATAATGACTATGGCCACCAAAAATATCTACCAAAATGTTTTGCTCTATTTTCATGGTGAGCACAATGTTCTTCTAGCTATTGAAAGTGCAAAAAAGAAAACATAGGTGGACAATAACTTAAAGAATGAGGGCTTAAAAATGTGTGGTGTTTTAGTGTTGATGAATGTGAGGAGAAGTAAAATTACTAGTAAATCATAGTGAGTGATTGCATGAAATTATTTAGTGCAGATAAAGATTATGCAAATTTATGGACAATTAATTGCAAGTATGTACATGTACCTACAACAAATGAATCATGGATGAACAATAGCTAATAGTAATGGGGGTATGAAATGTTTAATGTTAGAGTGATATACATTAGGATAAGAAACACTACTAGCAAGTTATGGCAAGAGATGGTAGAACCGAGATCAAATTTTGAGATGCCTTTTGTGCATATGTGCAAAACTACCTCCACTTGTAGCAAGAATGGGTCCAAAATATTTAGTCTAAATAACCAATACATGAGTTTATGGAGTGACTAGTAATATGCATTTCATATTTTAATAAAAAGAAGCATTAGTGTGCAATACCTGTAAAATTGTACTATGATTTTCCATTAGGTAGAGGATATGCTATGAAGATGTGTTGTAGTGACTTGTACAACAAAGTTATTGTTGGTGGTTCTCTTCATTCTTTTTGATATTTGTAAATGGACTATTGCACATCTTTTTTTATCTTTGAAAAGAGAATGGTGGTTCAATGCAAAGACCTTTTATTGACTTCACTCATGGCATGGTTGTGATTGTTAGACCTTCATATTTTGCTTTTCCAATTGATATTAATTATTTCTTTCTAGAGTGTGAGATCTTCGGATATATTCAAATTGTGATAGCCCACACCATAGTAATTAGAATTTTTCTTTAGTTGCCTAGTGTAATTGGTGTTATTGAACCACATTTTGGATCTTATGGCTCTATCACCAGACTACTATAGTTGTCAACCCTAGCTATAATGTAGATAGGAATGTTAAGTGGCTTGGAGCCAAGACTGTATACAATTTCAGTAATGCTTCCAAGTACTCCATTAATTAGTCCTTCTTATGTCCATATATTGACTCATTATGTGTTCATCCTTACATAAGAGCACATTTTTCTATAATTTGTCTTCATTGGAGCTGTCTTTTTGATTGCTATAGATATTCATTGTAGTACTTATCACAATTGGTTAGTTGAGATGTTTCAAAATTATTCTAATGTGTACAGCTATGATATCATGTGTAGCAAAAACATGGATTAAATTGTCAAATTATTTTCATTCTTTGGGTGGTTGTCAATGTTTACATTGTCATCAATAGATCCTAATCTTGCTACATCAGTTCAATACTTATTTGAATTTCAATTCTATAGGCCCTTCACCATGTTGGAAAAATATGGTGTACAATATTTTTATTACTGTGAATTATCTCCAAATTACAATAGTTTTTGAGTGTGCTACATACATGAGTTTGTCTAATACTAGGGGTAGTTGTGCAAGGTCTTCGGTTAGGATGATGGATCTCTCTCTAAAGTGAGTAGATTGGTCATTAGGAAATGCCTCATCTAGAATTCTATTAATCTTTAGTAGTATCTTTGGGCCTATGAAGCTCATCTTGTCGATAACATGTACTTGATATACTTCATGCCTTCTTGAAATCTTGTTAGTTCTTGTCCATTGAGTGGGTGGACATGTTTGATCAAAATTTTGAGTGTTGAATGTATTTTCATTGCATTTATGTTAAATCTAGCAACACCTGTTGGTGCAAGTAACACAATTTGGTGGTGGTGTGTTTGAATGTTATCATTGAGTGCATGGTGTATGTATTTAATTAGGTGTGATTTTCTAGTTCTAGTTGTACCTTGGATTACCATGTGCATTGGGTGGAGAAAGTGGCCTTCTCTGTGATATATAACAATGTTAGGGGCCTTCTCTTGGTCACATTATAATTTATTGAGTGCATTGTGTCACTCGGGCAAAGTTATAGTCTCACAAAAAATTTTGTTTACTACAAAGACTGATGCAAAGTCATGTAAATTTTGTGGTACAATATGCTTAGCCCAATTATAATTCTTATCAAATTCATGTCTTTAAAAAATTTGGATATCATCCAAATCAATATAATTTGTATGGCCCATGCATGACAATAGCTCCCATTCTTACATCTCTATGTTGTCTAATGAAGCTTTCTCATTCTCCTTGTCATCTTGGACATTTATTATAGAGGTGACTTCTATGCTATGAGGTACATTCCAAATGGTGTAGCCATTTGATTTTAGCTAGTACTAGCTTACAAATATTGCATCTAAAATAAGTCCAATATCTTTTTCAATGTTGACAAAGTGCTTATATAGTAGTAGCTCACTCCAAAATAATATTTGGAAATGTTCAAAGTTTGTATCCAAAATGCTATAAAATTTTAGGTGTACATTAATGATAGCTATATCTTTTCTTGCCTTCCATTTGTCCCCTTATCATCATGCTACATATAAGAATGTCTTGGCTTATTCAATTAATGTTATTGCTTCCATTCCTTGAGTCCAGTTGATATATGTTTGTAAGTTTATTACTTTGTATGTGTTTTCCACTTGATTCCCTTACAAATTAGTGTAGTATATTTCTACCTACATTTAGGTTGATAAATATTCTACCGCACATTATAGTATATGAAAAGTTTCTTATGCACTTATATATCACTCCACTACAAGTTCCATCATAAAATTTTGATAGACTTTGATCACTTCTTCTTTTGCCTGATTATTGGTGGATATTCTAGTTAGCATGTCTTTGTAGGTCTTTGATGTTTTTTCAGATTTTATTGCATATTTCTCTATAAAATTGAGTACCTAGTCCTGTGACATTACAACTTGGAAATCAATGTTTCCCCTCCATATCAAGAGCATCTGTTGTGTACATTGAGTTTGTCATCATTTCTTGTAGGTTCATATTTGTTTTCACCTGTCTTGTCACATGTTAACATTGAGTAGGGTTGTTCCTTCCAAGGTTCTTTATATCAACACTCCTTTCTTTGGCCCCTTTTTATAAGCATGCCCCCTCTCTACATTTACTATGTCTTTTTACTCAATTGAGAATTTCTATGTAATCTATAGATCCCTTTGTATTAAGTATGTTGGTGGTCTCTAGTACAAATGGATTATCATTAGGAGATTGTTGTATTGTATTTCTCCTGTTTGTTTCTTCGTGTGGGTTCCATGTAGTGATGTATTCATCAAATAATTTCCATGATTCCTCTAAATAAATTTTTTTATTTCGGTCAATATTTATAATATATAGGGCATTTTTCATCCAAATGAACCCATGGATGTGTGTTGTGCCTCAACTTTGAAATTAATATCCATACTAGTATTCCTTTTCTTCAAAGAGTTTTTTAATCACTTTGTCGCAAAATATTGTAAAGCACTAGTGTAGGTACAATGATGTTAGGTGTGGGTTTTTCATCATATTCTCCAAGCATTGTCATCTTGATTATTGATGTATTCTACAATAACTCAAGAGAATATTTTTTAGGCCTGGTTATTTTGTATCAACATCAATTCTCAAGTATGAAGAAGAGAGTAGGCATGGCCTAATGGTGGATCATGTTGAACAATTATTGATGCCTTGTATTCTAATATGGTCATGTGCCCCTCATGGTAATGCCATAGTGCATAAGCTCCTCAGTTAGTTTATTGTCAGGAAGAGTGTTCATATGGGCTCGTAGGTTAGACATGCTTGTTGGGATATTTTCTTCAACATTTTTCTTTATGAATATTGTGGCTAAGCTCTGGCTACCATGTCTAATCATTAGGTTTAATAGAATCTAGGATGTCTTCCAAATCTTTGGTCATGAAATTTTAGCAGGTGTACTATTCTTGTGCATTTTGACTTCTTTTAAGTGTGGTTGCATTTGGAATGCCACACCAATTGGGAACAACATTGAGAAATCCATATCATGTAGTCCATCTATGTCATATGCATTGATTGGTCTTGATGCTTTGGTAGGACAATCAACCATCTCACCATTTCTATTTGTGACATCTAACATTTCTTTGATAATATCTACCTCCCATTGCTTATTGTGTAGTATTGAAATAAAGGAGGTGATTTATTAATTAGGGCACCATTTCTAAGTTCCCCTTCACTAGATCATAGGTTGTTCTAATTCTATGAAGTATGTTTAAAATGATGGCTCTTCTGTAAGGAATTTGTGCTAGGTGGTTGGTGTGGATAATTACATCTCAGTATAGTAGATCATTTTAATTTTATATTCTAATGCCACTTGCACATGATTCTTGCTTACATTACGCTAATAGGAGTTCCCTTTCCCATCAGTCCTATAGGCTATGAGGATATCTAAATCTTAGATTTTGTGGAGCAACTCTTTTTCTATGTTGTTGATATCTTGGGGGAAACTTATTGTATGGCCACAATACTTATACTACCCTCTAGTAGTATGGGTAACCTCCAAGATTGGGTTGTCCCTAGTGATGTGCATTTATTCTACTTGGGTTAACCTTGCCAAAATAGGTCGTTTGTCTCCTAGATCCATATTATTCAGTTGTGTAAACAGATGTCTACCACTTTTGCTTTGGCATCTTCTACATGTGACTGTTGAGTTTCTAGAGTAGATAGCCATACTTGGGTATGATTATTTGTAGATGGTGCATGTTTTCAAGGTACCCAAAACATCTATTCTATGTCAAAAAAAAATTAGTGCATCTTTAAACTTAGGATTGTTAGTAAACATGTTTGATGGGCTTTCTACCCTTTGGGGGCTAGGTTGATGTATTGTCCTTTCTTATTGTTTGAGTTTTTTACATGCATATATGTCTTTTTATGGAATCTATAGTATGATCTACTCCATACTCGGAATTTGTGCCTCTTGAGCTCAATGTTGTCTTGTGGATCTATTTAATCAATTGCAAGCAAAATTTTGGATGGAACATCACAAGGTGGAGATGCATAGTCTTATGAATTTACAAGTAACATTCTTGTAGTAGTAAAAGTACTGTTCAATTTCAACATACATAAATATAAGAAATAACAATTATTTTAAGTAGTAATATAGTTGAGTTTAAATTAATAGTGTACCATGTTAGGAAAGATAGAAAAAATTGCATATTCGAGCATAACAAGTATATTTGTTTCATATATCACAAATATCATGAATTTAATAGTTAGTGTGTGAAAATATATAAAGTGGTATGTTCTTGAATTCTAGGTTGAAGACTATATATTACTATGAAAGATGCAATGTTAGTAACATGTGTTACATATATATCCTTAAATCACTTTCATTCTACTACTCCGTGAGATGCTAAATATTCTCTTGGTAGCATATATGGAACATGCTTTGCTGAATTATAATGTACTTCTACTAAATTAATATCTAACAAAAATAAAATTAAGTAGAAATAAATGGAATAATACCATAGATCTCAAATTTTAACATTTTGGTCTCAATTTAGTAGCTCATTATAGGTCTTTATTCTTTCAAAAGCATTATATGCAGAGAAATTTAAATTTCTCATAGCATTTTGGGTGTAGTTGGAAGAAAAATTAGAGTATTGCAATATTTTATTTTTAGGATGTACAATAATATGCACACATTCAGTTACAACATGATTGCAAAAAAATAGCAGCGTGTGAAGATGGAACATTTTTTTATGTTACAAAATGTGATATAAGATTTTTTTTGTAATAAGTTCCAATATTCTGAGTTCTATGGAACACTGGCAAATTTAGTCTCACCAAAATACTTGATTCATGTACAACACTATGACATGTTATTGTATAATAGTCTGCTACTCTCCATATGATATACACTACACATGGCATGTTGGAATAAACTGTAACTAGACTACTCTTTTTTTTAATAGCCTATTGATATTCTTCATGTTGGTGGGAGAGTTTATGTGTCAGTAGTTATTTGGAGGATCTATTCTAGGATTGTATTAATCTCAGCTAAAAAGTCTAGTGATTCCACCTAAATGATGAAAACCTTCAGACCTTCTTCATTATTATATGTCTCCACCTGACATGTTAGAGTAAATATGAACTACTTATTTAATATGCTCCTGATAAGTTGTTGTGCTCTACCTTCCATGTAATCATTTCCTTCTAGCTATAGCAATTCATTTGCAGACATTCCTATCAGTTAGCCATTCCTTCATCAAATGTTGTTGCCCATTGCTCACCGGTATGGTCTTGTAATTGTATATGGACCATGTAGCTATAGTTATAAATTTAAAGTGTTTATTGCGTTACCCATAGTACCATTCATTGTTGTGATTTTCAAACAATTTTTTATTGCATTTATTTTCTCTTACTTGGTTGGGGTAAGCTGCGTAAGGGTGCTTGTTTGTGTTGATCTCTATAGTAGTTTCTCTTAAAATGCACCTCATAGCATGAGGAGTGTTTTTGGTTTATTTACATATGTTAGTAATTGCCATCCTCATTACTATAGGAGGCATTTAAGTGTATCTAACTAATGTCTAACCACCATCCTTCATATTTGCATGGAATCATGTTTGCAATTGCTCTATTTTTCCTGTCTGAATATTGAGCATTAGATGCATATTTCTTGTAGTACTGATTGCTTTTCAATTGAATTCTATAAAATGACCACCCTTGGCTACTAGAATTATGGTTTCTTGTAGATAGTACCTTTGTTGCATTTCACTATATAATTTTTTAACTTTTGGCACCCTTATTGTTACATTAATGGGTGTACAATTCATATAAAGTAATTGTATGGTACATCGTGAAACATATATTCCATTTGCCCTTCTTATTGTAGAGGTTGCTTCCATACATATAATAGCCCTTGTAACATCAATCATAGATTTTTTGGGCATGCTTGAAATGACATTGAGTGATGTGAAGGAGAATTAATGGCATGGAATGGTGTGGTCATTTTCACATGGTACTAGTTTTGAGTTTTCTTAAAACATCACTTCCAATCCACTATTCAATATTTTGTATAATCTATTGGCAGGTTTTATTGTACCTTTAGGTAAGACATACATAGAACTGACTTGTACTTTCTCATAGTACTTATTTAATAAATTGCAAAAGCAACACACATGAGTTTATATGCCAATATTGTCTATTACACTGAAGCTAAACATTTGGCCTACCCCTCTTTGAGTCTTGTAGTGACACATCTCATTCTTTATAGTTACATGGACCTTGATGTTCCACCATAGCTAGTATGGATCTATATTCTTTATCAATGTAGTTGCATCTAGAATATCTTTGAGTGGTCATGGTAGTGGGAGGCCAAAGTAATACTTTTGTTTTTCATGGGTATTTGACTACTCTTTAATTGCACTTCCTTTATTTGTTTTTTGTAGAAGGAGCTTTAGTAGCATGTTTATTATGTGATGAGTTGTATATATCACTTCTAATGCAAGAATAATTATCCACCTTCATATTGACACAATATGAGAATAACAGTGTCAGATTTTTCATTGTGCTAAGTGTGAGAGGCAATTATATTGTTTGTATGATTTATCTTGTCTTACCATGCTTTATTTGTTACAGAACAATTTTATTTTGTCAACTGTATTATTGAGCCAACAGTGATTTCCCCAAGAGTAATTTTATCATTGTACTTTGTAGGCAATGAAGCTTGGTGCACATGTCCACCATCTAAAATGTCTAAGGTATAGTGTCCTATTTCAATTAAGCTTTATCAGAGTTTGTTGGTTGAAAATAATTTCATAGTAGGAAATGGAATTTTTTGTCTAGCAATCAACTGACCTATGGTATTTGGTGTCATCATATCCATAATCCCTTGTTCTTCAGTTTCTCTGCTTGCTCTGAAATATAGAGTGAATATTAGCACATAGTTAGGCTTATGCTAGAAGCCACTCTATTATGAAATCATGATGAATAAAACATATAGTATGTTATAAAAATTTGCATTCATGTGAATTGAGATATCTATGTCTATCTTAGAAATAGGTTATTTAGAGTGGTGAAGACTATGTTTGATACTATACATGAGTATCCTATAAATATATATATCTCCAAATGGCCATTTTAAACTTAGGTAGTTGTGATAATCCTAAAATAGGGTATTGTGATATCTACAATTGATATTAATGAGTATTGAGGAATGATATTTGATAATATGATAGATCACAAAATATGTGATTTCCAAGATTTTTGGAAAGCTTCACAACATCTATCACACACATCATGCATTTGAAAAGTTTCTATTTTAATGATGAATCATAGAATGCAATTTTGGATTATATTATATTTTTCTTCATCAATCTTCTGGACTCAGATAATATCTTGGTGATAATATAATTTTGCTAAGCTAATTAAAACCATATAATTACATTTGCAAGGAAGGTTATTCTTTCAATTAGATGCAGTCATCTATTGTATGCAGTGATCTTGTATGCATTGATGATAAATGTGCCTTTGCAAGACCTAACATCATGTTATGCTTTTGTCACAAAAAATAATTAAATGTAATAATCAAAGTTGCATAAATCCAAAAGGAAATCTTTGATGACCAAACCTTAACCATATTCTTCTTGTCTAGTGAACCCCCATCTTTATTGTTCGCAATTTATGTAACTATCTTTGATAACAACTTTAGGTTGATCAGCCATGCTTAATTCAACCATCTAGTATGTTTTTAGCTTTATAGATGTATAGCATTATTTATTTGTAATCTATTTAGCCTATGTTGGACTTAGACTTTATGGAACTCTCCTAGTCAGTCATGTTGGGCAAGCAATAATATTATGAGAAAAATGGAGATCATAAAGCTTAAGTAGCATGACACTAAATTAATTTTCCTCTCATATGATACTGATAAGCATCTTATATGGTGGAACTATAGCTGATGATTTTGTATACAATGTATGATGGTACTAGTTAAAATAATAGATTGAGATGATGTTGTGATTATAATTTGTTTTTTGAGATTTTTAATTAATTTATAGTTTAAATTCAAATCAATTTTGATGTGAAGGAGAAATAATGATGATATAAGAAGAGCATAATACATAAACTAGTGGTCTATCTTGAAAATAAAAGATCCATATTGGAGTATCTAAAGGTTTGATAAGTACAGTCTTAGATATTTTTTGTGAATGGAAATATTCCCATCACCATGCTTGAGATACAAATAGAATAAAAATAATCAACTGTGCTTGAAACCCAAATGGAAGAAAATTAATCAATACTATTATGATATGTTCCTTATTATTATCTCCGATGATCTCAACCAGTGCATGAAAATTATATTGAATTGATGAATAACTATCCAACATTTATTTTTTAAGATTTACTTGCAATATCTTAAAAGTGATAGATAAATCAGATGTAGTTAATGTATTTTTTAAAGTAAAAGAAGATTATAAAGGCAAGATAGATCTTGTATTTTCTCTCCATTTTGTGAATCTGACCCATCTTTCTTTCTATCCTAATTTAGTTATCCATTTTTTCCATGCATCAAGAAAGAAGCATACAAGCAATTATGGAAGGACTCTGATCAATAGGTCCAACATGAAAACAACAAAAAAAAATCAAGCCACCATCTGTAGGAGGAAAAAGTAGGAAGCACATGAGAATTTTCTATACCATAGATGACAATATAACTACCCCTTGGTACATGCAACTTTTTTTCTAGTATAATTTAGGTTTTGAGTAGAATTTTTAGCATAAAGTATACATTTAATGAATTTATGAAATGCCAAAGAATTACAAAACATGTTAAGGTGTAGCCAAAAACACCATGGAGAAGTTTATAAGTATGAGTATTTATAAAAGTTGAATATGACAACTTAAATATGTAATCATTTTCCAAACAAAATCATTTACGCACACAAGAATCTTATTTATATCAAAGCTATACAATATTGATCTTAAATTTAACTGATGCTTTCTACGTATTTATATACCTACCTATATGTCATACAATTGTTTAAAGGATTCATAGGTACAAGACCACGCAAAATTGTCTCTACATTTCTCACAAATTTATTGCATATTTACATACGTGATGATATGTCAATCAAGTTGGAACTTTGTCCACATAGGGAGTTTTTTAATTACATTTGTACAATTATACTTACAAATGTCTACAATTATGTTCATACCCCATCCAATATGCGAGTTCCAACATTTTGGGGTATAGTATCCTAGCCATCATTAGGTGACTATTTATTGCTTACATAGTGGTTAAACACTTGTTTCCATATCCCAGAGACATCCATGTCATACAACTTTGCATATATGATTTGGTACGATGCCTTATGAATGGTACCTCTCACATTGTACATTACCTCTGTTGTGTATACACCATGTTTCATCCTTTTTATGCTAATTGTGGTAGTTTTCTCTATTATGGTGGATGTGCACCTTATATCCTAAAAAATGTATTCACCATATCCCACAATGGTGCAAGAGAGTTCATCTATTTTTTGGTTGTTTTGTGGATGTTTGTGTAGAGATGAAGAGGCCACCTTTGATTCTGCATTGTCATTGTTTTCTTGCACCATGATCTTGCTCTCTAGAATATTTCTCAAGATGGTGATGACATAAACTTCATCTTCTAATGCCACAAAAGTAGTTTAGACCACTCAATGTACAAGTTCAAGGTTTCAGGAAAACAAAATTACTGAAATATTTTGCTATCAAATGTTCCAAAGACATAACTTTTGAAAACAAAATATTGAACATAAAAGATTATTCTTTTCATCCCTTTCAACTAGTTAAGTTATACTTCCTATATAGTCTATATTCATGATATTTTTTATGTTTATTTTGATGTCCAACAAGTACAAAATTGATTTTGTGAATAGATGTTGCAAACTAGTTCAACTTTTTTTTTTTACATGATTTATTTGCATGATATACTTGGTAGATATTAAAGTTTCACAACATAAACTAGTTATTATTAAAAGGAGGGCAAGTTTTTGGAGAACCAAATCAAGGAGACTAACTATTTTTTATTCCTAAAAGTGTTTTGTATAATCTTCTAAATAATTCCTAATAATTTATCCAATCTTGAGATTCGGTCCTATAATTTGAAAGTGGATAGTCAAATATAAGTTGATGATAGATTATAACATAAGGTTTATAGCTTTATTGTGGCTCTAGAGTTTTCACATTTTTTAGGGTCATGACATGGAAAAGAGCCTAACCAAAAGGGTAAGGGTTCCAACATATAACATACAGGTCCTTTTTTTATAGAATAAATTTCTCTCTAGTTTTTTCCTAGAACATGTGCTGATAAATAAAATAGTCAACATCAAACATGGTAGAAGAGAATACTAGTGTGACATGATGAAAACCTTTTAAAGATAAGAATAGGAGTGTCATCTTCAATTGTCATCTCAAGCTAGCCAGCCAATAGTAGCATGTTGTTGCCAATTGGGTTCAATCACCATCTTCCAATTTAGGAGATAACTCTATGGATGTGAAGGCACAATAGACTTCATTGGTGAAATGATGATCAAGAGTGAGAAAACATAACTTGGAGATAACACTACAAGACTTGACATGTCAAAAAATAGAATGATTGCAGAGGAAACTTTTTTGTTCTCTAAAGACATGCAAAATACGTAAGTACAAAAAAAGAAAAATTTGTGAATTTTTTCAAAATAGTCAACTAGGTAAAGACCTGTAGTTTGGTACAAAATAGTGGCATGATTGGGAAACATGGAGCATTCTAATTCACATACCATCTAATTACTAAATTTGAAAATTTTAGGCATGAGAAGTGATCTGAAATGTATACATAAACTAAAGTTATTTAAATTGGTTTTTCTAATAAAATCAATTTGGTAAAAAAATAAAATTTTGGTATATTTAAGGCTTGTAAAGCTTATAGCCTTCGTAAAATTTCATTTTCATAAGTTAGTGGCATACTACTAGACCACCACAAGCCACCAAAATAGTCTTTCATGGATTATCAACATTTGCATCAATAATTTCAATCAAAAACCTATGCTCTTATCCTAATCAATGTCTACACTAGTAATTTCAACCAAAAACCTATATGCTCAAGACAAGTTATAGTCATATCACAATTTATATACCTAATTCATATCTAAAACAAGTTAATATAACCAGTAATAGAGAGGAGTTTATAATCATGTGCAATGAAATGAGCTTCTTTATTCCTAAAGCTGATAATATTTGATTTTCAACATAGATTTATAAAATTCACTTTTTCAGTTTTCAATATTCACAAATAGTGCTTATATATCCTATCAAAATTAATATGGCCAATAATTAAATATGTTCAATATTGTATAGTTATGTTCCTTCCTTTTCATTACATGAGTAGTCATTTAAATCCATAAGCTAGATATGGCTTTTAATCATTAAAGATGTGTAAACATAGGACATTCACTACTTGGATTTTGTAGAACATGTTTATAACTTCAAAGTCCTACATTTTCTTTCTACACACATGAAGTGTTTCCGTTTGTCTGGTTCCCCATGTTTCATCACACTACTAATATAAATTCCTTATGGATAGAAATGTTATAGGTGATGGTCTACATGTAATCCAATCTGTATAGGATTAACTCTTAAGTGATGGAATGAATTGGCACACTATATATTTGGCTAGAAAAAGAAATTCCATAAGAAAGTAATGTTATAAATTAAGAAGCATATCATGACAAGAAGAAACATCTACCTAAAGTATGCAATGAGAGGAAGAGCCAAACTAAGTGTAATCTTAGAGTAATTAAAGATGTAATTTTGTTAATTTCTAGTAAACAAAAGGTATTTAATAGGTAACTTAATTGCATTATTTCTAGATAATGGCAAGGAAAGGCAAGATACTACAAGCACCTTCAACAGAAACCATTGTTGCCACATTGATTATCAAAGCATGCCTCAAAATATATATTCTTTAGGACATGTTCCCTCTCCTTGATCATTCATCTCTAATGTGATCCCCCCAATTTTGGTATAGAGGTAGCACACACATTAGCTTTAGAGGAAATCTGATAGTGTTTTCTTCAATTTGTTGGTAGTATTTTACAGCTATAATTAGTTCTTTTTCTACCACTTTATTCAATTTAGTAATACACCTAAATGGTCTTTTAAAGTGTTAATGTTAACTAATGAATTATTTGCATTAATGAATTTTGAGATTTTGTTTAATCATCTAGGTACAGATTGGAGATTTATATGGTATAAGCTAGGAAATTGCCATTGGGTGGGACACCCGTAAATGAAGATGTTGATGTCAAAAGCTGTTGGCTATAGTTTTGCTTGGGCATAGTTCCATTGTTCTTAACCTAGTGAGTTATTTTTTCCTCTTGAAATTGTAGAAACATGTAGAGTTTTTGTATGAGAAGATGTAGCATATATTTGATATGTTTTTGTTGATATTTTTTGGTAATGGGTTATGGAATATGGCTCCAAATAAAACAATATTTGGTAGGGACTAAACCTTGAATAACTACCAATTAGTTTCCCCTTAACAATTATTGGAGGATGATTCAAAATGAAAAAGATCTTGTCTCCAACTATCCCTTAACAATTATTGAGGGAAGGTTCAAACGAAATGGCAACTTAGACCGGAGCAAGAGCTCATTGTGTTTAACCAAGTATAAAGTAATGACTATATTTTTTTTGTTGAGGGAAAGTCAAATTATTAAAGTTAAAAATGGAATTCCAGAATGGCCCTATGAGTTTGATACCATCGCTGCTATATAAAAAGTATATGCTTTGGAATGATATCAATATATGCTTTAGTTTAGTGCTTCATCTCAATAGAATTCTGAAGTAGATGTGGTTGCATTGACTACATCATTTTTAGGATATCTCACAACTGGCCATGCAATGAATCCTTCAATTCTTTTAGAATTATTATAAGGATCTATTTTTCTGTAAGAATTATGAAGTATAAATTTGACATCTTTTCTAAAAAGGGGGTTTATTTGGTAATATTGTAGCATAGAGGAGTATCACAAATCGTTAGACAAAATGCATATCCTAAATGTGATTGTATTCAATGTTTACTTTCATATGGATTGCCATCATCGGTAGGTAGATACAAATAGTATGGTTTCATAAACATAGTCTAAGACTTACTTGCAAAGTGATATATATATATATATATATATATATATATATATATATTACATAGACTATATACACTATCATATTGGAGAAGATAGGAACCTTGAGTACAAAGCATTGCATGGAAACAAAGAGCTATAAAAAAATATAAGATAGGCCCGACCACTTGCCTTTGTTTACAAAATCATCTAGGATTCATGATGTTGTTTAGGAAACCAAAGAATCGAAAGAAAGTAGGTGAGATTTTGATATATAGATATTCTCTATTTTGAAACATGTATTTGATTTATTACCAACCCAAATTAGGATATGAAAGAATATGTTGTTTTACTAGTCTTATTACACCATGTTATCTCATGCCTTGATTAATTTTCTTAGTTTTGTTAGTTTGAGTGATTGGTTTTCTAATACTAAACTTCAATTTCATAAAGAACACGATGAGATAAAGTGAATTACCAACACATACAAAATTCATATAAGTTAGTAGATAAATAACCAAATTAAAAGAAAATACATAATGAAAATGATATATTTAGAACTACTCAGAAAATATTTCTATCTCCATATAATCATAATAAGCTCCCTTTCCCTGTTGTTGATCAACTCTTTTAGTTTTGGAGAAAGTCAAAACACATACCAAATTTTAGTAATTCATCACATAAACCAACAATGGTGAAACACGTCTAGAAACTTAGTAATTTGTGATAGAAACATACAACAACTAGCCATGTATAGATAGATTTTGGAGACAACATACCCTTAGGCTTCTCTAGAATAAGTTTTATATTCATGACTTACTATATTACATATCATAGATCTACAATTTATTCTTTAGCCTATCACCACATATTCATTCTTCTTAGACAAACTGAAAGCACACTCTAAGGAACAAACTTAGAACTTGAATAAGATTATTAACATATCCAATGTTCATTCCAAAATAAAATATTTTAATAGAAGCACATATCTTGGAAACCATATTCAAATTTTATACAAAGCTAAGAAACACAAATATTCTTATATGACTAGCTATTCTATATGACCTAGCAATATCTAGCATATATAAACAACCCTTACAATAGACTTACAAAATGGTAACAAACTTCATAGCTAGAAAATAACATAACCATAAACATTTCAAGCAAAAAAATCTACATTATATAAATAAGAAATAAAATTATTTAATTGTTCAGATTACTTTCATTTCCAACACCATGACAAGAGTTACTAGACTAGTACATCACTACTTTGTTGAATACTAGTTGGTATTGACCAAGGTGTGAAATATTGGTTTGGATTTCAAATTTGCACAAGTGTTAAATTATTATGGAATTAACTTCAATGTTGAAGCATCCATCAATCCAACAAATCAATGCATGATCACTATTTTAAATTAAAAAGAAATGAAACCACATAGAACATATTAGATTCAAATGGCTAAGGTCATATATTCGACCCACCTATATTTGGCAAATAAAGTATAGTATTTCATTATAAATTCCATTGAATATAAGCAAGTAGGATTTCATTAAGGGATATTGCATACAAGGTGACTATATCCATAGGTTGCCAAAGTGACATGTTATAACTTCTTCACCATCCATACTATTGTCCTATATATTACTCAATGTTACTATTAAGAAGACAGAGAGTGGAAATAATATACTTGATTAATTCCATAAACAAAGTAGTACATTAATTACATAGGAAGACCCTTCTTGAAAATGCTATGTAGTAAAGCTAATTAGCATATAAGCTAGGCTCAACATATGAGTCATACATAAGGTAGTGTAGTAATTCTATAAATATTATCTCATGACAAAGTAGTATAGTAATTAGCATAAACATTATATCATGACTGAAGGTGGGAAGAGATAGAGAAAAATGAAACACAATAAGAACTCTTTATATTATTGCTTCTACTTCTTTGCCTTATGTTTACATCCATTACAACTGCCTCTATTTATAGAGGTCTGAGAAAGATCCAGAACCATACACATGTATGGTAGGAAAGATCTAGAATATATAGTAGTCAGAAATCACATGTGACATGTGAATAAACCAACAATTTTGAAGGTCTGTGGGAAGCTTCTATATTAAATATGGTGGTTGAAGTAAAGTCTAGATTGTCGGCAACAGAAGAAATTACCACATACCAACACTCCCCCTTAATTTCTATGATTAATTAGATCAAAGTTTACAATATTCATTTGGTCTCTTAAATATTCAAACTGTTCTTGTGATAATGCCTTTGTAAATATATCTGCCAATTAATCTTCGCATCTGCAATACTCCAAGCTGATTTCTCCATTATTGACCAATTCTTGAATAAAATTACATCTAGTATCAATGTGCTTTGTCCTCTTGTGAAAAAAATGATTCTTTGATAGTGCAATGGTGGACTTGTTGTCACAATAGATTGTAATAGACTCATCTTGTTCATGCATTAGATCTTTCAAGACTCTTTGCATCCATACTACTTGACACCCTGCTGATGCACTGGCTACATATTCTACTTTAGCTAAAGAAATAGTCACAATAGGCTGCTTCTTTGATGCCCATGTCACAATACCTATTCCAAGATGAAATGCATATCCATATGTGCTCTTTCTATCATCAATACTTCCTACAAAGTCACTATCAATATATCCAACTAGTTGAAAATCATCTAAAAAAGAATACATTATGCCATAACTTAGAGTCCTTGCAATGTATCTCAATATTATCTTTCCTACTTGCCAATGTGAGATCTTAGGTGAATCCATAAATCTAGAAATTACATTCATTGCATACATAATATCAGGCCTAGTTGTTGTGAGGTACATCAAACTACCAACCAACTTTCTAAATTGAGTAGAATCAAATTTAGTCTCATTATCTTCTCTACTTAATTTTGTGCCCATTTTCACAGGTGTAGAGATTGGACTAAAATTTACCATTTAAAACCATCTCATAACATCTTGTGCATATTTATTTTGACAAATGAAAAAGCCCTTGTCATTTTGTGTTACTTGAATACCAAGAAAATACTTCATCAAACCCAAATCTGTCATCTCAAATTCTTTCTTCATTTTCTATTTAAACATATCAATCAAAAGATTTCCAATAAAGATCAAATCATCAACATACAACCAAACAATCAAAATTTGACCTTCCTTATTGACTTTGGTGTATAATGTTGGCTCACTAGTGCTTCTATTAAATCCATTCTTAATCATATATGAATCAATTCTTCTATACCATGCCCTTGGTGCTTGTTTCAATCCATAGAGTGTCTTCTTTAACCTATAAACCTTGTGTTCATGTCCTTTGATTTCATAACCTAGTAGTCATTGTACATAAACTTCTTCTTCCAAATACCCATTTAAAAAAGTTGATTTTACATCCATTTGATAAACCATCCATTTGTTTTGAGCTAGAATAGCTAGTACCATTGTAACAGTATCTAGTCTAGTTACAGGTGCAAAATTTTCATTATAATTAATTCCATATTCTTATCCAAACCCTTTAGCTACTAATCTTTCCTTATATTTATCAACTTCTCCATTTGCCTCATACTTAGTTTTATAAACCCATTTTACACCTATACATTCTGTATTCTTAGGAAAATCAACTAGTTCCCATGTATCATTTTTATCAATAGATTTCATTTCTTCATTCATTGCATTAATCCATTATTTTTCATTGATTTCATCTACAAAATATATAGGATCCTATGCAAATAAAGAAAAAATTGATTGTAAATCAATTTTGTCCCCTTGTTCATAAATCTCTTGCAAACTTTTAGTTTTATTTTTCTTAATCCTTGATCTCAATGATGCAAGTGTAGGATTAGAGTCATTACTTACTTGTAGACTTGAAGATTCTGCTTGCCCATCTTCCATTTGTGTGTTATCTCCATGTGTACTTCTTGAAGGAGTTTCCCCTAGCTCATTTGTTTGATCTACTTGATTGTATTGGTTTTTTCCTTCTTGGCCATCATATATTATCAGAGTTGTGCCTGTAACTATCTTTTCTATACTGCCATCTGAAGATTCTTCTTCTTTGAACACAACATCTCTACTTATAATAACTTTTCTAGTTATATAATTAAACAACTTATATGCCTTAGATTGTTCATCATAACGAATAAAAATATATTTTTCAGTCTTATCATCCAATTTACTCCTTGTTTCTTTACGAATGTGTGCATATGCAATACAATCGAATACTCTAAAATGGGAAACACAATGATGCTTACCACTCCATGCTTCTTGTGGAATCTTGTCTCTTACAATCTTTTTTGGACTCCTATTCAAGATATAAATAGCACAAGCTATTGCTTCAGCCCAATATTCATTTGGTAGATTCTTACCTTTCAACATGCTTCTTGCCATTTCCATTATTGTTCGATTCTTTCTTTCAGCAACACCATCTGCTAATGTGTACAACTTGTAGTGAACTACTTCTTTATTCCATGATGCCTGCAATAATCCAAAAACTCATTTGACATGTATTCTCCCCATCTATCTGACCTTAATACCTTAATGGATAGACCACTTTGTTTCTCAACAAATGCCTTGAACTCCATAAACTTGCTAAATGTTCAGATTTATATTTAAGAAAATAAACCCATGTCTTCCTACTAAAGTCATCAATGAATGTTAGAAAATAAATGCTCCCCCCTAATGATGGCACTTGCATAGGACCACATATATTAGTATGCACAATTTCTTAATGTGCCCAAGCTTTATATGTTATTTGTTTTGGAAAAATTTCCCTATGTTGCTTAGGTAAGATGAAAATTTCACATGAGCTAAATGGTCCTTCAATGGGGGGTAAGCCCCTTACCATTTCATTTCTTTGCAATAAACTCAATCCCTTGAAATTTAGATTACCATACCTCAAATGCCATAAGCATGATTGATTTTGACATGTTTCCTTGAAACTCACTCCATCTTCCTCCATCACTCCACCTTTCATGTGAAGTGGAAATATTCTATTGTCTATCATTTAAACCCTTGCAATGACCATGGTGCTAGGAGAAATATCAAATATAGTGCAGATGCTATTTTCAACAAAAAAATTATTTCCTTTTTGTGTAAGTTGTCCCACACTTATAAGATTATGCTTTAAACTAGGTACAAAATACATGTCAGGAATAGATTTCTTACCAAGATATGTCATGACAACAATTGTACCTTTTCCACTTACTTCCACTATGTTAGCATTGCCCAATTTTACTTTTGACTTGACTGAGGTATCCAAGCTTTCAAATATATCTCTACTTCCTATCATATGATTGCTACAACCACTATCTATAAAACAAATATCACTTGAGCCCTCTTCAGCTACATGGCATGTAATGAACAATGTCCCTAGACTACTTTAAGAAAAAAATTGCATTTTGTTTGCCTACATCTATTTGCTTCTTCCGAAATTCATTTACTAAGTGACCAAACGTCTTACAATAATAATATTGGACATTTGATTTGTCATACCTTTTTGATGCTTGATTGTTATTGCACCCCCTTGAGCTTAAATTTTTATTTCTCCTTACTCCTTGATCAAAATTTCTTTCCTCTCTTTGATAATTATTTCATCCTCTTCCTCATCCTTTGAATCTTTGATTTTCTCTTCCTCTACCTTTGCCAAAAGTCATTTGTGTTTTGAATCCTAGATTTCCTCTTCCTCTGCCTCTGCTAATGAAGTATTATCACACTTGTTCAACCTATATTCATGGTTTTGCAATGACCCAAACAACTCATCTATAGATAATTTTGACAAATCCTTAGATTCCTCAATTGCCACAACAATATTATCAAATTTAATAGGCAAGCTTCTTAAGATCTTTTCTACAATTTTTTGATCTATTAGCTCATCACCATTCAACCTAATTTGATCAACCACATTCATAACTCAAATTGAAAAATTCTCTATTGACTCAAAATCTTTTATTTGGAGGTTTTGAAAATCTCTTCTTAATGACTGCAATTTAGATACTTTTACCTTGCTTATACCTTGATATGTTGTTTCAAGAATCTCCCATGCTTGGTTGGTTGTTGTAGCTTCATTAATCCTTGAAAAAATAGTGTCATCCAAACCTTGTTGAATAATTTGAAAAGCCTTTATATCCTTTTTCCTATTTTCCTTTAGTTCATCCTTTTGATCTATAGTTAATAACAAGTCATCTAGTGGCTCTACAAATTCATTTGCTACAATCTCCAATAGTTCTTGGGAATGAAATATTGTTTTCATTTTGAATTCCCAATGATCATAATTCTTCCCATAAAATATTGGAATCATAAACTAATTCATGCTTGATGCCATACTTTAAAAATATTAAAATCTTTTAAAATACTTGAATTCCTAAGCATGGTAGCAAAATTAATAAGATTATCTCAATTTAAAATTATGATCTCCAACTTCTTACAAAAGTAATCACTCGAAATAAAATGCATCTCATAAGCACACACTCATGGAAGTGCCTCAACTTCAAAAATAAAATGCAATACCTTCCTGCTAGACTGATCTCATATGTCTACTACAAATATTGAAAATGATTTGATTAAGAACTACCACACCTTTAAACTCACAACATACCTTTTCTCTTGTAGCAGCAATTTGTTATTGTAGCTTGACAATCAGCCTAGACTATCACTCCACAATCTACCTATGCTTTCATTCCACAATATGACTAGACTATGACTCCATAGTTTGCCTAGGATCTCACTCCACAATCTGCCTATGCTCTGATACCACTGTGAAGGTGGGCAGAGAGAGAAAATTGAAACACAATAAGAAATCTTTATATTATTACTTCTACTTCTTTTCCTTATGTTTACATCCATTACAATTGGCTCTATTTATAGAGGTCTGAGAAAGATCCAGAACCATGCACATGCATGGTAGGAAAAGCTTGGAATATACAATAGTCAAAAATCACATGTGACATGTGAATAAACCAGCATTGTTGAAGGTTGGTGGGAAGATTCTATATTAAATATGGTGGTTGAAACAAATTTTAGACTGCCAGTAGCGGTAGAAATTACCGCATGCCAATAGTGATGAGGTACTACAGTAATTACATAAACAACCTCTTCATCAAAACACCATATATTAAAGCCAATTACTATATGAGTTGAGTGGAACATATGGTAGGAATTAACGTAATTAGTTTAATATATCCTTAGGTTATATGAACTTAATTTGTCTATAACCCCTAGTTGCCCAACATAGGATGCCATACTAGAGAAAAGATATAATCTATCTATGTCCACATTGGTATTTTCTTTTTGGCAATTAGGCTAATCCTCTCTTTGATCATTGAAGCTAAGTAGAATCTTTGTGGCAACCACTTCTATACAATCTATTGATTCCACATTGTGTTCAAATTAGCAATAAATTATAGCTTGAATCTTTCACCATTATAATGTAGGCTTCTTAAAGTATTAGTGTTTATTTGGGACCTTTGTAGCATATTCTCTATACACATTTGTCTAGTTCTAGTCAGTACATATTCATACCCTAATTCACTTGTTGTGGAAGCTGATTGGAACTTCACCTCGCTTGGAAGGTAATGTATGTCCATCAAATTGCAAGTACTATAGCTGATTGATTTTGAAATACTTGGATCTATGAATATGTGATCTAGATTGTGGTCTACTAGCGATCAATGCATAATTAAACTTCTTTGCACCAATATTGTGCAAGCATGGATGTGTGTCTTACTTCATTATAGGTATTTTATAGATTTGTGTATTGGACGAAGTCAGCTATCATAGTAGTCATGCGTATTAGCATGTCTAGACATCATTACAAGTATTACTTTGTCTAATAGCATGTACAAGTTAATTCAGCTTGTTTTATCACTTTTCATATGAGCAATGAGCCATTGAATGATGGACATACATAATCATCTTTATGCACAAATATATTCATATATATTTCATTAAATTATGAAATTAATTTCCAAGCTTAACACTCTACTATGTTACTTCTATAGTAGTATTTAGACTACAAAGTTCAAAACATGAAAATAAACAATATGAAAGGGTGTTAATGATATTAATGGCATGCTTTATTCAAGGAAATAGAAAAAGCCAATAAGCACTTTAAGGTTGGTTACCTAATTTTTTATCAAATTATTGACCATATCTATCAACTATGATCAGTTATGCACCTTTGCATTCAATGGTTATGACTATGTTGTTCTATTGAATATCATTCGATATAATAGTAAAATTGTAGACTTGTGAAATTGAAGTTTCTTTTTTATGTCATTTTATGTGAGTTTCTTATGATATAAAGGAATATATACTCTCCACCTAATACAATAATCGTGGTAAATTCTTTCTAATAACATTTAGCATTATATTTGGTAAGAGTCATTTTGCATGTTTATGATAATGCTTATAAGCTTCTTCTCTTATTCTAATCAATGTTTGTGCCAATAATTTCAACCAAAGACCTATCTATTCAAGACAAGTTTTAGTCATATGACCATATATATACCTCAGTCACATCTAATACAAGTCAATATGACTAGTAATAGAGAGTAGTTTACGATCATATGCAATGAAATGAGCCTCTTTGTTCCTAGTGGAGAAGTTGAAAACTGCAAGACCTACTCTAATTGATGTCATAGAACCTAGAACCTAAACTATATGTTCATATTCCAATTTCAATGTAGAGTTTTTCATCCAAACTAATAATATTTGAGTTTCAACATAGATTTATCAAATTCATTTTTTAGTTTTTGCTATTTGCAAATTGTGATTATATATCCTATCAAATTCAATATGCCCAATTGTCGCATAATTTTGTAACAATGGATTATCAAGTATGACTCCAAATTAAAAAATATTTTTTATGGACTATACCTTGAATAACTATCAATCAACTATATTATTCTGGTTGAGGGGAAGTTAGAAAATTCAAGTTAGGAAAGGAATTCCAAAAAGGCCCTATGAGTTCGATACTGCATTCGCTACATAAAAAGTCAAGAAGGGCAAGGGAGATAGGAATAGAAAGTTAAAAAAAGGGATTTAAAAGCTATTATACATATTTTTCAATTAGATTTATTTAGAACCACATTCAAATTTTATAGATTAATATAATGGTTTACTTACATAGTGTTAGAAATATTAATTTCTACTCCAATCTGTCATTAAATGTTTCTTGAAGTTTAGGTTTAGGTTTAGGTTTACGTTGTGTCATCTATAGTAGTTTCTAGAACTTTGTAGATAATTTTCTTGTTAGGAAATGTTAGAAATTTCTAGAGATTGTAAACTTTCCTATAAAAGGGAGTGTTGTGTATCCATTTTGTCAATCAAAGAGTAATCAAATATAATTAACTTTTATTGTGCTGCACCACATTGCACTTCATATTTCATTTATGTGTGCCTCTAAACACCCAGCAGAGTGGTATCAGAGCTTGGTTAAGAAGAGGAGTTTGAAGGATTGTGCATAAGGAGGATTACAATAGAGAATGGAGATATAAAGTTATTGTGAGATCTGTCATTTTTTTTTATTGCCCTATTGAGGGTTTGTTATATCTATGAATTTTGTTTATAAGTTTCTATTAGGCATGACGTCAAGGAGTTTTCAATCTTCAATTCCAATATTTTCTAGAAAGAATTATGATTATTGGGCTTTTAGAATGAAGCCTATATTTGATTCCTATGAGTTATTAGATATAATCTTAACTTGTTATGCTAAACCTGTAGATGAGTCTACTTTAAATGCTAATCAGAAGGAAAAGCTTGATGAAAATAGGAGAAAGAGTAAAAAAGCTTTATAGATTATTAGACAAGCTTTTGATGACTTAGTTCTTGGAAAAATTAAGCTAGCTATTACATCCAAGCAAGCTTGGGACATTCTTGAGACTACATATCAAGGTACAAGTAAGGTAAAAATTGTTAAATTGCAAGCACTTAGAAGAGAATTTGAGAGTTTACAAATGAAAGATTTTGACTTTGTAGAGAAATTTTTAAATCATGTTATGAATGTGGTTAATCAAGTAAGGATGAATGGTGATGAGATTTTTGACTAGAAAGTTGTAGAAAAGATTTTAAGAAGTTTTCCTTCTAAATTTGATAATGTTGTGGTTGCAATTGAAGAATATATGGATTTAACAACATTGTCTATAAATGAGGTGTTTGGATCTTTGTATAATCATGAAGATAGGTTGAACAAGCATAATGGTAATTCATTGGAGAATTTAGTCACAACACAAATGACATTTGGTAGAGGCAGAGAAAGAGAAAATGCTAGTTTTAAATGAAGAAGAAGAGGCAAAAATAATTTTCAAAATGAAGAAAGGAGTCCAAATTTAGGAGGAAGAAGAAATCAGTATTTTTATTCAAGGGGAAGCTATAATAACTAGACATCACAAAGGTATGATAAATTGAATATTCAATGTTATTACTACAAGAAGTTTGGACATTTTGCAAAATTAGTGTTAGAAAAAACAAATTGATATACGTAAGCAAAATGTAAAATTTTCAGAGAGTAATTCTAAGACATTTTTCATTACTTACAATGAAGCTCAAGAGAGAATCAATGATTTTTGGTTTTTAGATAGTGGTTGCAGCAATCATATGATAGGTAATAAAGAGTTTTATGAATGTTTGGATAGATAAATTAAATCAGAAGTGAAGTTGGGAAATAATGAGATAGTGGAAGTGAGTGGAAAAGGCACAATCAATGTTATAAGAAAGCATGGTAAGAAATCTATTTCTGATGTATACTTTCTACCTAATTTGAAACATAATCTTCTAAGTGTGGGGTGGCTTAGTCAAAAAGGTTATAGAGTTATTTTTGAGAAAAACTTGTGCACTATATTTAATATGCCTCATAGTAACATGGTGATTGCAAGGGTAGAAATGACAAATAACAGAATGTTTCCACTTCAGATGAAGAGCAATATGACTGATGAAGTTGCAGCAAGTTTCAAGGTAGTGAGTCAAGATCAAACATGGATATGGCACTTGAGGTATGGTCATCTAAATCTCAAAGAATTATCTTTATTGTAAAGAAAGGAAATGGTAAGAGGCTTACTCCCAATTGAAGGATCATTAAGTCCATGTGAAAGTTGTATTTTGGCCAAATATCATAGAGAGAGTTTTCCAAAAGGGATGTCATATAGAGCAAGGGTACCATTAGAAATTGTACATTTAGATATATGTGGTCCAATGAAAATGCTATCATTAGGGGGGAGCATTTATTTCTTTACATTTATTTATGACTTTAGTAGAAAGACATGGGTTTACTTTCTTAAATACAAATCTAAAACTTTTGGAAAATTTAAATAATTCTAGGCTTTTGTTGAGAAACAAAGTGGTTTACCTATCAAGGTAGAATTTTGATAGAGGAGGAGAGTATAAGTCAAATGAGTTTTTAGATTATTGTAGGGATCATGGAATCAAAAAAAAATTTACTACTAGTTACATGACATAGCAAAATGGCGTTGAAGAGAGAAAGAATAGGACAATAATGGAGATGGCAAGGAGCATGTTGAAAGGTAAGAATCTTCCTAATGAGTATTGGGATGAGGTAGTCTCTTGTGCTATTTATATTTTGAATAGGAGTCCAACAAATTCCATAGCAAGCATGGAGTGGTAAGATTCATAGTGTTTTTCATCTCAAAGTATTTTTTTGTATTGCATATGCACATGTTCCTAAAGAAACTAGAAATTAGATGATAAGAATGATAAATGCATTTTTGTTGGCTATGATGAGCAATCTAAGGCGTATAGGTTGTTTAATCCTATCACCAAAAAAGTCATTGTGAGTAGGGATGTTGTATTTAGAGAGGATGAATCTTGGGATGGAAATATAGATACAAATGTTATAGGTGTGGCAACAATATAATATGATGAGAAGGATAAAAAGGATCATGAAGATCAAGAGGATCAACCAAGTGACCAAGAAGGAACTCCACCAGGAAGTCCACAATGAGATGACTTAGAAAATAAAGTTGAGCATGGAGAATCTTCAAATTCACAAGTAATAATTCAAACCCTATACTTGCATAGTTGAGATCAAGGATTACAAGAAAGAAAACTAGAAGCTTGAATGAGAGTTATGATCAAGGAAGTAAAATAGATTTGCAATCAAATTTTTCTTTATTTTTTCAAGATCCTATATATTTTGAAGATGTAATTAAGGAAGAACATTGGATTAATGCAATGAATGATGAAATAGAATCAATAGAAAGAAATGATACATTGTAATTAGTTGATTTTCCTAAGAACAAAGATTGCACAAGTGTAAAATGAGTTTATAAGACTAAGTTTAAAGCTGATGGAGATGCAGACAAATATAAGGCAAGGTTAGTTGCTAAGGGATTTTCACAAGAATATGGGGTTGACTATAATGAGATATTTGTACTTGTAGCAAGACTTGATACTATTATAATAGTATTAGCTATTGTAACTCAAATCAAATGGATGGTTCACCAAATGGACGTCGAATCAACATTATTGAATGGATATTTGGAAGAAAAATTCTATGTGCAACAACCACTAGGATATAAAATAAGAGGATATGAAGACAAAATTTATAAGTTGAAGAAGGCACTTTATGAATTGAATCAAGCTCCAAGAGCTTGGTACAATAGAATAGATTAATATATGATGGAGAATGGATTGAAGAGAAGCACCAGTTAACCTACAATATATAGCAAGATCAACTAACAAGGTTAGATTTTGAGTATTTTTTTATATGTTGATGATTTGATCTTCATAGGCAATTTATCTATTTACATGTTTAAATTAGCAATGAAAAGGGAATTTGAAATGACAAATCTAGGATTGATGAAATATTTTCCTGGAATTGAAGTTACTCAAAATGACAAGGGAATCTTCATTTGTCAAAGTAAATATGAAAAATATGTTCTGAAGTTTAGATTGATAAATTGTTGTCCTATTTCTACACCTGTTATAGTAGGCACAAAACTTAGCAAAGAAGATAATGCCGAAGCTTTTGACTCAACTATATTCAAAATATTGGTTGGAAGTTTGATGTATCTTACAACAACTAAGCCAGATATTATGTATGGAGTGAGTTTAATCTCTAGATTCATGGATTCACCAAAGACCTCACATTGGCAAGCAAGAAAAAGAATATTGAGAAATATTTTAGGAACTATGAATCATGGCATTTTGTATTCTACTTCAAATGACTTTCAATTACTTGGATATACAAACATTGATTTTGTAGGAAATACTGAGGATACAAGGAGCACATCTAGATATGCATTTCATCTTGGGATAGATGATGTAGCCTAGGCATCAAAGAATAAACCTATATTAACTCTCTCATTAGCTAAAGAAGAGTATGTAGTAGGAAAAATAGTAGCATGTCAAGAAGTATGGATGTGAAGGATTTTGAAACACTTAATGCAAGCTCAAGATGGACCTACTAGAATCTATTATGATAAAAATTCTACTATTGCACTTTCAACGAACCATGTGTTTCATAAGAGGACAAAGCACATTGACACAAGGTATCACTTGATTAGAGAGCTGGTTAATAGCAGAGAAATTAATGACAACTTTGCAAATTAGAGGAGCAACTTGTAGATATCTTCACCAAGGCCTTACCACAGGTACAGTTTGAAATTTTGAAGGAGGCTCTGAGAGTTGTAAATATTAAAGAAGTTTTCTAATAGTTAATAGTATAAATTAGGGGGGAGTATTAGAAATATTAATTTCTACTCCAATTTGTCATTAAATATTTCTAGAAGTTTAGGTTTAGGTTGTGTTGGCTATAGTAGTTTCCAGAATTCTGTAGATAATTGTCTTGTTGGAAAATGTCAAAAATTTCTAGAGATTGTAAACTTGTCTATAAAAGGGAGTGCTATGTATCCATTTTTTCAATCAAAGAGTAATCAAATCCAATTAACTTTTATTGCACCACAACACATTAACTTCATATTTTATTTATGTGTGCCTCTACCCACCCATCACATAGCACTGGCAATACAAAGCTAAAAGGACAAGATATTTCAATATGATTAGTTATTCTTTATGACTATATAAAAAATATAGCACACATAAATAACCTTAAACCATACTTGTAAAATTCTTAGCTATCCTATAAAAACATAAGGAAAAACTAATCAAGAGCTATGGCTTGCAAATATCATACCACACTACAATTAAAATGAATTTTCAAAGGTGGTTTTAAGGCGTCACTTTTGAGGACACATGTACTTCCAAAAGTTTGGTAAAGTTGGTCTTTGTGGATCATGCTCAGTGTAGAAAGTTTATCTAGAAAGTTTATATTGGAGTCTAAATAACCAAAGAAGCATCATGAATCACAAATTTAAGTTTGGATGAATATCATATATGAAAATGATTGAAAAAATTATGTAAATCATCTAACAAAGTGTCAAGCCCACATCACAATCAATAATATGCAAATCATTGAAAAAAGTATGAGTAGTCCAACAAAGTACCAAGCTTGGATCACTATCAATTTCCCTAGTGATTATCTTGTTGGGTGAGATACGAAGAATTCCCATCATCATAACCAACTAAGCATGCAATCTATTTGACAATATTTTGCCATTGCACTACATACTCCCTCCAAAAATAAACTTTGCAAGCAAAAAAAAAAAGAATCATAAACCATTTCAACAAAAAAAAAAATACATTCTCTAAACATGAAAATAAAAACCAAAATAGTTGAGCACAACCGTTGTCCTAGAAGCCCTCTGTAAATAGGTGTATGAGGAAATGCCAGTGGGCTATCACCCAAGTGAAAGCCTATCGACAATCACAAGCCTCACTAAAATCTACATGTAGAAACTTTTCCCTCTTTGCCAACGAATATTAGTATTTGATGAAAATATAACATAGAGGAAACTAGAGAAAAAGAAGCCAAAGGAGAAACCCAAAAATGGGCTCTACTAATCTATTCCCAATACATTCAATTTATAGATTAGAATATGTTTTGATGGCTGGCTATCCATACAATATAATATTAATATATTACCTTAAATATGATAGCTAGAAGTAGTTGGTTGGATGACACTGAACAAATAAGGATGGCAGCTTGTCTACTGTTGATGACAAAGTGTGGGCTATGGACAATTGAGGAATGTCGGGCTAGTGGAGAAATTAATATTTGCTAACATCCCCCCTTAATTTCTTCCATTAATGCTACTACATTTATATTGTTTTTCCTGGTCATGATTAATTTGAGTTTTATGGCTTACCACTAACACATGTAATGCAAATGTTTTCTAGGTGACCAAAAATTTTACATTTGAATGGTTTTGGCTAACCAAAAACTTCACATAATAGTTGTTGCAATAGACTACCAAATATCACAAATGGTTTTAGATTACCACAAACTCAAATGATGTGGAAACCTCTCAAGTGGTTTTAGATTACCGAAATTTCACATGATGCAAAAACTATCATCACTTTGGCTTTTCTCCTTGTTGACCTACATCAAACTGATTATTGAGTCCATATAAAAAGAAATACATCTACTAAGATACATGGGTGCCTAGTTGCTTTACTAGCTAGTTGTATAAAAATTCTTTTTTGATACATGTTTCATCAATATGTCAACCAAACTTTAGGATGTCAGATACAACCAATAATGCACCCGTTACTTTAATATTGCCCATTAACAAACAAACACTAATACAATCTTCATCACTAGACTATCACTATATATATTACATAGACTATATAAACTATTATTACTCTTGATATCTCTTAAATATCTTTATGTGGGATCTTCTTTACACTAGCATGAATCTATGATAGTTTGATCTAGGTAGTTCTTTATAACTGATCAATTGTGAGAAGATGAAGGAAGAACAACAGTCACTTAGAGATTTATTATTGAAGATCAAAAGTAGTTTTAGATTATATTTTTATATCTGTTTATTATTTTTGAAAGTTTAATATGTTATTTATATATGGGAATGGTAGAATCTAACTAAACAAGAGCTCTGTTCGAGCTTGAGTCCCTACCTTCAATGAATAGTGAAAGGCACTTAACATAGATTTAGATTTTTAATGTTTATCAAAGATAAAATAAGCTGAAAAAGATGATAGATGTCATACTGTTTTCAAATATAATTTCTTCAAAAATAATTCATCACATTCTAAAACATATTTTTCCAAAAAAGGATACTGTAATATTAAAGAATAAATTTAAATAAGACACACAAAACCAAAAAAATTGTAATGTATAATTTGGGTTGATGATGAACCCTAAGTGCACAGTTTCTTACTAATGCTAGTGACTTCATAATCAAAGAAGAAATTGTTAACTTTTACAAAAGAAAGGAGTTATTTAAAAGTATACAATATCATAATATCCACTGAGTAAAATATATTTAAATTAAAACTATTGAAAATTTGAGTTTATAAATTGCACTAATGTTGGGGCAGCCAATAATCATTTTGAATTGATCATAAGAAAAGGAAAAGTTAACTTAACCTCCTTTACTTTGAAATTATCAAAAATAAAAATGAAATAGTTGTTGGAAGGTTGGGACAATAATAGGAGGTATGTGGGAGGCTGAAAATTTGGTTGTTACAAAGTTTTAGACATATATTTAAGATACCTTGAAGAAATATTTATTATTACCTTTTACAAAAAATATATTACATTCTTATTTTAGCTTTTTTAAGTGGTTTTTTTTTTAACATCCAAAAAAATTTATATATTTCCTCCAAAAATTGGTAATAACCAATCAAAAATACAATTTTTCAACATTTGAAATGTATTTAAAACTACTGTCTCCAAAACCTTAGTTTCAAACAACATATTTTTGCCATAAAACTTAATACCAAGAAACCTCTAAAAGTTAAGGACTAATAATAATCAACTTGTTTTTAGAACTGATATCCTCTTTATCGTATCTATTCAAGAAACTAATATTATAATATTATATAGTCATGCAAACTAAATATGATTTAAGCATGTTTTTAGATCAAATGAAAAGTAACATTGAAGAAGTATTTCAACTGCAAACATTATTATCTAAGATTTTTCAGTTTTAAGTGAAAAATAAATGATAAAAAAATATTAATACTTGTGCCTTTTAATTCTACCTAATGCTTTGCAATTACTAACCGAAATATTATGGAAGTTCAATTTATAAACTTAAAAAAAAAAAAAAGACAAAATCACTCCAATGAGCAGCCCATAAAACTTTGATAAAAATGGACAATTTGGAAAAGCCTTGACATTTATAGAATTTGTTGAAGTTGACGAGTTTCCTTGCTAAATAATCTGATTGATGGTATAATGGCATACAGTCCCATTGGTAAATGGTTTTGCTAGAATGGGAAGAAGATCAAACATAAGCATATGGTTTTATCAATCTATATCATACAACACCTGTAGAGTTTTATCGATGGATACAAATAATATTATGAATAGTGTTCATTAGATTCACCAATATTTCATTTTATAAAAGTGGGTAGCTAATATAATTTCACCAATACTACTCACCATTGTTTGAAACATATTTCAGTATTTTATAATTCAATTAATACCCAATTATATATCTTGCTAATAGAGCTCAGATAAGATAACAATACATTCCAAATAGTAGTAGTACAAAAGCAAGTGCTATCTCATTGAAAAATTATAGACAAACACTTGAAACTATTAATATAAATGAAATACCTCTTTCAACAAATTCATCTTTTCTGTGAACTAATATTTGAATGATTTTTTTCCCCTCCTGCACAGAAACAATTTGTTCGCCCTTCATTCTTTGCATATAATTTTGATAATTTAATATCTACAACTTTCATATTCCATTATTTTTACTAGTGGAGCCTCCAATCTTAAGTTTTAATATCCACTTTGAACCCCCTTTTATGAAATCCATTTAAGACATCCCATAATCATTTGAATATTGATTTTAACTCCCCCTTTCTCTTAGATAATCTTACTAGAAAGCCCAAACAATCTCGCAGGAATTTATGAAAGGAGACATATAATCCATACACCTTTACACTAGTCCTTAGGAATAAATGTACACTACCCACCTTCTTTTAAATAGCTTGAGGTATATTTGTTTGAGAATAGAATAATGTTAATAGCATTTTGTACAAGGTTAAGTATCACAAGAATACATCCATCATTTTCTAGGGTCCTACTATGAGGTTTACATTTTATGGTTCCAAAGGCATTGTATTACATGAAAATGTGAGATTAGATAGGTCTTTAATGCCAAAATGTTGATTTTTTTCATTTGACACAACATAACACCTTAGATTTCTCCAAAGACCTAGCAAATTGGTCTTATTTCTATTTTTTTGGACAATTTCAAAGAAAAATTAAATTCTTATTTTTTTTATTTGGGACAATTTCAATGAAAAATTAAATTCAATAATTATTTTCCCATTTGGTCATTATTTATCGATTTTGATAGATTAGGGTTATTTTTAAACAGTAGTATTAGAGATTTTGTTTGCATGAGAGATTTTCAGACCAGATAACATGTTTAGATTGTTGCTATTTGCAAGGGAATTTGTTTCTTAGTTTATAAGATGGAAAACATAGGTCCATTTGTGAGAAAATTATAAAAGTTATTTCACTCATCCTCTTGTTAAAACGAGTACTATGCATAGGCAAGTGATATGCAGAGGAAATAACACCTTTTTCATTCACAATAGTTGTGGATCAAGATTTCCAAGGCCTTCTCAAATCCTTTAAGTGAATTCCGATTTGGAAAAATATATTTACAAAGGAGCATAAGGAAAGGATTGCAAAAAATTAAATTAGATTAAAGAAAGCTATCCAACTAGTACTATTGGCCACACCCTACAACCTCTACCAAGCCAAATCTTAGTGTGAAATGAGATAAGGGATGTAAATATCAGCACTATCATGAATGCTTTAATAGAATAACCCTTGAGTTCAAATTCCATATTCAGACTGGGTAAAATACTAAGCATTAATGACTAGGTGTAGCGTAGATGAGGTGAATCCACATTCATGACATGACACACACATGTAAATGTTGGCTATGTAATCATATCCAACACCCTCCAAACCTCCTCCTTCATACACCCAGTCCACTTAATCACTACAAAAACACTTTAAAATAGAAGGTTTTCATTGCAAAAACTATGGTAGTTTCACTTCTTGTTGCTACACATGCCCACAAGCATAAAGGAAAACACATTGAAAAACCTCAATTTATCTATAGAAAACATTATCTATCCAACAATAATTGTATCTTATTGGAAGAATCAGGTCTCCTAATGCTCACATCTTTTGATCTTAGAATGGTTTTAACAATTGACTGTCAACACACTTAAGTTATTTGCTAAGTTCATGCCGAGCTAGCAAAATATGTCGATTCTAATATATACAAGTGTAGAGTTGGAATATGTGCCAAACCAAAAATGCAATAAGTTTTGAGTCACTTAGGTATCAAGAAAATAGATAGTTTTGGGCGAGTATATGTTCTGAGTGAAAAATAGATGCCGAGCATGTTTAGGTGTTAAGCAAGACAAAATTTCAATAAGTGTTGAGTATTAGTAATTATCAAGTGTCGAACAACACAAAATCAACATAAGAGTTTGTGCCTTCAAAAACTAAGATGTAAACCATTTTGCATGCTACCTAATGGATAGATCTCAAAACTTAGAGATAAGATCAAATCTATTTGATTCCCTATGTGATCAACATGCAACCAATCAAAAAAATGAAGGGAATTGAGTCAGAAAGTTAGATGAATCTCAATCGTAGATTCATAGCTAATCCTAAGTCATGAAATATTTTAAAGGGAGATGAAGTCCCAAAATTCATAGTGTGTATGAGATTAGAGAATGCATGTGAAAAAGGTGATGATGGTAGTGAAAAGGGGTGAATTGATCAGCATACAATCGAGGTGACTTAGAAGAAGAACATCATTATAGAATCAGTTAACAGAATAGAGGATCAAGGTTACAACATTTTCATATCAGATCAAAGAGAGAATCTAAAATCAAAAATATCAAATTGTAAATTTATCAGATCAAACATTCTATTGTACTCTCTAACAATAGTTATAAGCCAAATGATGAATGCCCGTCATGAGTTGAATGTCAAGGAAATTGAGATAACTACATTGAAGTTATAGAATGAGCAACTGCAAAATGATCTAAAAAGAGAGAAAGAGTTTGCTAAAAGTTTCAATAAGCCAAATGAAGTCATCATGTACTTTGAGAAAATACTAAAGTCCCCTAGATCTAGTAAAGACAAATCAAGATTGGGATACACAAGCACTAAAGAAGGAGAATCATCCAAAGCTATTGAGGGAAAGAAGTAAGAAAGGTAAGAACTCTAAACCTACTTGTCATCATTGTGGAAATGAAGGACATACAACTAATGTTTGCAGGAGCAAGAATGCTAGTTAGAATACCAAACTAAGGAACATGATCCATTGTTACAAGTACAAAAAATAAGGTCATTAGGCACATGAATGCAGAACAAGTACCATGCATACACCAAAATTTGAAGGATGTTGCTACAATTTTCAAAAGTTTGGTCACAAAGCCTTTGAGTGCAGATCCAAGTCCACACAATCATCAAACAAGGGAATAAATCATGAAAATTCCTACAATTGGGACTACAACAAAAGGTACAACTATCATTATTGTTAAGAATATGGATATATCCCTAAGAACTACATAAGAACACATTTTAGTGGAAGCTATAGTAGACAGTTAATTCAAACTACATGCTTTAGTTGTTTGAAGACTAGTCATATCAGCAAGCACTGCCCAACAAGGACAAAGGCACCTAACTCTGAGTTCAAAAAAGGAAAAGGGAAAGTAGATGTTGAAAACATCAACTGAGAAATGAATAAGACATGGAAGAAGAAAGATGGATGTAGCACATCAAATGAAGGGATCACTTCACCTGAGAGGTCAAGTGGTCATACTTCATCAAACTAAACAAGAAGAATGTATGTGGGACTGATACTTAAAAGATTTACCACACATCAGTTCTAAAACAAATTAGTACTGAAAAGAATAAATTAGCATGAATAAAGATATAAGATTCAATCTTTAAGTTTTTTTCCTACTACTAAGTGTGAAAAATTTTCTTTTGAAGTCAAGTAAAATCCTAGTGTGTGCCAAGTTGTCAGCCAAGACTAGTTGGAGCCAAGCAAGTTATAGTTGTCCAATAAAAGAAATGATAGTTGTTGCCGAGTAAAGAGAATTTCTATTTAAGTTGAGTAAGGGTAATTCCTATAGCTACTGAGTGAAATGGAATTTGCGTTGATGCCAAGTAAAGTAGAAAATGCATAAGGATCCAAGTTTATAGCTATATATGCACTAAACATTAAATACTATGTATTGAAGGGTATAAGGTCAATTTTTTGATCATTTTTCATCACTCAAACATAGAGAAAGGATCGAGTAGAGACAAAAAGAAATTTCCAAGCAAGGAAAAAGTATTCGAGAAGATTCTACCAAAGATTTAGTATCACCTCATGGATCTAAGGTATTTCTCAAGAGCCAAGCTATGCTATTTCAAAGTTTTTTGAAAACCCTAGTTTGCAAAAATAGCCTCTAGTTCTAAAAACCCTAAGGATAAGGAACCATTTGAGGTTTATCTAGTTAGCAATGAAGCTAAACAACTAGATTTTAGGCCAATTCCCTAAGAAGCATACAAGAATGACCTAGCAGGGGCATTTTCAATCATTCCACCTAAGGTCGTAATGGTCCAAGATGTAAGGAAATGCTATAATTACAAGGTTGGAGTAATTGGTGACATGGAGGTTCACCAAGCCTATGAAAAATTGTGTGAGAATGTAGTATTGAAAGAAGAATTCAACATTGTTGAGAGAAAGGGACTAACCTGTGCCCTAGATTTCCCCCATGGTCTTAAAAAAAGATTGGATTAGAATAGTTTTGAGTAGGATTCACAATGGATGCTTATGGTTGGAAGGAGGGATTATTAAATTGTCAAAGGGAATTGTACATAGGCTTATTGGATATCCAAACCTAGAACAGCCAAAGACCTTGAGGAGTGACTCAAAAGAAGCCATTGAGAAGAACATAGTGGCAAAGTGGAACAAAAGGGGCATGCCCATTGATACAATCAAAGATTAGATTTTTTTGTAAGGGTCATAGCTCACAAATTCTATGAGTCAAGCCAATTGAATAGTGTCCCATGCATTGCAGTTGATGTTGGGTACAAAATTGTGAAGAAAGATCATACATATGATCTGGCAGAGCTTCAATTGCAACAAACTATGGAGAATTTGGGAGCAATAAGAAGATACAAAAGTGCTCAGTGTAAGTTTGGCTCAATTTTAATATATATATTTTTCTGTGTTTAGAATGAATTTCCCTCATTTGGTAAGATAGAATGGAAGACCAATAGGTCTATAGCTATATAAATTAATGAGTACATGGAATAGATGGGAATTAATTTTGAAACCATAATGACTAGCTATTTTGAGGACTTTAAGAAGTCCATGAAGCAAAGATTGAGAATTTTAGTTTACCTAGTAGAGAAACACATCAATGGTATTTGCTTTCTAGTTGATATTGATTATACTTATATTCAAGCAGTAGTACCAGGAGTTAGATGGCTAAGGCCATTAGGATATGAGATAAAAATTGATGAGGCATTAGCAATAATCATAGCATTTCTTGCAGAGGAAATTGATAAGAGTATAACACATTTTGGCACTTATGATGTTGTTAGATCAAAAGTTGACATGGATCTAAAGACAACACCTGTATTGAAAAAGAAGGATAAGTTGGTCAAGAAACTTAAGGTCAAATTCAGAGAAGGAATTGTAGAAGGAGAAGAGGAAGATGATGAAGATGCAGAAGAAGAAGGATAGGGCTAGGAGTCACTTGCCTTGACACAAGGCATGAGTGAAGATGAAGAGGAAGAAGGTGTTGATGAGGAATGAGCTGAGGAATCACCAACTAAGCTAGAACCAAAGAAAAGGAAAGCAAGCACACAACCTATAGCATAGACAAAGAGAAAGAAGGTTGCTTAGCCATGCCCTGCAAAGCCTACTAAAAGAGCAAGCATAAGAGCCACAACTCAAAAGGCTAAGGAGAAAGAAAAGAAGAAGGCAAAAAAATAGTAAGGTCTAGCAAAGAAGGAAGCAAGAAGAAAATATGTTGCTCAACCTGACTTTGATCAAGAAAAGACCGAGTCAGAAGACACAAGCAAATTCAGAGTGGTAAGTCATGCCACCAAGTCTGATTTAAAGAATATTTATGATAATATTAAAGATAATTCAGACTTAACTGGCTTGAAGAAAATTGATTTTAGTAAATTAAGTAGGGAAGAACAAAACATGGTTGAGGAATCAGTCTATACCATGATGGCTAAGTTCAAGAACACCCTAGTTGAACTTGATAATTCAATGCCTAAAGATTTATATTCTATTGTTAAAATAAATGGCATTACTGCCTTAACATGGAGAAGGAAATAAGAGAGTCTACATTGGCTCGAGTAATGCTAGAGCTTACAAAAGGACAAATAAATAAGGCTAACAAGAAGCATGGTAGCAAGTTTGCACCAAAGTATAGAGCATTCAACATACTTGAAAATAAGATTGAAGATGTTGTCAAGAAGTCCACACAAATGTGGAAGTTGATTTATGGGCTAACCACTATTAAGGAAGGAGAGAAAGATCACTTTGAGGGAAGAAATTATGGAGAAGAGGAAGAGAATGATAAAGAAGGAGAAGTTGAGAAAGAAAAGGGAGGAAAAATAGTAGAGACACAATAGAGAAAAGATGTAGTGTCAATAGCTGAGAAGTAGTAGTAGAAAAAAATATGTCAGACACACAATTGCCACCTTTGAGCCCTCCACTTGACACCTCTACACCTATAGACATAGTAACAGTAAAGGATGTTCCTAACAAATCTAGTTAGAACATCAATCCATTAACTATAGATGATCTTAAGAAGATTCATGACCAATCAACATTACAAGCCCAATTATGCAATAATCATGTATTGGTCAGTGTAGATGAATTATAGAAAGCTATAGTTGAATTAACAAAGGATAAGGTGAATCCAAAAGAACCACATTTTGTTATCCCTACAGCTACCAGTGGACAACCTATAGTGAAAACATCAATAGATACATCTACAAAGGTTGACTCCATAGCCAAAGTGATGATGATTCAGCACAAGAATTAGACTGTAGAGGAGAAAGAACCTACAAAGGAACAAATAGGACAAGTGGATACTTCTATTCCTATTGCACAAGTACAAGGTGCACCACCAAAAATATTTTTTATGGATAAAGACAACTTAGAGAAGGAGACAGAGATTCCAAAGGAAAAGGAATAGGAAGCAATTCAAACTTTAGTAAATCTACCAACTATTGGGACTCCTACAAGAATGCCTCAAAAGTTAAGCACTGATGTTATGCCACTCCAAATCTCAACACCAGGCTCAAGCTCCATAAAATTTGCAAGGGTACTTCATTATGGAGCCCCTACATTAGATGAGGAAATAGTCATTCCAAAATATGACTATGAAAACATTACACTTGAATAGATAAATATGATGCAAGAGGCATTGGAAAAGAAAAAGAAGTAGGAGATACTCAAGAATGAGTATTAAAAAAAGACATTTTTACATGAGATTAAGGAAATCTTCTTAGATGTCTTTAGCTTGCAACCTCCTGATGAAGCAAAGGACATATTAGAACAATTGTTAGATATTATTGAGTAGGTGACAAATGAGGACAAAGACACTAATGTTAAATTTATGGAATGGTTAAAAAAGAAATTTCAAGAAAAGGTCAATGAAAAGATATCCAATGAAATAGTACTATCACAACTAGAGCTAGCAAAAAAAATTGTGAAGGTGAAGACAATACTTGAGAATATATACTAATTGTACACAAAATTGTGTGATCCTTCAGTCTTCACATAAGAAACCAGCCAAAGAATAATGAACTTGGAAAGAAATATGAAAGTATTAGGCATGCAATTGCCAAAAGATCTAGCTCAAAGTAAGAAGCGCTTTCATATAATGCTTCACACACAAAAGGAACTAGCTGTATTGACAATAGAAGAGGCTAACACTAGAGCCAAATTAGTTCAAATACAAGCTGCTCTAACCGCTCACATGGAGATTCTACAAAAGGAACTAGCCTATGTAGAAAGTGTATTGAAGAACGATCCTAATATTTCTGTAGACACCTAAAAACCTTTACAGAATAAAGTATTTTTATTTTCTGAAAAATTCTTGATGACATCATCATTTATTAATTAATTAATTATTTAATTAATTAATTTATTTTTATGCCATTAAATCCCTTTATCTTAATTAAAAATATTTAATTAAAGAATCCCTCCCAAAAATGTTTAAATCTTATTTAAACATTATTTCCTTATTTATTAATTATTTAATTAATAAATTGACCAAAAAACCAAAAATAAATAAAAAAATTATTTTTTGCCCAAAACTTGGCCAATTTCCTTAAGACCACTAAGCTCTTCCAAAATCTTCTAATCCTTCTTTAATTTTGATTAAAGGCTAATCCCATCATTTCCTACCCCTAATCCCAACTCAAACTATTTAATTAAGATTAAATATTATTTCTCATGTTTATTAAAAAAGTTTTAATAAATATCTCCTCAACCCAAACCCTTGAAATAAATAAAACTTTATTTATTTCCTAAAAATCTAATTTATCCTCATCCTAAGAAGTTCTAGACTCTTCTAGAAAGTCTTCATCCTCATCCTAGGAAGTTCTAGACTATTCTAGAAAGTCTTTATCCTCATCCAAAATCTAGACTCTTCTATAATATGTCCTTAAACCTAATCCTAATCCCCTCCTAACCTTGTCACATTCCCTAAACATGGGTTAAGACTTACTAACCCAAGCCAAAGTTAACAAATATCTCTTCCTTCAGCCACCATCATTAAATGCCATCCACTTGCCTATCCCTAAGCTAATCCTAAACCATCCTAATCCATCCTCTAATCATTTGCACAATCCAAAGCAAGCTTAAAACCTTCATAATCAAGTCCAAGTCGAAATTTCTCTAAATTCCTTCAAAATATCCCAACCATAAAACTTTATGAAGCCCACTAGGCCATAAATGACTCTTCCAAGCCCTTTTATTGCTCTTACAAGCCATTATGAGGGTCTTTATGAAGATTTTATCCCTTGAGCCTCCTTTGTTGACTCATCCTTCCCCTTTCCTCCATCCTCTCACCCTATGACATGTGTCACTCCCTGATTGGCTGTAAGGAAGCACAATCCATGTGCTCTCCTCTCATTCAATCTAAACCCTCCATAAGCTTTTTCTCATCCTTGCATCTTAGCCCTCAAACCCTCAACCCTGTTGCCTATAAATTGGATCCTTCCCCTTTGCAAAACAACACAATCCATGAAGTAAAGTCATAATGCCATTTTACATCAAAACCATACACTCACACCCAAATTCCAACTCCATTTGAAGCCCTTTTTGAAGCATAAAGCTTGAGCATACATCCTATCTATTTAGACAAAGCTACTCAACAAGAGAGCTTCTCATTGAGAGGGCCCATTAATGGCTCATATTATCAATTGAGAGCTCATCTTAGTCTATCTTGAATTTTATAAATTTTGTTTAGTTTGTAGAAGCTTTATTTAAATTTGGTTTCTATTAGCATACTAACATTGCTCATATACATTTTGGCATGCCCAGTGGGACCCCGCATGGGTCATCTTCATTAGCTTTTTTAGTCAAGTTTTGTATGTCATTTGCTAATTTTGGCTAATTTTGCTTGTTTTTGTGATTGGTAGGATTGTATAAATTGGTTTTGTAGGTCCACATGAGCATGAAGAAGACAAAGGAACTCATAGTCTATGTCATAGTGTTTGCAGATTTTTTAAGCTTATAGGTGGACAAAGCACTTGGAATTCTTTTTCCTCTTCTTGTCTATATTCTTCTTATTCCATCTACTTCTTCTTCTTCTTCTTGTGGGAGATCTTGGCAATTTTTTTTTAAGGAAGCAAAATCATACACACTTCTTTTTAGTGCTTAAAATGAACCCCCAAATCATACTTAAATCCATTAAAAAATTAAAAATTTGCAAAAAAGAAAAAATCTTTTAACAAGTGAAACTAAACCAATCCAATCATTTGCATCCTTGCAACATCAGGATTTTAGATGCATTCATGCAAAGTTAGGAACACTTCATTTTTGGGAATTTAAAAAGAACTTCAAGTTTCCATTTCAAAAGGTTCAAAATCAACACTAAGTGCACACTAAAATCTAAATCAAACTCAAAGCATCAATCAAGGATAAAATGAACCTCATTTGCAACTATTTTAAAGTTCTTTTAAAAATCTCATGAAAACTAAGAGTCCTAAATGGTTGCCAAAAATTGTCCTAAAAGCTTTGTAATTTGTTCCAAACAAATGTCTTGTTGCAAAATCTTGAATGTTTCTTAGGTTTTTCATGCATCAAAACAATTTAGGAATATCATTTTTGGGCTTAAAATATGCAAACTAGAACACAAAATCTTGAATGAAAACCAAAGTCCAAAGAGTCATTTTCACTTTTGAGTCCAAAACAATCTTGAATGATCTAAGGTTAAAGCAAAGCACTTCAATGTTCTTAAAACAACACACAAAATCTCAATCCTGAATGCTCAAAGGAAAAAACTTGAATGTTTAATCACTTGTCTTTGAATGCATGTTGCTAAAATCACTCTTGAGTGCCATGGATTAAAATCAAGTTTGTTTTTTTTTTGAATGCATGATTAAAACAAAAAATCAAATCTTGAATGCCATAGATCAAATAATCATCTTTTGAGGCATAAAAAGAACCCACATTTTTGAAATCTTTTAAGTTATAAAAACTAATAAAGATGCTTTTAGTAAGTTTATAGTTGGACTTACCCTCTTTAATCACCCATCAATTTAACCATTGGTTGCAATCTCAATGCCATCTATGGGGATGGGTCTACCTAAGAGGGTGTTAAGTGCTCCACAAAGATCAAACTCCACTCACTTGGGTCTTTAGTGGTTTTTCTAAGTTAGAAAATTCCTTGAATGTGCATTAATCTCGCTCACACTTCATTTGGGCATAAAAATTGGAGAAATCTTGACGTGGAGGGCCTCCAGGCGCACACTTGGCAATCGAGTTTCACACATCTTTGTTTTGGGCTTAAAACAAACTCACACTAAATCTTGAATGCCTAACAATCAATGAACATTGCATGGTTTGGATGCATTTTCAATGACACTCGCATTTCTTATGTTGACGATCTCTCGACTTTCATTATGCTGATGATGCTGTCAAATTGGAATGAACATTGTATGCACCATAATCACAAGTGTCTTCAATCATAGCTTACAAATCCTAAATCATCAATTGGAATAAACGCGTGTCTTTTAAAGCCCAAGATCATGTATGTGGTCTTGTTTTACACTTTTTAGGAGGCCTACTTGGGGATTTCATCACCCCTTGGGATGACCTCAACTCCAGCGTTTCGGTGGAGTATAAAAATTGAGAGGTGAATCCAAAGACACCTCTCTTGGAATCAAGATTTTGTCACTTGGGCTAAGCCTCAAGGAACTTTATACCCTTGAGAAGTGAAAGAGGAGAAGTGGGTTACCGCTCCTCTTGGCTGTGTGACATCTTTTTGGTTTCATCTATGGATTTAGGCCTCACGTACCTTGCATATATCGAGGACTCCCTAGCTATAACAAATTTCATCCTTGTAGAAAGCTTCCTAGGATGTTGGTGTGTTTGACGTGCTTGCTCCAAAATTTTGTCTACTTGTTTGTTCATAGCTTTTGAATGAATGTTTGCCAACTTTGGTCAAAATCCCAAAAAAGCAGAAATCTCCCAGCTCAAGGCATACTTAGCGTAGTCACTACCTCATAAGAAAATCATCCAAGCTCCCTCGCTACAACCGAATCTATCTAGTTCCTTGCTTTAGAACAATCCCGAATCCAAAGTCTCTCCAAATCATCCCCCCCCATCTAGCTAGCAACCCAATCCAAAATCACACCCAAGCCTTTAGAGAGTTGTTTTCATTCTGCTAGAATTTGCTATCCAATCAATCTGACCAATCCACCAGCCTCACCAAGGTTATCCTTTGATAGAGCTTTGTCTAGGGTAATCTAGCTTTGTCACTTGTTATCCCTCATCACCTTGAGCTAAAGGTTGGGATCCACAAGTGGTCAATCTCGTGTCATGCCCATAGGATCATTAGTCTATCCTTAAGTTGACACAATCTCCACCAATCCAATGCATAGGAAAGCAAAACTCTCACTTTTTAATAGCATGCCCTTGAAGTCTTCCATCCACAGGAAAGCCAAAAATCTCCAGCCAATCCTCCTTAGGTATGTCATATAGCTTTGACTCTCCCTAGGAAATCCTTCATCAGCCAATCCAAAATCTACACTTAATCCAAATCCAACCATGAGCTTCTATGTTCATCCATATGCAAGACCCCATCCCCATCCGACTCATCGTCAAAACATGAAATCCCAAACCTATCATGATGTGTTCGGTTGTATTTTCCTTGCTCCCGCCACCTCCTATTCCAATGATGATGAAAATCTTGTTGACTATGGCGGGTATATTGAAAGCCTTAGAAACATTCCCCCAAGCATCCCACAAAATCCATGCATTCTTCCAAACTATCTAGTCATTCCATCTGATATCCCAGCTTCTCCTCCATCACCCAATCAACCAAGCTTCCAATCTTCCACCCCCATCACACTAGCTATTCCTATCAATCCACCTCCACCTCTGACACATGAGTCTCCAAGGAATCTCCTAGAAGAAATACAAGAAAAGTCACCTCCAACAGTCGATAACACATGTCATCTAATCCAACCATGTGAAGTAGTCAGTAATGAAGCTTCCCCATTTATAATATCACCTCCATCTCCCATAGCTATCATCCCCATACCATCCATCAAATTGATTAAAATCCTTCCACTTCTCGTAAGCATCAAAATCCCACCATATGTCAAAACCCTCTAAATCCTATCCACATCACCTCCAAGCATTTCCCAAATCTCCCATAATGACCCTTATGCATCCATCTTCTACTTACCCATCTTCACTAATGAGTCTCCCATCTATCCATCCGCTACCTTTGAAGAGTCCATCCCTTCACCTCCTATCGCACCATCCACTCCAAACCAATCCTATCAAGATCCTGCTCAAAAGCATGTTGACATCCCCCAAAGCATAAATGAAGATATCATCATACCATGTCTTCCATCCATAGTGCAGTCACTATCCCCTCCATCTCCAAAACCTCAAGCCATACCTCCTCTACTGTAGGATATCTTTTCATCCCATTAGCTAAATCAAGATCTTATCCTATGATCTCCTCCACTCCATGCTTCTATCTTACCACCTATCCAAGCTATTTCACCATCTATAATATACCCTCTTGGTTCACTTACCTTCATCCATAGTGGCCTCCTCTCAGCAAAAGAATTAAGAATAGTATCTCCCTATTGCAGTACATCTAATAAAGCACTTCCACCATTTTCTTCAAGTAAAAAGTATCCTCAGCTAGTTCAAATGCTCAATCGATGGCATTATCAAGGACAAGGTTTAGGACCACAAGAGCAAGGAATTAGAAAGCCTATTATTGCACAAAAAAATCTAGGATTTTATGGTCTTGGATATGTATCCAAAGGCTCACCATCTAAAGGTGTTGGTACACCACACCCCCAAACCAAGCCTATCTCCAAACCCCCATGCCAGCCTCCCATCACTCCTTCAAGAAATCTTATGTCATCCCCCCTCCACCATCTTTGCAACCTAAAACAACCTACCATATCCCCCCTTCATCCACTAAATCCATTTTGGGTCTCTATGTCCCAAAATCTACCATCCTCCATCCTCCTATCTGCCATCATTCAAATCCTATTCCCTCCATTACTATGCAAGATCAGCAAAGGCACATATCAAGGAACATCATCCATCATCATCCTCCCACTATAAGCTCCTACATATCCTCTCCATCTCGCAAAGCTTCTTATAACCATCTTCCCAAAGCTTACCACAACAATGTGAATGCCAACTTCAAAATGCATAAAGCTAAAAATCCACATCCTAGGCAATCATATGTCTATTCTAAAAAACATACTCCAAAAAGACAAAATCCAATCAAAGTATGCAAAACAATGCAAAAGCCTATGAAAAGAAAATCCAAAACCATGTGGATCCCAAAGAAAAAAGTTGAAACCCAATGCATCATGGCATCCACCATTGCTAATCCCCCATCTAGTGACTCATGTCCCCCATCTCCTAACTCCATCTTGGGTGCCTATATCCCCAAGTGCGCTTCCACAAATCCTCCATCAAGCCCCCGTCTACCATCTATTCCCCATCTGCTCTTTTCACACCCGTCCCAACATGTGCCAATGTTGATCCTACAAGCATCTCCATCTCATGCTCCTTTCTATCCTTTTCATCCCTCCATCTCCTACCATCAATCCCATCTAATCCGATCTATTGCATAAATCACACATTCAGTGTACCAACAACTAGCAACAAAATTAAACATTCCAACAGCCAGTGAAGAATCCCAAAAAAGCCAAAAACAACTGAAGAAAGCCAAAATCATTCCAGCTAAGTCCAAAGTCAAAAAGTCAAAAATTCAAAAAAATAAATAAAGAAAAATAAAGCGTCCATTGGTGAAAACTTGGCAATTCAAGCACCTTGGACAAGTACCATGGTGAAAACTTGGCAAACAAGCATCATGTGTAATCCAGCCATCCCCAGCTTAGCCTATCATCCTCATGCTTTTGGTCGCATCTTGACATCCAACTCCATCTTCCAATCTATACACCTATCCTCCATCCTCCAGCTTCCATCTCACACCATCCACTAATCTTCTGCAGCTTCATCCAATCATCCCAGCTATCATCCATATCCCTAGCGCTTTTCGCTTTTCCATCCTAGCTTGCATCCTATCACATCCATCATAAAACCTCCTTCAACATGTCATATTCTAATTGGGGGCACTGTATTCCTTGGAGATCTTGTCTTGTCCATCCTCCCTTGTCATTAGTATCCTGCTCTAGGCTATCCTCATGCAAATCCAATGTCATCCTCTCATTAGCCATTCACTCTAGCGCCATCTATCCATTCAGCTGCCACCAACCTTAGCATTGTCCCCATCATCATCATTGGATGCATCTTGTCAAATCCATATCTTTCGTTATCACCTCATCCTTAGCTTCTGCCTCTTGCACCAAATTGAGCCATCCTGCTATCCTCTCATCCTGAGCTTTTTATCCATCTGTATCATACCTATCATTGGTCCGTTAGCTTGCACCATATCTTGATTAGCCCACTTGTAAATATCTTGGTCTGTCAGCTCGTACATCCTCTTTAGCTTAGTACCATTGTATCTATCCAGCTTTCATGTCAATTCCTCCTTGATCAACATCTTGCACACATCGCACAACCCTTGGTTAGCTATTCCAATGCATCCTTTAGCTAGATCTCCTATCACAAAAGTGTTATCCTTCTTAATTCAGCTCGCCAGACACATCACTCATCTAGATCCACCAGCTTAGGTGCTCTCCGATAGATCCTTGTAGGATATAGCTTTCCTCATGTCTGATCTTGGTCCGTTAGTCCCTCGTCCTACCCATCTCGTTGGCAAATGTTTCTCTTTTGGATTTTCACTTTCTTTTGATTTCGAATCTTCCCTTTTGGGTCTTGAAGTATCTTTTCCAAACAATATTTTTGCTCCCTCCTCAAAGTTGCCATGATCTTCCATATCATGGTATACTGTGAATGGGGCAATCTGGGCATAAGGTCTTGATCAAGTCTTTTGTTTGTTTTTCTTTTCTGCTTGTGGGTTACCCAGTGTTGGTTCCACTCTGATTCTTTTGAGATTCATGTGTGATGCTGGGGCAATCCTTGCGTGTTTGTTTTGAGTCAGTCCATCAGTCCTCTAGATAGTTGGTGAAAAGGCCTTGATGTTCTTGGTAACCTTGGCAATTAACCAACAGTCCTGTAGCAAATCTAGTGCTCAACTACACGGTGGTACTTCTCTTTGAAGTATCCCTCCCACTCGAAAAGCTTCAATGGTTTTCCTTCATCTCCATTATCCCCCATCCATATCCAGCATCTGTCTCTCCTACCCCAGCTTATGCATCAATATCTCTTTGAATCACTCCTCACCTTTAGCTTTAGGGATCCACAATCCTAGTCTTAGGGATCCACCAATCCAAATCAATCCACCAAGCCTCATCTTTCGAGATCCACAATCCTACTCCTAGGGATTTTTGAAACCCATATTCTGCTAATCTGACTCTTTGAAATCTTCTTGCATCAAATTTTTAGTCCCCTCATCCATCTCCCCATCCTGGATTCCTTTTATAGCACTCTGCTCCTTCATCCTCTGCAATCCTTGATATCTTAAGCTTGCTTCCTCTTGTGCCTCTAATTCTCCCTTTATCATTCTCTCGTAGTGAGAGTTTGAGCTAACTAAATCTCTTCTCTTAAGCTAATCTGAGTCTTCTTGCTCATCTCGGATTTTTGTACATTTCAAGAAGTCGTCGAGCCTCGCTTTCTCTCTCCGCCGCCTTCTTGAGGGGGCATCTTGCAGTCCATTCTCTCCTCTTTTGCTATAGCCTTGGGCATCTTATTTTCTTATCTTTGATGCCATGCCACTTGTGGCATCACATCAAAGAGGGGCAAAATGTAGACACCTAAAAACCTTTAGAAAATAAAGTAATTTTATTTTTTGAAAAATTCCTGATGACATCATCATTTATTAATTAATTATTTATTTAATTTATTTATTTATTTTTATGTTGTTAAATCCCTTTATCTTAATTAAAAATATTTAATTAAGGAATCCCTCCCAAAAATGTTTAAATCTTATTTAAACATTATTTCCTTATTTATTAATTATTTAATTAATAAATTCACCAAAAAACCCAAAATAAATAAAAGATTTATTTTTTGCCCAAAACTTAGCCAATTTCCTTAAGACCACTAACCTCTTCCAAAATCTTCTAATCCTTCTTTAATTTTTATTAAAGACTAATCCCATCATTTCCTACCCCTAATCCCAACTCAAAATATTTAATTAAGATTAAATATTAATCCTCATGTTTACTAAAAAAGTTTTAATAAATATCTCCTCAACCCAAACCTTTGAAATAAATAAAACTTTATTTATTTCCTAAAAATCTAATTTATCCTCATCCTAAGAAGTTCTAGACTCTTCTAGAAAGTCTTCATCCTCATCCTAGGAAGTTCTAGACTATTCTAGAAAGTCTTTATCCTCATCCAAAGTCTAGACTCTTCTAGAAGATGTCTTTAAACCTAATCCTAATCCCCTCCTAACCTTGTCACATTCCCTAAACATGGGTTAAGACTTACTAACCCAAGCCAAAGTTAACAAATATCTCCTCTTTCACCCACCCTCATTAAATGCCATTCACTTGCCTATCCCTAAGCTAATCCTAAACCATCCTAATCCATCCTCTAATCATTTGCACAATCCTAAGCAAGCTTAAAACCTTCCTAATCAAGCCCAAGTCGAAATTTCTCTCATCTCCTTCAAAATATCCCAACCATAAAACTTTATGAAGCCCACTAGGCCATAAATGACTCTTCCAAGCCCTTTTATTGCTCTTACAAGCCATTATGAGGGTCTTTATGAAGATTTTATCCCTTGAGCCTCCTTTTTTCACTCATCCTTCCCCTTTCCTCCATCCTCTCACCCTGTGACACATCCCTGATTGGCTGTAAGGAAGCACAATCCATGTGCTCTTCTCTCATTCAATCTAAACCCTCCATAATCTTTTTCTCATCCTTGCATCTTAGCCCTCAAACCCTCAAGCCTCTTGCCTATAAATTGGATCCTTCCCCTTTGAAAAACAACACAATCCATGAAGTAAAGTCATAATGCCATTTTAAGAAGCCATTTTACATCAAAACCATATAGTCACACCCAAATTCCAACTCCATTTGAAGCCCTTTTTGAAGCATAAAGCTTGAGCATACATCCTATCTATTTAGACAAATCTACTCAACAAGAGAGCTTCTCATTGAGAGAGCCCATTAATGGCTCATATTCTCAATTGAGAGCTCATCTGAGTCTATCTTGAAGTTTATGAATTTTTTTTAGTTTGTAGAAGCTTTATTTAAATTTGGTTTCTATTAGCATACTAACATTGCTCATATACAACTTCAACATTAGATGGCTTAGTTCATCTTGTAGTAGAGACAATAATACAAATCAAATCCCTAGAAGTTGCAATACAAAAATGGGATGCTGCTCTTAGACTTGTGATGGAAGTAAACAAGACCTTCCTAAAAAAATACTTAGTTAGAATATAGATCCTTTGACATAAGTTTCATAAAGGGGGAGAAATTGTAAAAGGGGGAGAGAAATCAAAAGGCTAGAAGGAGATTTAACCTACAAGGGGAGACATTTGAAAGGGGGAGAAATTGTAAAATGGGGAGTACAAAGCAAAAAAGAAAAGAAAGGCATATCATGCCATACTAGACAAAGAGGTATAAGGAAAATCCACTCAAAGGACTAAAATTTTCATTATAGAAAAAGACACATCAACTCATGGGGAGACACAAAATTTTGAGGTATATAGTCCTTCACAAAATTTTGAACAATTTTGAAGTTTTGTAAATATGCTGAACTGTAATTGTATTATACTTAAGGGAGATCGACTCATCATGCATAGTTAAGTATTTTTGAGACTCATGTCAAAGGGGGATATTGTTGATCTCAGAATGGTTTTGGCAATTGAGTATCAACACACTTAAGCTATTTTCTAAGTTCATATTGAGCTAGCAACATATGCCAAGCATAATATATACAAGTGCTTAGTTGCAATATGTGTTGAGTCAGAAATACAATAAGTGTTGAGTCACTCAGGTGCCAAGAAAATAGATAGTGCCAAGTGAGTATATGTGCTAAGTGAACAATAGAATTCAAGAAAGTTTAGGTACTGAGCAAGACAAAATTTCAGTAAGTCTCAAGCAACATAGAATCAACATAAAAGTTTGTGGCTTCACAAACTAAGATGTAAACCATTTTGCATGCCAGCTAATGGATAGATCTTGAAGCTTAGAGATAAGATCGAATCTATTCAATCAACATGAAACTAATCAGAAAGATGAACATGCAACTAATCAAAAAGATGAAGGGAATTGAGTAGCAAAGTTGGATGAATCTCAATCGTAGATTCATATCTAACCCTAAGTCACAAAATCTTTTTAAAGGGAGATGAAGCCTAAAAATTCATAGTGTATGAGAGAGCATTAGAGAATGCATGCAAAAAAGGTGATGATAGTAGTGGAAAGGGGTGAATTGATCATCATATGATTGAGGTGACTTAGAAGAAGAACAACATTGCAAAATTAGTTAGGAGAATGGAGGATCAAGGTTACATAATTTTTATATCAGATTAGAGAGGATCGAGATGAACTAAATTGGGATCTGAAATCAGCAATATCAAATTGTAAGTGTATCAGACCAAACATTCTATTGCACTCTCTAAGAATTGTTATAACAGAATGAAATCCTATGGACTTAGGTTGGTTTAATAGCCATTGTATAAATCCTTTAATAGGGTGACATTCCAAGTGAATGTTCTAAAGTCCTTTAGCCAGGCATACTTCTAACAGGGTGTTAAAATTCTTTAACAGGGTAGGGACTAGTGATCCTTTGTAAGCCTTTAATAGAGAAAACCTTTCACAGGACAGATCATGAGAATGGTCAAATCATGTAACCTTAACAGATGAACTTTATTGGTGTAGTAGTGAAAAATTGTGGGTGTCATTCCCACCCTAGTCTTACCTTCTCATCGGAGGGTTTCTGGGTAATCATATCTGGTGTCAAGTGTTTATGTGGATGTATTTACTTTATATGTTATTTCAATATGTTTATGCATGCATTGTTTTAAATTTGAAAGTTATATTGGTTAGAGATTAGTACTTCTAATTCATCCCCCCTCACCACCCTTCTCAAAAGTATACTTTTCCATTTGTATTTCCAACAACATCTACATAGGTACTCTCATTACAAATGCACACCTAATCTATATCTAATACCATGATAAAAAATTTAAAATTAGCATAGAATATATAATTCAATAGAAGAAATAATTATATATTTATTGATTCAACAAAGCACAAAAAGCTCACATAGTCGCATAGTCAAGGAACTAAACATGACACCAAACTTTGATTTGTGTATAGTTAAAAAGTTAACTTAGAAACCTCTAAGAATGTATTGCTAGCACTATTATTAACACATTTAATTCTTCAAATTTATGACAATTGCTAATTTTCAAACTTTAGTAATAAATTACAAGTTTCTAAAGAAAAGATAAAAATACAAGATTTGAAATCTACTCACAAAAATCTTAGCATTCCTTGCTTGTCAATAGATGAAGGAATAGTCCCTTACAATCTATAGCTTGGTAGATCCCTGCATAAGTACCAAACCTATGTTGCGTTCATTTATACATAGTCTTAAGAAACTAATTTATGAATTAGATAGGAGAGATGTCTACATCAAAAGTAATATTGTGCAATTGATAGCTTCTATAATACATTAAATTTATTTTTCTATGATTGAATGCGTGAGGACCTAGCTCAATTTCCTCTCTCCATCATTTTTGTACCAAAATCTACCATAGATAATGAAACTGCCATTGGAAAAGATGATGCAATGCTTATCTATTCAGCACTACGAACCACACTAAATAGATTTTTAAAAACTATCATATAGGGTGGAGCATGATTCTCCATATTCTAAACATGCAAGAAAACAAATGAATGAGGAAATAAAAGGAATAACCTTGATACATGGAGGAAGCTGAAATATGAAAAAGACCCATTTTAGCATTTCTCTTTTTGAAGATTTGCTACCTATTATGATTCATGCAACATTCCATGCTGCTAAGAGTTCATGCAACATGTCACACATCCACACTCCCATACTTAGAAACATTTAAACATCATGCCACATGTTGAAATTCCCATTTTATTCTAATTTTGTAATGGTAAAAAGAAAAAATCTACCAAGAATAATAGGGACAACCAATGGAGAAAAAGACCAAAAATGAAAAAAATCATTTTAATAGGAAAATTTCATGAAAGCATACATTATTTGTGATAGTTTGGAGAGTTTGGAATTTGCACACTTATAGAGGTGACAAGTAATACAATATAGAAAGTTGAAAACTATAGTCTCCTGTCATAACTAATAATTTGATTCTTGCACCATAAGAAAGGTATAAATAAAGGTATATTAATGTTTCCATGCTATTATTTAGGGAGTGAATGAAAGCAAGAAACTTTACAAAACATACATGAAATGTATGGAATTTATTGAAGTCTCAACTATTTATTCATATTTTGAATGAAACAAATTATGTTAATTTAACAAGAGATGCATGAGATAATGTGGGGAGGGAAGGAATATAATGGATGGAAGATAGTAAATGATTAAGAATTTGAGATACATTTAAATTTTCAAGAGATGATTGTATGTATGTTTAAGACCTATGTAGTTTTTCTTGGCCCAATTTAACTATACAAAATTTTGACCAACCTTTAATTGTAATTGTAAATAATTTATGGACTAATTTTTGAGATATACATACATACACACACACACACACACACACACACACACACACACACACATATATATATATACATATACATATACATACATATATATATATATATATATATATATATATATATATACATATACATATATATATATATATATATACATATATATATATATATATATACATACATATATATATATGTATATGTATATATATATACACACATATATATATACATATATATATATACATACATAGATATGTATATGTAGATATATATGTATATGTATATATATATGTATACATATACATATATATATATATGTGTGTGTGTGTGTGTGTGTGTGTGTGTACATATATATATATATAAATTAATTATATAAAAAATCTATAATATGAATTTTAATTCTAGTGTTAAGTAAATTCAAACTCTATTTTTTTTAAAAAAATTGCTTCACCTATTTTACCATTATTATTAATTAAGTCTATTATTCAAAAAATTATACTATTATTATAACTTATAGTATATAATTAAAATTTAGTATAAAAATATCATAATATACTTAATTTGAAATCTAATTCTTAACTATTACTATATGCTTATGGGGTTTGTCTATGCTTGTACATGTTGCATATCCACCAGCTATGGCACTCCATATTATGACATTTTTTTAAAGAATTTAGGTCAACAAGTACATGCTTCTTGCCTATGCTTGTATACTTTTCTTGCATATCTATTGGATCGATTGTTGACAAAACACATGCATATTTGGGAGAGGCATAGCAATCACATGAAGTATAATGCAAAATATCTTGCATAATTTACTATACAAGACAATTAGATCCATGAAGGTGTTATCTAGTATTTACCACTTAGTCTATTGTTGTTTGTATACGTATTAAAGTTTGAATCTTTATTGGTTATCTTCATAAAAAAAATTGTATAATCATTTCTAAGTACCTTGAAAAAGAAATGCAATATTTTGATTGATATCTCTTTGCTCACTTATGTGAGTAGATAGTATGGATGAATGCCAATGGGGCAAGATTAGCTTTCTTGAAGCAAAAGAGTTCATTTTAATATTTAATGCAAGGAAATAATTTCTTCCTAAATATATGAGTACTATGAGAAAACAAAAATTTCTCTGGATAATAAATTATAACTCATAGAATGTAGTAGTAAATGGTGTAGCTTTGTTGACTTTACTCATTAATCTCAAGAGCATATGCTTTGAGAGGTTGTTTGTGACCCCATTTCAAGAGCTTAGTAAAGTAATATCATTATCAATGTAGTGATTTGGAAGAGCTACCCCTTAATTATTTCAACTTGGTCATTGTTCAGAAGTGTCCAATCAATAACCACTATATTGTCCTCAAGTTACATGAGAATTTTGGTAAATTCACCTACTTAAGAATAAGAGGGAAAAATTGTATGCGAGAGAGAGAGAGAGAGAGAGAGAGAGAGAGAGAGAGAGAGAGAGAGAGAGAGAGAGAGAGAGAGAGAGAGAGTTCTCATGGATGGAAATCAAAATGAAGCTAAGGATATTATAAATTATTCTTGCTACTATTCTGCTAAATTTTCTTTGCATAATGACACATGTTGTGTTGCCATCAATGCCAAAGAGGGAGATTGTTGAAAATAAGTATCTCATTGATTTTACAAAAAATTTGAGCTTGAAATGAGCATAGTATAAGATGAACTTAGTTGGGCATTGAAGGAAAATCTAGTATTAGTTGAGCATGTTTCAATATATTGTCCTCAAACAATCATAACACTAACCTTTTTTCAAAATACTTCTAATCCTTAGCCTAATCTTTACCATAGTGTAAATATAATTTGAATCTTAATCCATACCCTAACCTTAATCTGTGCTTTATAGTTATGTATGTCTATGATGTTCATAATGTTTCTTTAATCCAATAATATTAAATCATTACCATGTACATATTCTTTCCTCATCTTTTTGTTATATTCAAGTAGTTAACGATGTATTAGATGTAAGTATATGGTTTTAAAGATGTATTTATATTCATTTTATTTATTTATTTTACTTAAATAGTAATTTTTTGAACTTTTATGTTGTATACATATATGCATATATATTTGATAATGTTCCTACTAGGAGACAGTATAGTCTTTTTTTGAGACCTTCAGATGTTGACATCCCACATATGGTATTTACTTTGAATTACATTACAAATAATGTAAATTGGAACTCAAATTAAATAACATGTGCTCAGATGTTCTTTTTATCTTATTTTGTAGGGATTGTCATTTGTTACACAATCTATGCTTGTACAAGTCTTGATCCATTGACCACTAAGGCATAGCCTCAAATACCAATAGTATGAACTTTTCAAGACAAATAATTTGTACTATTTCTATGTACACATTTTATTTAAATTATCTTTAACTAATATTCATTTATAATAACGTATTTTGGTTTTATGAATAGGAGATGGATCTTACATTTCCATATAGGCCTTGATATAGTCTATTTTTTAATCCATCTTTTGACCATTTTAGACATTTCAATGATAATCACAGTAGCATATCTCTAGACACATCTGTGACACTAGCTACTACTTAGGTATGATATATATTTTTTTATTTGAAATACATGTAGTGTAAATTATGTATTTTTTAATTTACATACTTTATAATTCATCTATATATAATTTTGACTCAAGGTTTATGTATCCATGATTTTAGGACTATGTTGCAATGAGTGTTGTTGGGACTACATGACAAAGCTAGATGGAGGTACAAACATCATCCTTTCAAGTCAATATTGTGAATTACACATAGCTCATTATGATGTTTATCAAAATTTTAAAATCTACGTATTCTACTACAGGACCTCACCACTGCTGCATTTGGTAGCTTTGATATTGCACCTCCTCCTATTATAGAGGGAAACCTATCTCATGTGGGTATTATTTTAAATAAGTAATAAATATTTTAATTTATTTGTAACCTAGATTTTGAAACCCATTTCAATTAAGCATGTGCATATTGTCTTCTGAAGATGTGACGCATGATTCCCCACAGGATGTCCTACATGATGAGACACATAATGTTACACATGATGATCCATTCAAGTCCTACTTGCATGGAGTAAAGATGACTACAGATTAGATAGATTAGGTCTTTTGGTACCTTTAGATTGTCAATTAACTATATTTTTTTTTTTTTTGAATTCATAGATCATGTTATGACATGTTAGACCATGTTATAGATTTTTATGACTTCTTGTCATGCTAGTGTATCCAGTATAGATTATTATGTTATAATGTTGTAATTATGAACCATTTTCTTTATTGTGACATAATTTATTCATGTGATGACACCTTTTCTTAGTATATGGTACATGAACAATAATTTTAATAATTTTATCTAAATATAGGAAGATTAATTTAAATGTGTTTGAATGTAAAAGTAATGGAAAAATATAGGAGTTCATTACTTTAATTGACAAAGAATTTAATATCAAGTGCACACCTTTAACTTTCAAATAGAATTGAACTCCCATATTTTACGCAACTGAACTCATATATTATTAGAAAACATGAAGTCATATAAATTTAAACCAAGTGAAGTCATATATGTGTATCGCAATGTGAAGGACATGAATAGAAGTGATGTCCTATTTTTAATTGTTTACAACATGTTTCAATTTCAAAATAAAAAAGTGTTTCAAGACATTTATTCAAATGAGTTCCTGCAAAATAAAATTTAAAATATAGGTTATTTCTCTTTTCTCTCATTAACATCATGCTTTATTCCCTTTATTTGTTGCAATCTCCTCATTTGTCAAAACTTTTATTTCTCTTCTTTCTACATTATTTTGATACCATGTTTGCACCAATTTTGAATTCAAATCAATATCTTGTAAATCGTAGAAGATGATAAGAAAGCAAAATAATTATGATAAAAATTCATTGTTGTAGCTCAAAATTGTCAATCAATCATTGCAATTATTGATAAGTGCTTTGTGAGTCATATTTTGGGACCAAATGGGTACTTAAGGATTAGGCATTTGATTTTTAAACAATCAGGTACTTGGTTCTAAATTGGGCACCCAATATTCAAATAATCAGGTACCTCATTCTAAATTGAGCACCTAATATTAAATATTCAGGTACTCAATTATTTAAATATCAAGTGCATGATTCGTAAAATGACTAAATTATAATTCGGCACCTAATTTTTCAATAGAAAATTGGATGCCCGATTCTAATGCCATGGGCAAGAATTTCCATTTGGCATTAGGTTTTGCCTTGTGAAAAGACATGATATAGGCTTAGTGGGACCAAGCTTGTGCCTTTATGTATAAAATTTTGACTAAGGCAATTAATCGATAATTTCAAGGATTGTAGTAATTTTTATAAGGTCTTAATGATTGAATTTTTTGACAAAATGAAAACCCATTAGAGGTCTTACTATTCTAATTTGAAAAATGTAAATTTGTTAGTGTTATGTATTCATTTGCTAATTTTGCATTATTTATTAATCAAAAGTGTCTCTTAAACATAAAATAGTGATATTCACTAAAAATTTAGTAGCTTTTTAATTTTTTCTTATTTCTTAAATTATTTACATGTCATCAATCTTTACACAATTCTTTTAAAGTTAAAAAAATTCTAAAAAGTCAAATCTTGATTAAATTATGGTGTCCATACATGAAATTTTTTAGAAATTAGATTAATCGTCAATTACAAATTAATAAAAAATATTCATTAAATAATTAAACAAAAATATTATGATAAATCTTTAGTGTGTTAGGTAATTTCATTTAAAAGAATTCATAAAAAATCATTTAGTTGTGTCAAATTATGGTGTCTATGCACATGTGTCGTATGGTCCTGAATCATGTATTTTGAAAAAGTTCTTTTTAAAAATCCATACGAAAAAAAATCTATCATATTGGTATACAAATAAATTATCATTGGTACATAGATTTATCTTCACATAAAATGCTTACAAAATGACTCAAAGATGTCCAAACTTGAAGACAAAATAGGACCAACAATTGGATCACATTGCAATAGAATTGTGCAAGCGTCCTCTAAATTTTGCATGGTACAACTCCTTGATTGAATATACAAAGAATGGAATTTAATGAATAGTTTTAACCAAAAAGTGAAGAATTCCCTCACTATTCTTAGATAGGGGAAAATTTATTATAACTAAAATAGAAAGAAATGACTCCCACATACGACAATAGAGACACACAAATCTTCCACCTACACATGTACATAGAAAGATTGAGAAAAGATTAAACTAACAAGAACAATCCTTATGATAAATTAATATAGTAGTAGAATTTGATTCCATGATTCAATCCCAATTCACACCTAAATCAAGAATGAGATCAATCCAAAGCACATAATATTCAAAATGATAGAATCCTTCTTCAATCCAAAAATAATACTATTTCTGAATACTAATGACAATCAAAATACATGCAGAGGACTAAAAGAAAACTAAATTAAATCAGGCATCTTTGATTACAATAAAAAAATTTCCCCTTCACACAAATTGCACGCCCCCTATGACACAACACACGCTCTGCCCAATCAGTGGAAAACTCCATGACTCCATCCCAAAAAAGAAGAGGCACACCGTCAGCTTCCTTTGAAAAATAAGAACCCTTTACCCCCCTTTCTTTTGCATATTTATCCGCGTTTACTGAGGGATGGTCTTCATAGTTTTAATAACTAATTCTTAAATCTTTAGTCCCTTTCTCAACTTTACTGAGCCTAATGTTTTATAACATTAAAGCTATCGTGGTAATAGAGATTTTTCCCAGATTAAAAGGAAGATGTGTACACATTATGGGACAAATGGCACCTAACTTACTTGATCATAAGATACAAATCATGATGACTATGCATCAATAGTCGCCAAGTGTTCCTCCACTCTATAGTCCATGTGCATTGATTCTTCATCCCACACTGCTTTATTTATAACTGTGAAGGATCACAATACCACTCTTGAGAAATTTGCCTGGTTGTGAATCTTTCTTACATCTCTCTTCGTTATGCACTTGAAACAAACTTGTTTCGCTTGTGTGTATTTGAGGTGTTCTTTGACCTGTAATTTCTACACCTATATTGAGCATGAACTCAACTTTTCGTGTCACGAGTATATCCACATCAAATGACACAGACGGTGTGATTGGTTTGACAAGGCTCCAATAAGCATTTCTTTTTTTAACAATACTTTATATCATTCCAAATCAAAGTTATCCTTGCGGGGTCTTTATCTGTCTTGAGAAAATAGTTCCAATTCATTACATGCGCTCCCCTGATTTGGTGAGGCTTTACGTGAATAGCTCTTCTAAATTCTGCATGGCACAGGGCTTGGCGAAGATATTGGATTTTGATATAAGCATGAAGTGTGGACATGTTCGAGCAACATATCAGACTCATCAAGACTCGCAACATCCTCCTATGATATTCGGTGTTTCCAAATTCATATTACTCCTGAATAGAAGACTTAGGTCTTCGAAAACTGGTCACTTGTCTTTCCATGGTTTGGGCATTCTGTCAAGCGATTCGTAGATGTCACCAATTTCATTGTACCTACATGGGAACTTACACCAACAACAGAGGGTTTACCTTTTGTTACGGTTTTACCAACCATTCGTGAAGATGACAGCTATCAGACCCTTGGCTTTCCCATGTACATTCTGTCAAATAGTTCATATTCACCCACGAACATTGTTTGTGTAGCAGATATGGTAATGAGGGTGTGCCTCCTTTGTGATCTGTTGTGCCTTCACACCTACGTTTTCTACCGAGAAACTTGAGCTTACATATTCTTTTCGAGCACTACGCCCTTTTCATGGAAATCACGATGTGCCGAATCATTAGCCGATAATGATTAAAGAAGCCTCCCCATTCTAACCCGAGCGTTTCAAGCTTCTCTGATATTGCTCATGAGTATAATGACCGAGTTGTCTTATTTGATCTATCGAGAACTTTTTTCCATGACCGACGTTATCAATGAATGTTCTGTCAGGATAGATTCCCGCACAAACCGCGTCATACTCCAAAATTGAAAGATAAGACTTTCAACCATTGTTTGATAGGGAGGATATCAGTTCCACAGCTCGGGTTGACTATTTTTCCACCACAACTATTTAGGAAGGAGGTGTTCATACCATTATTTGTTTATCAATAATGCGATGGTGTTCAATCACGTATGATTCCTATCTCAACGTCTTCAATCAAGTATTCCACTTGTCTTTTATTCTTTTTATGGCTTATGCATACATTGCCGAGCATATCTTATGCATCGCGTTGGAGGGAAAAAAAAACTTGAGTTTGGATATTGTTGAAAAAGGCACTCACCCCTGCCTATATCTACCCGAGATCCTTTACTCATTTAAAGATTACGCGCCTGAATTTGAAAAACTGAAACTGCATTTTGAATTCGCATTTCCAGTCTGACAATGGCGTGCATCTGAACCTGAAACTGCACTTCTACACATATGAATCATTACACACAGTCTTGCACAATCTGGAAACATTGTTTTGAACATACCTATTGAGTCACATCACATCAATGAACCCATTTGAAATTCAGATTGAGCCTTCGTACCTGTCGAACAATTTGAACCTTTTAAACTCTTGAACCTTGTTCAGTTGGTTCCAAAGTTATAGAGGAAAGCTTTGAAGTTGTATGCTTGAGAATTGTGGTTCATTGTTGTGAAATTTCACCCAAAACTTTCCTTACACAACATACCTTCACAGAACATTTTCAACATAAATCATAGAAGAAGATTGAGATTCCAAGCAGGGGTCACTTGGGAAGGCTAGATTTCCAAGCTTAAAATTTGGGTGACTAACAGTTATATATTCGAAAAGGGCATTCTTGGCACTACAATTTTTCTTTCTGAAGTTTTTAAATACTTAATCTCTAAATTCCTCAAATTTTGGCATCAATTGACAATATATTTCAAAAACATGAAAAACACATCCACTTTGTGGCCAAAAGTGAGATCCAGCTTCTTACACTAACCCAAAAGACTGAGTAATGGCTAGTTAGATGTGTGGAACTTAAGAAAAAATGATATGTCATCAAGTATATGATGATGGTTTTGAGTATCCAATTAGGTCTATTGTTATAGCTGGGACCTGGCTACATACATACCTAACAAGAAGAAACAATTTACTAGCATTTAAAGACTACCAATCAAAAAAAAAAGATTTTGAACTATTCTCATTTGGTTGTGGCAATGAATATCAAATTAGAAAGATACAAAGAGAGACCTGCCAATAAGGTATTATGGACAATTTCAATGGATGACCACAAGGCAATTATAGATGCATTGGAAGAGAGAAGATGCGTATGGTATAGTGGGATGACTACAAAATACACACATGTAAGTTTTTTTATTTGTTGTGCTCTTATTATATATGTACTTATATAATTTAAATGTATCTATATGTTGTCAATAAAAAATTAATGAACTTATATATAACTCTTATTCAAGTCTCAAGTACAACTTATGTAAATTTAAATATTTAAAGTGGATCCAATATCAACATCTTGTGCAATTACACACACTAGGTATATATATTACATGTATTTACATAATATAGATAGGTCTTATTAACTTATGCTTTTATCAATATTCCAATTTGTGTTTTTTAATTTATTTTTATTTTGCAGGACATCATTTAAAGAAATTTGTTCAACCAATTTTTATATTTTGAAATCAAAACATGTTGTAAACATTTAAAAATAGGAGTTCACTTCTATTTGAAAATTACTTTTACATTCAAACATGTTTAAATTAATTTTCTTATATTTAATTAAAATTATTAAAATCATTATTCATGTACCATATACTAACAAATTGTGTCATAACATGAATAAAATTGGCATATTAAACAAAACGGTTCATACTTACAACATGATAACATAAGAATCTATACTGGATACACTAGCATGATAGGAAGTAGTACAAATATATAACATGGTCTAACATGTGATAACATGACCTATGAAGTCAAAAAATATATAATATAGATCATTGTCCTAATACAAAGTGAATCATTATAAATAATATGTGTCATAAAAACACAATCTCAAGGTCCTGAAAGACCTAATCTATCTTATCTGCAATCCTCTTTACTCCAGACAAAGATGATTTAGGTGGATCATCCTATGTAACATGATGTGTCTAATCCTGTGTCTCATCATATGGGACATCCTATGTCACATCCTTTGGGGCATCGTGTGTCACATCCTCTATGCCATCCTAGGAAGACAATATGTACATGCTTAATTGAAATGGGTTTCAAAATGTAGCTTTCAAATAAAATTAAATATTTAGTAACTATTTAAAATAATACCACATGAGATAAATGTCCCTCTATAAGAAGAGGTGTTGCACTATCATAGCTACCAAATGTGGTAGTGGTGAGGTCCTACAATAGAATACATAAATTTTAAAAATTTGATAAAGATCATAATGAACTATCTATAAATAAAAATACTAACCTACAAGGATGATGTATGTACCTTCACCTGGTTTAGTCCTATAGTCCCACAAACACTCTCGGAAACATTATCCTAAAATCATGGATACATAAACCTTGAGTAAAAATTATATATACATGAATTACAAAGTATGTAAATTAAAATATGCATAATTTACACTACATTTTTATAAAATAAAATAATATAAATCATACCTGAGTACTAGCTAGTATCACGAATGTGCCTAGAGATATGTTACCATGATGATCATTGACATGTCTAAAATTGTCAAAAGATGGAGTTGAAAATAGACTATACTAAAGCCTATATGGAAAAGTATGATCCATCTCTTGTTTATAAAATTAACATGCACTATTATACATGAATCAAAGTTGATGATAAGTTAATAATAATGTGTACATAAAAATAGAAAAAAACTATTTTTCCTTGAAAAGTTCATAGTGTAGGTATTTGAGGCTTTGCCCCAGTGGTGGATGGATCAAGACATGTACAAGCATCTAACTATGTAATGAATGAAATTCCCTACAAAATCAAATAAAAATAATATATGAACACATGTTATTAAATTTGAGTTCCAATGTACACTATTTAAAGTGTAATTCAAAGTGCATGCTGTATGAGAGATGTCAACATTTAAAGGTCCCAAAAAAAATTCTACACTATCTCCTAGGAGGAACAATATTATCCATCCTCTATTAATTAAATACACACATACATTAATATTGTTAATACAATTATGCATGTATGTAGAAAGTAAATAATAATTTACTTTATAAATTTTAATTAAATTTTTACCTCTTGCTCCCGATTATATCTCTCCTCATAAAGAAGTTCAACAAATGATGACACATCAATATCATCACTAGCACCACCATAAGTAGCATACGCATCATCATCAAAATTGCCACCCTTAGTATCATGGCCATCCTATTTTACATTGACATTGCTCTAGGGGCCTCTGCATATATGTCCAAAACGGGTAGAAATGTGTTCAAGGAGATGAATATCTATCACTTGCATCCATTGGTCTACTTAATTTCCCAAAAGGAAACTTAATGAAGTAAGAGTAGATGGCATTGCTTGATGATGAAGAGGCACTAGAAAAATGGGTGTAAGAAGAGGAACAAGAGGCTGAGGACATCAATGATTCCTTGTATTATAACTAATCTTTACCCTAGGCCTATCCCAAAGCATCCCTCTAGTGACCCCCTAAAATGATCTAATATCAAAATAATTGGGTTTCAAACCCAATTCAAACTTTTCAAATAATTTCTTAAGAAAATACATGGGCACCTCATGATTAGGGTGTGGTGGATGGTCAAATACTATCCACTACTCCTCCCAAAAGTGTTGCGATATATAGGGATGTGTGCACCATCTAATATATATGAGGCTTCTTCTCACTTATCTCAGCACCTTTCTTTGGGTTTACAACATATCTTCTAAAATGTCCTTTGGTTATTTTTAGTTGATGGACTTGTCTATAAGATAGGAATGCATGTTTTTCAAGATAGGCATTCATGTTTTTCCTCCATGCTCTAAAGCTATCTATGTCACTATCTAAGTATTATATAAACTATAAAATGCCTTGCATGCTATCTACAAGGTGAAGTAAGTGATGGGTCTTGTGCCTAATAGTCTATATATCTTGCATGAGGTTGTCAAGGTTACACCTCATATTCTCGAATAGCTCCTCTTAGGTAGGTGGTGGAGGAGGACCAGGTGGTCATGGAAGTGGGGGTGGAGATTAGAGGGTGAGGTTGGGTCCATCAAATATAATCTACATATATGTATACAACATAAAAATTCACAAAATTTCTATTTAATCAAAATAAATCTAAAATATCAATATAAATACATCTTTAAAACCATATATTTACATCTAATACACATTGAACTACTTGAATATATTAAAAAGAAGAGGACAAAGATTAAATCTATAGAATGGATTATTATTAAGGTTATGGCTTACATTAGTATGATTATGCTTATAGTTAAAATTCTTGTTACACAAAGGACTAGGGTTAGCATATGGATTAGGATTCAAATTATATTTAGATTAGGGTCAAGATTAGGCTAAGGATTAAAAGTGTTTTTAAAAAAGGTTTTGGATTAATATATATAAATTATGATACTTGAATTACGTAGGAGATTATGGTTTAGGAGTATAGGGTTAGGGTTTAGGTTAGTGTTATGATTGTGCTTATATTTTAGGGTTAGGGTATAGTTTGTATTATGATTTTGATTAGACTTTAGGGTTATAAAATGTTAAGATTTACAAAATTAGGTTTTTCTACATTGAGCATTAATATATGTTGATTAAGACTTAGATTTAACATTTTCAATTAAAAATTTTCCATTTAGAATTAAGGTTGCAATAAATAGAATTTAGGATTTAAGGGTTGGGCTTAAATCTTTAATTTTGCATTAATTATAATTTTTGTCAGAATAAGGTTTGAAACTTAACTTATTATAGTAATGCCTATAATTTTAGGGTTAGTTTTGGGATGAGGTTAAAGGTTTGGGATTATTCATTAGGGTAGACTTATATATTTCAATGTTCTTACATTGAATTATAATTTGTGGTTATATAGTTCAATAAGTGAATTCTAGTTATGATTCAAGATTATGGTTATCTAGTTCGGTTATTAAATTGAAGGTTAATTTATACCTATGATTTGTATTATAGCTAAATTAATGATTAAATTTACAAAATGGATTATTATTAAGGTTGTGGCTTACATTAACTAAACATTGTTAAATAGAGTTAAAATTATTATTATGAAAAGGGTGAGGGTTATGGTATGGATGAGGATTCAAATTATATTTAGATTATGGTCAAGATTAGGCTAAGGATTAGAAGTGTTTTTTAAAAAGGTTAGTGTTATAATTGTGCATATACTTTACAAAAGTGTTAACATTTAGAAAATTGGGTTTTACTAGATTGAGCATTAATATATTTTGGTTAAGATTTAGGTTTTAGCATTTTTTATTAAAAAAACTACGTTTAGAATTAAGATTACAATTTAGCATTTAGGATTTAAGGGTTAGGCTTAAATCTTCAATTTTTACATTAACTATAATTTTGTTAGGAATCAAGTCTGAAACTTAACTTATATTATCTATTTATGCATATAATGTTTAGGGTTTGTTTCAGGATTAGTTTAAGGGTTTGGGATTATGGATTAGTCAAGGTTTAGTTAGAGTGTACATATTATGATTACGGTTATTGTTTCCCTTGTTCTAGGATTCGATTATGGTTAGAATTCAAACTAGGATAGACTTATATAGTTCAATCTTCTTATGCTTGAAGCATAATTTCTTGTAGATCTAATGATGGAATAGGGCTACGTAAAAGTAAAGTGAAATATTGTAGTTAAAGTTATGGTCAAGAAATAAATTATAGTAATGATTCAAGACTATGGTTACCTAGTTTATTTGTTAGATTGAAGGGTTAATTTACATTATCACTGAATTAAAGATAGAATATTCATGATAGAATGATAAATAATATATATTAGGGTTAAAGAAACATTGAATCATAAACATAAGTATATGGTTTAAGTAAATGCTAGCCCTTAAATTTAGTTAGTGTTTAATATGTACAACATAGAATTAATTTAAAATTACTATTTACTTAAAATAAATCTAAATATATCAATATAGTTACATCTTTGAAATCATATATTTAAATTTAGTATAGTTAAAATTATTGTTACACAAAGGACCAGTGTTTGGGTATAGATTAGGATTCAAATTATCTTTAGATTAGGGTCAAGATTAGGATAACAATTAGAAGTGTTTCTAAATATAGTTTTGGAGTTTAATATATATATGAATTATGATAAGAGTTAGGTAGAAGATTATGTTTTGGGAATATAGCATTAGGGTTTAGGTTGAGGTATAAAAGAAGAATTTTAGGGTCTAAGGTTAATGGATTAGGGCCACATGGTTAAGTTTTAGAAATTTAACATTTTAGGGTATGGATATGGGATACCATCATGGTTTACATTTACATTTATAATTTAGTTTCTATATGCTAGGGTTAGGAATATAAGGTTTGAAACTTGACTTATTATCTAGAGCTAGGCATTTAAGGTTTAGAGTTACTTTTAGGATTGAAGTAATCATTTTAGATTATGAATTAGGTAGGGTTTAGTTAGGATGTACATATTAAGGTCAGTGTTACTATGGCTCTAGTTAAGATTGGATTATGCACAACATTCAAATTAAGATATAGTTATATAGTTCAAATGCTATTATTTTTGAAGCATAATTTTTACTGGACTTAAGGATAGAATAGGGTTATGGTTCAAGATTATGGTTATAGTTTGATTATTAGATTCAAGATTTAATATATAACTAAGATTTGTATTATAGTTGAATTAAGGATACACATAGGGTAATAAGTTAATATATTAGAGTTAGTAAAAATATTTCATAAACATGTATTTATGTGTAAAGTGTAGGTTCAAGTATAGGGTTTATACAAATCCTAAACATAAACTTTGGTTAATATCTAATAGCTACAAAAAAATAATTTACAATTACTATTCAGTTGAAATAAATCTAAAACAAAAATCTAAATGTTAACCTCATTATATTTTTTACAAAGTAGTGACAAAACATTGAGACATTATCTAGAAGGTTAGTTGGTCATCATTGTGACCAAGCTACTATTTAGGCTAAGTGAATAGTGCATGCCAAGTGATCAGTGTGAGCTGAGTGATCAGAGCATGCCGAGGATAAGTGTTAGACAATACATGTCGAGTGATATGGCAGTGAGTGGTGAGTATTCAGTGTGTGCTATGTCACTCAAGTGTCAAGAAAAATTATGTTTCAAGCTACTCAGGAGCCAAGGTAGCAACATAAGAGTATAGTTAAGGATGAGCATCAGAAGCCTATTAATGCCAAGTCAACTAGTCATTGTTATACAAGTTTGTAAGGACACAAAATTTTATGTAAACCATATTTGGTGGACATAATATTGAATTTTTTATATTAAGAGATAAGGATAAAGACATATCACACATCCCAAGGTAACACATGTAACCAATAGGAAAAAGGGAACCATTAAGAAGAAATAACAATCAACTAGAGTTGTTTATTATTACCTAACATTGTCTCAAAATGCCTATTTAAAGAGGCAAACCCTAGGTTGAAGTAATAGAAATGATAGAGATACAATGAGGAGTATCATGTGAAAGGAGGCATGGAGAAGGTGCTTAATTAAACAATTAGTATTACACAACTAGTTGATGAGAATAGAACTAGTTGAGAAGCCAAGTAGTGAAGGGTTAGAGAAGAGAGATTCAATCAAGAGGATCAAGATATAAATAGTCAAGAGGAGATCTAACATCTAGAAGAAAGGCACTAACCAAAGGCTCAAGTACTTAATCATTTTGATAGGTGATACAGGGTAAATCTCTTAATAGAGTAGTCCTAGTAGACTTTTTTAAAACTCCAAATAGAGTGGTTACTTAATTATGAGTTTGAATATTTTATTTAAGGTGAGACCTAATAGTCTTTGTAAGCCTTTAACAGTGTAGAACTTTGAGAGGGTAGATTATAGTTTATGATCAAAACTTTGTAGCCATAATATGCCACACTTTATTACTGTTGTATGAAGATTTGTGGGTGTCATCCCCCCTAGTTATACCTTCTCCTTGGAGATTTTTTGGGTAAAAAAAGTCTTTTTTGTTATGTGTTGATTTACAGTATGCTATGGATGTGATGCATGGTTAGATATATTTCAGTTTATTTGATAAGTTGTGAGATTAATAAATGGTGGAATTTTTTGTGGTAAAATTTTTAAAGTATTGATTCACCCCCCCTACCCCCCACATTTTAGAAATTACTTTCCCATTTATATTTCCAACAATTGGTATTAGATCCTTGTTCTCTAGAAAGTAAAGTTTTGACAGGTTGAGAGGAAAGATCTTGAAGATGGAAGTATATAAATTGGGAAAGACTATTGAGAACCAAAAGATTAAAATATGGCTTTCCCTACATCAACTAAAGGAGGAAAGAGATGAACTAAAATAATCATTAAAGAGAAGAAAGGATATGACCATTCAACAAAATGACACTCAATATCAAGAAGAAGATACTAGAGGATTGTTTGAGAACAAGAACTCCAAAGAATTTGATGCAACAATTGTAGATCTAATGGAAATGAATATGTGCTAAATGAAGAAGTCAGGAATCTGAAAAGGGAATAAGAAGGAAATTCTTGAAAGAGGATTCTAGCAAGTGAAAAGGTGATTCAACTACTACTTGACATTCTCATTGAATTCAAAGGTGCTTTACTTGTGTCGAGTTACATTGTTTCATGATTTTCAAACCCTGGCAAGTCAAAATGGAAAAAAGTTCTTCAAAAATTGAAAGGATGGAAAAGATGTTACTAATGTTCAACTAATTAGTAATGATGTATAGAAACCTCCAATTTTTTGAGCCATACTTGCGAGAGCATACAAGGGAGATCTATTACTTGTGTTGTCAATGATTCTAGCAAATGTTTTGATGATACATGATGTGAGATGTTACTACACATGAAAGGTAAGAGAGGTTGGAGACCTAGAGATTAGAGAGACATATCAAAAGTTATGTGAAAATAGAATCCTAAAGGAAGAAAACAAGATAATTGAGCATAGAAGGTTAAGTCCTACCCCATATTTTCCCTAGGTTTTCAAAATGAAACAGATTAAAATTATTTTGAGCCGAATTCATGACAACCTGTTGTGGTTGGAGGATGGTCTTGTCAAAATCAAAAAGAGAATCATTCATAGGGTGGCAAGGTATCCTACCCTAGACATACATAAGACCCTGAGGAGCAACACCAAGGAAGCAATTAAAAAGGCTACAGGAGCTACCTAGAACAAAAGGGGAATGTCCATTGACACAATCATAGAGCCCATTATTGCATTTTTAGTAGATGTGATTGGACATAGATTCCACTAGTCAAGCCAACTTAATAGTGCGCCATGTATTGTGGTACACCTCAGTTAAAATATTATCAAAAGGTATCATAGTTATGACCTAATTGAGTTGAAACTTCAACCACTATTAGAAACCCTTGAAGGAATCAAGAAAGAAAAGAATTCTTCATGGAAGTTTGGCTCATTTATTGTTTGTATATTCTTCTATGTACAAAACACATTTCTTGCATTTGGTAAATTTGTATGGTAGACTAGTTAGTCCATTACTCAGTAGATAGGAGAGTTGGTTGATTAATTAGGAGAGAATTTAGATTTAGTAATGAGTAGCTACTTTGAAGATTTTAAGAAGTTGATGAAGAAAAGATCAATGATACATGTATCTCTAATGGAGCAACATTATAATGATGTCTACTTCCTAGTAGATGCTAACTATACATATGTTCAACCAGTTATTCCAAGGGTCAAATGGTTGAAACATTTATCTTATGAGATGAATGTTGATGAAGCATCTACAACCATCGCTCCATTGTTCATAGAGGACATTGTTAAGAATGCCATGGAATTTTGTAGTTATGAAGTGACAAAGACAAGGATTACTATCAACTTGCAAAGTACCACCATTGGCAAGAAGAATAACAAATTAATGAAGAAACTTAAGGAACAATTTGATGATGATGATGAAGAAGAAGAAGGTCAACAACCTTTACAATTAACTCAAGGGTTAGGTGAGAATCAAGGTTTAGATGATGAGGAAGTCGAGGAAGAGAGAAAGGAAACTAGAAAGGTAAAAAAGGGACATCAGATAGAGTAGAAGCCCAACAAGACTACAAAGAAAGTTTAATAGAATCCTATTGCAGCTTTAACAAGGTCAAGCACTAGAGCAGCCACTGCACTAGCAAAAGAGGGACAATCTAAAGGCAAGAGGAAGAGTGATACTATAAAGCTGAGCTAGGCTACTAAGAAACTGAGTCTTAAACTCCAAGATGGATAAAATGAAGAGAGGATAGAATCAAATGACATAAGTCAACTCAAAGTTGTAAGTCACAATCCCTCATTAGATATAGATAATCTATGTGAGAATATAAAGAATAATGCAAATTTGTTAGGATTTCCACATATTGATTTTGATAAGTTAGATTAAAAGGAGATAAGAACCATATTGAATAATTTATTTATGATATGATGGCTACTTTTAAGACTACTCCTTTATAAATTTCTAATTTGATACTAAAAATCTTGTATGATAGAGTTGAGAAAAAATAAAAGTTTATTATGATGACTAAAAAACACATTAGAGAGGCTACTTTAGCTGAAGTTATGCATTCTCTTGATAAGAAGATGATTAAAAAGATTATAGAGAAGTAAAAATGGGAGATTTTCTCCTAAATATAAAGATTTTCATATTTTGAGGAATCAAATTGAAGAGGTGGTAACCCATTGTACACTACTTTGGAAAGAAATCTATAGTTGACCACAAAAGTTGTGGAAGAGAAGGAAGAAACATAAAAGGATGACACCTAAGAGACTAAAGATGTTAATGTGTCAAGCACTAGTCCTCCACAGGGAGAGAAAGAGAATCAATAGGACTCTATAACTATAGAGGAAATCGATAACAGTAGGACACAAAATGTCAATCCACTCAGTGATGATTGCATAAAGAAATTGCAACAAGAATCCACCAATACAACTATACGATGTGCGAATCATATATTGGTTAGGATTGATGAATCTCCTAAGGCTTAGATTCCATCCACTAAGAAACAAGAACTATACATATCTATTGTGCCCCCACATGTTGTAGAAGTGAAGGAGAAAGAATCAAAAGAGCAAACAATAGGTCAAGATAAGATTTTGGAGAAGAAAGATGCGATTAATAAGGAACCATCTTCAATTCTTACATTTTTCATTAATATGAAATAGAAAGAGACAAATACACCATCTATATTATTTCCTACTCTACAAAGCTCAGTTTTACTAGCAATTGTGATAATTGATAAAGAGGGAAGTAAAGAAAATAAAGTGAAGAAAATAAGGGTAAGGAAGATAGTCTTGAACTCACCTCACAAAATCTATTGAAAATAAAATGGAGGATGAACAAGAAAAAGAGGATTAGAAGACTGCTAAGATAGAGGAATAAGTAGCAATACAAACAATAGTTACCTTTCTAGTGACTATATTGGCTACTAGTAGCTAGACTCTTCAAGGACTAAGTACTCAAGATACTCCATTGCAAATATCCGTATCAAGTACTAGCACACCCAAGAGTTCTTACTCTACATAATTTGAGGATGTTAGTTTGGATAAAGTGATTATGTTGACATAGTTCAATCATACAATGATCACACTTGAAGAGATGGAAGTTCTTGAAGAAGTTGTACAATGAAAATCAAGAGAAGAGAAGCTCAAGAGAGAGCATAAGACAATATAGTCTCGGGATGAGATCCTTGATATTTTAGATTCATTGTACAATAAGCTTGGATCATAGAACAACATGTACATATAGTTGATAGGGTAAAAGATGAGGATATAGAGACCAATGTAAAGTTATTGGAATGGTTTGACAAGAAGTTTCACACTAAGGTCATGGATAAGATATCAAGTGCTATTAAACTGAGATAGTTTGATTTCTCAACTAAGATTGATAGTGTGAAGAAAGTTTTAGATAGCATATATTCTTTGTATTCTAAACTTTCTAATATTGATTTCTTTACTCAAGAAACTCAATAAACAATTGATAGGTTGAAAGAAGATCTTAAGTCTATTGTATCTTCATTGAAGACATCTCCTACCACCAGTCAATTACATTTTCAGAGATTATTGCTAATAGAGAGAAGACTTGCCAAGTTGCAAGCTAAGGATGAAAACATAAGAAAAACTTTGATTAGTATTTAGTCCATGTTGACCCCCCACATTGAATTTTCATAGAGAGAACTAGCATTTTCAGAGATATTGATGAAGAAAGATTCCCATCTTTCAACTCAAGAAGGCATAGTGAAAATGTTAGAAAATTTCTAGAAATTCAAATCCAATCTTTAGATACAACTAGAAATAATTGGGATTATGCACTAGGAATCATTATGCAAATACACAAACCATTTTTGGATAAATACACTTTAAGTCTACCTCCCAAATGACATAATTGTCAAAAAAGGTGGATTTTGTGAATTTTGTCAAGGCAGATAATAGTGGCAATATATTTTTGGAAAAAAAAGTTATAGAACCAAATGAAATATTTACTTAGGGTGAGTATCAAGGTTATGAGACAATATTTTTGAAATTTTTGAAGATTTGAAATTTTGTAGAGAACAAGCATAAATTTATAGATTTTTTGACTTATGCTACAAAATACTACATGCCACTACAAAGTGTTTTTGCCACTCATATCAAATGGGGAGATTGTTAATATCATTATGGTTTGAAAAAGTAGTGAAAAAATACTTAGTCATTATCTAGAAAGTTATTTGTTCATCACTATAATGGACCTACTATTTTGGCCAAGTGAATAGTGTATGTTGAGTGATTAGTGAGAGCCAAGCAATCAAAGCATGTTGAGCATAAGTGTCCAGACAATACATATCGAGTCATATGATAGTTAGTTCTAAGAATTAGTATGTGCCAAGTAGTTAGTGTGTGCTCAATCACTTAGGTGTTGAGCAATAGTATGTGATGTGCCTTTCAAGAGCCAAGTAAGTAGCATAAGAGCACAGTTAAGGTTGTGAATCATAAGCCTATTGAAGTCAAATAAACTAGTCATTGACATATAGGTTTGTAATGTCAAATTTTTTTATGTAAATCATTTTTGGCTAACATAATCTTGAATTTTTGATATTAAGAGATAAGGATCAAGTCATACCACACATCCCAAGGTAACCCATACAACAAATAAGAAAAAGGGAAACATTAAGTAGAAAAAATAATAAACTAGAACAATTGATTATTACCTAAGATCATCTCCAAATGCCTATTTAAAGAGGTAAACACTAAGGGGGAGTAATAAAAAATATAGACATATGAAGAGGAGTATCATGTACAAAAGGAGGCATGGAGAAGATGCTTAATTGAAGGATTGGTATTGTAAAACCAACTGGTGAGAATAGATCTAGTTGAGAAGATATGCAATAAAGGGTCAGAGAAGAGAGATTTGATAAAGAGGATCAAGATATAAATATTAAAGATGAGATATCACATTTAGGAGAAAGGTGCTAACAAAAGGATCAGGTACTGAATACTTTTGATAGGTGATAGAGGGTAAATCTCTTAATAGAGTAGTATAAATAGACTTTTGTAAATCTCCTAACAAAGTTCTTACTTAATTGTGAGTTTAAATCCTTCAGTCAAGATGAGACCTAACAATCTATGTAAACGTTTAATAGGGAAAACCTTTCACGAGGTAGATCACTTTTTATGATCAAAATTTTGTAGCCATAATTGGTCACACTTTATTGCTGTAGTAGTGAATATTTTTGAGTGTCATCCCCACCCCATTTTTACCTTCTCCTTGGAGGGTTCTTAGGTAACCAAAATATTTTATATTATGTGTTGATTTACATTATGCTATGGATGTGATGCATGGTTAGATATATTTCAGTTTATTTGATAAGTTATGAGATGGATGAATGATGAAATGTTTTTGTAGTAAAATTTTTAAAGCACTGATTCACACCCCCTCCCCCCCACCCCTCCCCCTTAGAAATTACTTTCCCATTTATATTTTGAATAGTAAATAGATGTTTAAACAATCTAAACATCTAATACATCTAGAATCATCCATCATTTTAACTTTAATTATGTGTCACATAAATTGAATACATCCAAACATGTAAAATACTAATTTTAAAATGAACATCTACCAAATAAAAATTTAAATGAACGTCTAAGTATAAAAATGGAGGAGAGAATACATAATCTTAATATAATTTGAATAATAATCAATAAAAAAATAAAATTACAATGCAAATCTAGGATTTTACATATATAAAACTATTAATCATGAATTAAAAAGTAATAAATTGATAAAATTATAAAGCAAAAAATTAAATACTATGCAATAAAATAATAAAAAATCAATTAAAATACCTGGAAGAGTCAAAAGTAAGTTGGAGGTCAATAGAAAGCTCAAATTGGGCTCATCTCCAAGCAAAAATTGGGCTCCCATTTCTAAATAGTGATCAATAGTGAAAATGACAAAAAATCCCACAAAGAATGAGTTTTATGTTTTTACAAATCGGGTCCTCGATTTTAAAAATATGGTTTGGTTGCCCAATTCTTATTCAAAAATTGGGTTCCTAATTTTTGAAAGCAAATCATACACCTGGACCATAATGGGTACTCGATTCTTAAAAATTAGGTGCCCATATCTAAATAAGTCTCATTTTGCAAAATGGACTTCTACAAAATTGAGACCCGCCATTATGCACTTACCCTTCATTGTATTACATGCATAAATTATTATTGAATGTGGATGAATCTTTGAAAAGGAAGAAAGTGTTATAGAACTGATCTAGCCCCACCGTAGACCAGTATCTAGTCTACTCCATCAATCAATAGGATTTTCCACTCTTATTGCTACATTAGAAGGAGTTGTAAATAATGTTGTCTTTTTATTTGCAAAATTGCTTGATACATTAAATTTGACCAAGGAAATAAATGATAAACTGGGAAAGATTGATGATGACTTAAAGAATAGTGCTAGTTAGTTGCACTTGGCCTGAGTACTAGCTCCAATCATTTTGCTAAAGTCATATTTTTGACAAACTTAGAAGTTGAACTACTAAGGGAAGAAACCATGATTCGGGCATCATTAACTGATATTTAGAGTATGATGCTTCCCCACATGGATGTAATGTAGAAGCATCTTCCACATGGAAAGACACTAGTACATGATACAAATTTCTTAGTTACATATCTCATGATGCAAGTTATTAGCAAATTTCAAATTGAACTGCACATTTTGAAGGAATTACAAGAAAATTGAGATAAAACTATGTCTCCAATTTTGAAGGTGTGTCATGATTTCCTCAATCATGTTTATATAATGTTGTAAAGATATGTCTTAAGAATTTGTAACAAAAATAAGCATGAAAATATACAAGAAAATGTATATAGGGGGAAACATCTATGTATGTGTACATGTGTATATAGAAAGATGAGTTATATAAAGCAGATCTATAGCTAAACAAAAATAATTTAAAAAACTCAAAATTCATCTAGTCATGAGTAAGCCACAGATTTTTAGTTGAAGCCAAGTAGCAAACCCAAGTATATGGAAAGGAGGAGTTTGAATAAATTTTTTGATTAAGATGTTTTTTTATTAATTAAAAAATTGCATATGATATGTATTTTTGTCACTAATGCTAAAGGGGAAGATTATGGACCCTATGGTTAAGCATATTGTCAATTAGTGACAAGACACATAGTCATTTAGGAAGATTGGTTAATACTATAGATGAGCTTTCCTTTAGTCATCATGTTTTAGTGTAACACAAGTTAGCAGTGAAAAATGAGTCAATAGTGATATCTAAGTGTTTAGTATAGCATCTAGTACAAGCAAGGGATCACACTATCACCCAAGTGCATAGTATCACTTGAGCATCTAGTATCGCCTAAGTTCACTATGTTGCCCAAGCATCAACATAACACTTTAATACATGGTTTTATCCAAGTATCAACATCAGTCTGACCTAAAGATGTAATTTGATTGTTGCAAACACACATTTTCATCTGAATACAACTTGGAATGAAAATATTATTTGATGGCTATATAAGAAAGGTGTGTCTAACAATGTGAAGAAGAATAAAATTTGGAGTAAGTGAATATGGAATATAAGAATAAGATAGAGCGGATTGATTAGCAAGCTACCAAGTAGTATAAATGGTAGAGTAGAAATACATCTATCAAAATTAGGTGATTTCAATATTCAACAGATCTATATCACCAAATCAAGTTACAAACAAGGATCGTCCTACAGATTACATCCTAATAGGTTCATCAGTTAAAATCCTCTAACAAGGTGGACCTAGAGGTCCTTTGTAAAATCTCTTAAAAGAGTAAATAATTCATTATATTGTAAAATCCTTTTAGAAGGTCAACCTTATAGTCCTTCATAATCCTAATAGAGTAGATCACCAGAACTGATCAATTGTAAGCCCTAACAAGCCAACTTTATTAATAAAGTAGTGAAGCATATTGGGTGTCATCCCCACCCCATTTTTTCCTTCTCCTTGTAGGGTTTCTAGGTTACCAAATAATGTGTCAAAGTGGTATGGTGTTTATTTATTTATTTATAGGTTTATGTTCATGCTTGACAAGTAGATTAGATAATCTCATTAAAAAAAGTAAAAGTAATCAAAAAGAAAAAAATTGAGTGGATCATGATTCACCCTCACCCCCACCCTCTCATAGTCACCTATCCATCATCACATTTCCAACAATATTAACCAAGTAAAGATGTCACCAAGGTTCAAAAGTACTATCAAGTCTTAAGGATACCAAGTGATAGCATGACAGTCAAAAAATAATAGTGTTCACTGAGTTGTATAGATGCTATATCTAAATCTAGAATAGAATATAAGTTTATGCAACAATAATACTGAATGAGAAATGATTTACATATTCAAGAAAATGATATGAAAATATTTCTTGGTAAATATGAGCTGACTATTTCTGATTCCAAGGTAGAGAAGACCAATAAAAATGACAAAATAGAAAAGCATAAGGTCAATTGAAGATCATTCATTTTGATCTATGGTAATTTATAGGCAATTCCAAAACCCTAAGTAGGTCATATATTACAAGAGGAAAAAGTAAGCTATTTTAGGATATAAATAGAATAATTTATAGTTATTGTTGAGATGATTTTCATCGCTAAAATTAATATAATGATGAGAAGGGTTTAATATAAGAGGATGAGCAGAGATACAAGAAGAATAATGAAGAATTTGATTTATTAGTTATACGAGCTGATATATTAGTGAAAAAAAGAGGAATCCGAGCTAGAAAAGTAAGTTACATTATACATAACAAATGACTGCTATTCTCTAGTAATTTTAGTAAATTAAATCTTTTTACAAGGTAGAGTTAATAGTCGGTTGCAAAATCTCTTTACCAAGTACACACTAGTACAATGTTGTAAAATCCTTGAATAGGTAGATTCTAAGAGATTTGTTTGTATTACACCTAGAAGACTAAGTCACTAGAAATGACACCACATTGAATCCCTAACAAGGCACATTGTTTCTGCAATAGTGATAGATTTGTAGGTACCATCACCATCACAATTTTATCTCTAACAGATGGTTTCTACATGACCAAATACTCATTAATTGTGATGATTTTATGGTATATGTTGATGGTTTCATGAAAATTAGATTAGAGAAAGTTACTCTCATTTACAAGTAGTATGGTTAATTTTACATTTTTACCAAGCTGCATAAAGGGGCAATGACATTGTTGATTTAGTTTGAGAGTTCAATTTTTAGATGATACAAGTTCACCCCTCTCTTAGTCTTAGGAAGGCTAGGGTCATCATTAAACAAAAGTATTGACCTATCAATGCCTAATACAATCAAGAGTCTTATAGAACAACAAGAGGTAGTTAATCCATGTTGTGAATCTTGTGAGGGATGCTAGCCCACTATGAACTAAACCCTCCTAGTGTCACACACAATGGCATATGAGATTCAAACATATAACCAAACTTTGATACCAATTGTCAGAAAGGCCAAGGTTGATTTTGTACCAAAATATCACTCTATCAATGACCAATAACACTAATAGTCTTATCAATCCATAGGAGCTAGTTAAGCCATGTCATGCATCTTGTGAGTGACATCAATTCATAACCAACACTGATCATCCTACCTTTCCATAATAATCCAATAATTTGTATCAACAAAATTTCTCTTTTGAAGGGGTTTTACCACCTTCGAGAAAAAATATGAATAATGGAAAGGTATAAACTTCACAAGACCATTGAAAATCTGAAGCTAGGACTTACGATGACCTTGAATTAAATCAATTATATGAAATAAAATTGAAGTAGTTGTAAGAAAACTTGAAATAAAGAACATAACCATTTCCACATAACCCATAATAGATCTATAATGAATATGCAATTAAAATCCACTTGCGAGAGAATAGAAAATATACACACAAAAATTGTGACACAAGATATACCTTCGAGAACCATCATTGAGGGAAAAACAAAACCTCTAAAAGCATCCATCACCATGTATTATTTAGCAAAAATAACATTGTAATACAATCATGGAATCCTTCAAAGCAATAGTAACAACCAAGAAATCCATGTGAACAAGCATGAATCCACACATCCCATGCCATGCTTCCAACCTTCACAAATGCTCCCTTGGCTAACCTGTCAAGCCTTGTCTCACTTGACTCTTGCCTTTTTTGCCTTCTATCTTGTCACACCATCAACTACCCTTATGGCTCCATATATTAGCAAGTCTCAAAAAATCACCAAGTGGTATTACATAAACCATGTGCTAAGACCATGTGTTACCTAACCCATTGTCCCCACATTTAATATTAGAAATTTAAATCTTTTCAACAATATTAAATAATTACATGAAATATTACACAATATTACAATACAACTCATCAAGTATATCCCATGGGAATCATTACATGTTGCACGTCTATCTAGGTGTAACATTACATAATAAATAAAATAATACAATATAACAACATCATGCAATGTATGAAACACCTATTATCTCAATAATCTCCCACTTGTTGTATACTTTGCATAGGGTCAATCTATAGCCACATAAATGAACAAGGAAAAAATCCCTTCTTGCACATCCACCATCATGGATCAAAGTACACGAAGTGCTCCATCCGAGTACCTACAAAAAAATTGAAGAATGCAACATCTAAAACATGAATGATCTCACCTCCTATTATGTCACTACCATTAGACATACATAGAAGCCATCTAAAGAGAAAGCCACCCAACCTGTCACATTAGAAGATCATAAAATCCTATACCAACTAAAAATTTCAAGCACAAAAACCTAGTCCAAAGGTAATAACATGTATATGTAGTTGTCAAAATATCCATAGTTGAAATAGCACCACATTAAGTGCAAAACCCATCCGACTATCCATACCTCCAAAGGTATACCAAGTGAATCTCACATCATCAACATATCTAATCTATAACCTGCAATCACGAGCCTCAAGAGGAATACCTACCACATATATACCCAAAAGCTCCTACTACATAAGATAATGTTAAATATATAACCAATCCACTCACAACATCTCAAAGAAGTGAATCTATGTAGTCTAAAGGACATCCACAATACATAAACCAATAACCTAAAAGAATAACTCTTGTAACAAATCTCCAATAGTCTCCCAAGCTCTCCACAACCAACAAGGGAAAGAGATAAAGGAATAATCATGTCATTTCTCACATGACATTCATGAGCACAAACTAGTGATCACAATCTCCAACCAATCTCAAATCCAAAGTAAGAAAAAATGAACATCCAAGAAGATAACCAAGACCAGAGAGAAACCATGCAAATTATAAACTATATCATGTCCTTCTACACACACCTCTAGACGTAAATTGTGCAAGTATGATCTCCTCCATAAAACTCCGACCAAGAAGCCTCAACAACACCCAAACCATACCGTATAACTAATAATGGATGTAAGCCTCTAACAAGAACATCAAACTGATAAACCATTCCTAATCCAAGGAATATGCCCAATATAAAATCATCTCCCAAACTCAATTAGCATAACAACATATGCCACTAGAGAAAACCATTGCTAAACCATCTCTCAAATGAACCCACTAGAACTAACTCATGTACCATAGCTCAAGATCCATATCCATGAAAGATGAGCATAAACATAATGCACCTGGGAGAAACAATGCACTATACCTCTTAAGTGGAAAACCACTAAGTAGACCAGGAGTGGGGAATGATAATGCTCATAAAGATATCCAAGTCTCCAACCAAGACTCATCTAAGAAAAATCTTCACTGAAGTCCATATCAAGTGACTGCCCCTCAAACTTCATGCTAAAACCATCAACTGTCCCAACAAATATTTCTCTAATCCAAGAGAAATTAGCATCACCACTATTTCTAAGTATCCATGAGCACTTGTAACCAATCATTCCATGCCAACTCCACATGCAACATAGCAATATCATAAAACATCCATCTTATGATCAATGTACCCAATACAAAGAAACTAAACCAAGATCAATGTCAAAGTTCCAACCATGGCCTCAGGAACATAAACAAGACAACATGATCTAACCATCTCAACCAAATAGACAACATTCTCCATATGAACATACTATAACATGTCAAAACTCTAGACATGTATCAAGAGTATAGCATGACATAAAAATGATACCATCCTCACACCAAGGATAACATGCCAAATGAAAGCATAAGCCACACCTTTACCAAGAACCTTGTGAGTCCTCAAGATGCAACCATCTCTGCACACCATGAAGAAAACAATCTCCAAATACCATGAAGAACCATCTCCACACACCATGAAGATGACCAAGAACTCTCTATGTCCTCAAGATCTAACTATCTTTACACACCATGAAGATAACCAAGTGCACCATGCAAATGGTAAAGATGCTTTTGCAGCAATAGGATCCAAGACAAACCTTTGACATCTACAAAAACTCAATAATTTATCAATGCCAAAAAAAATCCCACTCAATTGTGGTACCAATTCACTTATGACATCATAAAATCCATCTCCTACACAAAAATCCTCTATGTCTACACCCTTACAACCAAAGTGTTAGTACCAAGTGAAACCAAGATCTCCAAACCCATGAAGATACAAACCAAACTAGTAACTTTTCCTACACTATCACCCCATTACTATCACAAGTTTTCACTAAATTGTGTATCCAAACTGTCCATGACATCATGATTAAAAGCTTTCCTCTAACCATGAGAATCAACTAAGGCATTAAACCATCAAAGAACTCAAAGTGGACATCATGAGCTCCTCAAAAGAAACCAAATAAAATAAAAAAGGTATACCACCATAACCAAATTAGGAATCCAAACTAATGAACATCAAGGATGTATTTGTATATCCAATAATGCCATACCAAAATTTATGGCACCATGATCACATCCATGAATCGAGCATCTAACCCTCAATATGTCCAACTTGTCAACATAAAATAGTCAACTGCAATCTCCACCATGACTATGCCTAGTAACAACATCTCATCCCTTCTATATGAAAAAAAATAAGAAAATCATGTGACTTAGGGCACAGACAACCCAAGTTGAAGCAACCAATCTGAATATGCATCAATAATGAAAGATTAATGGGCAAAGACAACCAATATCCAAGCCATAAATGTAACCTATAAGTATAGACCACTTACAACACTACACAACTTGTAGTCCCAAGAAGTCATCATACATATCCAAACCAAAAATTGATAACCATATCATCATGAGATGAATTTGAAATATGAACTAAGTATACAATGACATCAAATCCAAATCTCCAAAATATATAATTTCATAAACTCACAATGTTGCCATAGTCAATATATACCATAAAATGTTTAGATTAGTATATCACCAAAAAAATAATGCCAAACCTGTACCAAATTTGAACCAATGTGTAGAGCTTTCTATTGACTACTCAAAGTCCAAAATCCAACTATGTATGCCCAAGTTATGCCCTAATTTGTGCTCAAAATAAATAACATTTAAATTTTAGGCTCTTAAAACCTAACAAAATATAAAAATCATAGAATTAAACTTACACCATGTTGAAGCACTCTAAATTAGCTTTCCAAAGCCCATAAGAAGTCTGAAATCTAATATCTTGAGAGAAAGTTATGGTCATTTTACTAAGAAAGTCATTCTACCTTTTTCACTGCGATTTTTTTTTTGTGATGAAAATTCCAACAGGATTAAATTTGGTAGCCATCACGAGCTAAAAGTAAAAAATTCTTTTATTTCATTTAAACATGGCAAAACTAAGAAATTTTATATATCAAAATTTATGGAAAAACTAAGCCAAATCCAATTGTGAGATCTATTTTTACCTAGGAGGTCATTTTTGCAAGCTCTCCTAAAGCCCTCATTTACATGAAACATCCAAAAAACCCTTTTGTCCAACAAATTCACATGCCCAAAATCTACCAACATCCCATCATAATAGCAAATCCAAAAAACTTTCAAATATGCAATGAAAAACTCATATATCTTACCCTTTCTTTTATTCTCTCATGCATTCCCATGGATTCAATCCAGGGTGACAATAATAAAACCATAACTCTAAAACCACTTGTATGGAAACTTGCAACAAATAATATAAATGTTTCTACATAACTTATAATAGATCTAAAGTGAATATACAATTAAAATCAACTTGCAAGACAATAGATAACATACGCACAAAAATTGTGACACAAGATATACCTTGGGAAACCCTCATTGAGGGAAAAATCAGGCCTCCAAAAGTATCCATCACTATGTATTATTCAAAAAAAATAGCATTGCAATACAACCATAGAAGCCTTCAAAGTTATAGCCACAACCAAGAAATCCATGTGAACAAGCATGAATCCACATATCCTATGCCATGCTTCCAATCTTCACAAATGCTCCCTTGGCTAACCTATCAAGCCTTATCCCACTCAACTATTTCATTTTTTGCCTTCTATCTTATCAAACCAACAACTACCCTAGTGGCTGCTTATATAGTAGCAAGTTCCAAAAAGCCATCAAGTGGTATTACATAAACAATGAGCTAAAACCATATGCTACCTAACCCATTGACCCTACTTTTAATATTGGAAATTTAATTTCTTTTTCCCAAAATTAAATTGTTACATGAAATATTATCACAATATTACATGGAAATATTTACATGTTGCACTTCCATTTAAGTAAAACATTACATAATAAAATAAAATAATAGAATATAACAATATTATTCAATGTATGCAATACCTATTATCTCAACAACAGTCACTGAGGAAAAGTAAGGAAATTTCCCAACAAATGAATGACACAACATATCAGGAAGAATTTATTGAGAAATTATCCAATGGAAATATGTTTGATGAAATTGATGCTACCACTATGATGATCTGTTAGAGAAAATTCACAAGCTTACCAAGTAGATGAAATTAATGAAATGTGAACAATAGTTACAATCTACTAGAATGTGTGAAGTGTTGCAACAAAAGTGACAAGTTGATGATGAGAAGATAATGGTTAGAAAAGACAAGAGATAGACTATTGTAAGACTAGATGCTAAGGATAAAGAAATCATGAGGTTGACTCAAAATCACTATGATATGGTAAATCAACTACTCCATGAAATTAATGAGATAGGGAGAAAAATTGATTGAACTAGGAATAAAAATTTGAAAAGTGAGTTAACATTAGAAAGAGAAACCAATGAAAAGATGAGGAGGTTAGAAGAAATTATAAAATTATTGGATGAATAGCATAGAGGAAAGAGGTGACCGGAATACACATATGGACTACTCTACACTAAGTATTCCACTAGTAAGCAAGGAGAATCAATTAAGAAAGCTAAACAAATAAATATGTATACCAATCCCAAACCTGGGAGTCTTGCATACTATACTTTTGGAAAATTGGTCACACAACAAATATTTTTAGTAGAAAAAATGGTATGTCCAATGTTACTCCTAAAAATAATAACTATTGTTATAATTGTAATAATTATGGTCACCAAGCATATGAATATAGATTCAAGTTTGACTAGTTTCCATTCTTTTTGAAGCAAATTTGTTTTTCCTCCAACTACAATAAAATACTTGTAGGATTTTAGACTTAGCATATTTAGATTTATAATTCAAGTTTCACTATTTGATAAAGAATTGTATTCCTCCAGTTTAATTCTTCTTCCATCATACTAGTTGTTCTATATTTATTATTATAGATTTTGTTAAAATGGAAGTGTAATTTTCAAGTCTATTTGAAGAAGGTATAGACCTCTGTGGAATGAATTTAAAATTGAACACCTACAGGTGATAAAAATGTTTTATAGATGCAATAGTGTCTAAAATTCGGCAACCAAATCATAGGTAGTAAAATACAACTTTATGTTCAAAAATTACTTATGTCTAGTTACTAGAAATTCTGAGTATTTTCATAAGATAATAAATTACATTTTCTTTCTTAAATAAGTCATGGAATGGGAAACTAGTATGGCATAAAAGAAAGTCTATGCAAATGATTCTATTGGTGTATTTACTTGTATGCCTTACATATAGTTAATAAATAAAATGTTGATAATCTTTGATATTAATACATTGTATTATTACATTGAATATTGCTTTTGATAATTTCTCTAAAAGATTGAATATATTCTTGGAACAACTATGAAATGCCTATGTGTAGATAGTGCATTTAGGAATTATTGTTAAATTTTCAAATTAATATTATCTTTCTATTTGAGTTCTTTAAGCATGAATTCATTTAGGCTTATTTATGTGATGGTGTAATGTGGTACTCTTTAGAGTCAAACTCTAAATCTCCTTGCTTTCCATTTTCTCTCTTTGCCACATTTTGTGAATAGGCTACTTAGACATATGTGGAAAGTAGTATGTTTCATGGCTATACTAGATCCATTCGATCCTCTTGTTCTTAGATACTGAGATTCTTGTGTCAGGGTCGGGGCATTCTTCATGTCAAGAAGGACCTTGGGGAAGATAAACACTCCACGATTAGCATGGTAAAAATACCTAGGCCACACTCTCATCTTAGATAGCAGATGAACAATGCTTAATGGTTATGGAGATTTAGGACTTGTAGATGGACACATGATCAAGATATCTTGTTTTAAAACTCTTGAAGTGGTGAATGTATTAAATCATCATCTTATATGAAGTCATTGATTTAACTAAACATTGATGGGATGCAATTATTTGTCGATGCATCCATTTGGATATTGTATGATCTTACATATGGATTTTATTGTTATGTCATGGATGTATGACATGTAGGTCAACATCACAAAATTGATATTCTAATTGCTTAATTAATATGTAGTATTATTTTGGATAATGATATGGATGACTACCTGTTAATCTTGATTATGATGTAATTACTTGAATGGTTTACTTTTGAACTAGAGTTTCATTTTTTTATTTCCACATTTTTAACAATTGAATGATGTGGCAATCACCAAATAAGACAAAGATCTTACAAAACCTCACAAGACCTTCGTGTCTAATCCAAACATCTTCTACTAGGGGAGGACCCTATTATCCTAAAGAATAATGGAATCACAAATCATATTTGCACATACACCTACTAGTTAATAAAATATAATCTGAATTTATGCTATGTCACAGGATAGAACACTTAGGTAAACAAGATGTAGGTTCTACTTGACAATTTGAAAACAAATGAGAATTTAAAACTAGTTATATTCTTAAATGACCAAATGGGTATCCAAAAATATTAGCAAACTGACCAAATAAAAACCTTTCAGGATTTGCCTCCCATCAATTGATCAAATCTCAATCTAATGCCAACGATGATCTGCACAAATTGATCAAATCCCCAATATATTTTTAGATTTTAACAGATTATAGATGGTATGTCAAGTCCCCCGAAAGCTTCTATTACAAGTACCCTCAGTGAAATTGAACTCTAGACCTCTTTAATTTAGGATTTAAATCTCAAATAAACCCTAACAAAATGGCCACGGAATAGAGTTACAAATATATTTTAACAGTATAAAATGTTCTGCAATCCTCTATGAAGAATGTAAAATCTGCATTATGTCCATACCTGAAACGATAAACTTCGATCAAAGGACCGCGAGGAGATACCCTAGAGGTATTGTGCAACCTTGGGAGACTTGGGGTTCGGAGGAATCAAGCATGATTACTACCAAAATTCCGCAACAGAGATTGTTGATTCTCTTCCCGTCGATATATTAAAATTAATAGAGGCATGTCAAAAATATATTTCCTGTCATTCCTATCCCTTGCCAAAAGTGCATGGGTCTTTTTGTCTTCACTTCTAATATAAGACAAATTAAATACCTTTAATTTTAAAAAATACGTTTAATTTTTAAGAGGAAATATTAATCTGTCTTTAGAAAATGTCTTCACCTACCTTCTGATGTAGTAGAATTCTCTAAAATTATCTTTGGAAAGAAGTCTCAGAAGAACAAGGATGAGATCTCCAAGAAAATCTAAATCTTCATTTTTTCAGTTGATGATGTACATGAATCTTCTAAACATAATAACTACATGGGTAATGGTGATGAAGATGTGGATAAGGCTGCATATCTAGTTTTCATCCATAGGTTTCATAGGAATCTAAAGTTGCAGAAATCTCCTTCCGAGGTTCAATACGAAGGTTACCTTGGAAGAGCTAATGAATTCATTACCATTACTTATGATCTTTCTACTTCAATAGTTCATCATATATGTTCTTATAGACAGTTTTAGAGAGAAATCTTCTATCCCTTACATCCACAATGATTCTCAGCCTAGATTTAACATCTTGAGAGGAACACGTAATCATTGTCATCTTAGACTCACGCTTTAAACGTGTTTATCAAAATCTGCGAGTTTCCAACTTATTCTATGTTCCATGGCTATAAAATACCTAACTAATTAATTTGATTTTGATTTGGTAATTTGATGATTGACTTTGAGCAATCAATGGACATTTCTTATTGTTTTCAAGCAATAATAGAAAACATTTTTCTATCCTTAAGCCATTTCAATACTTTAGCATTTGAAACCAACATAATTATTCAATGGAGGTGATTGACTTCACAATTTACTAAAGTTATTCAAAAATCAAAACCTTAAAGTAGAAATAAGGAATTTTCATAATAATAATGTTCTATTGTTGTTGAAACTATCAAGATTAAAGAAACAAGCTGATTTACCCTAATTATTATGACTTTTCTGAATCACACATGAAAGATCATCTAAAGGTTGGAATATTTGAGTAAAGAATAAAGAATCTAGCAGTTAATTATTCAATGGAGGTGATTGACTTCATAATTTACTAAAGTTATTCAAAAATCAAAACCTAAAAGTAGAAATAAGGAATTTTCATAATAATAATGTTCTATTGTTGTTGAAACTACCAAGATTAAAGAAACAAGCTGATTTACCCTAATTATTATAATTTTTCCGAATCACACATGAAAGATCATCTAAAGGGTGGAATATTTGAGTAAAGAATAAAGAATCTAGTAGTTTGTTTCTATAGTTAAAGGATTGTAGAATAATGTAACCCTCTTTGATTCAATAATAATGTCTCAGACCTTTACATATTAAAGGGACATCACTAAAATTAAAGTCATGGAAATTAGAATTCTAAGAGTATGATTTTTAATTGATGACATAAACTATAGATTAAATTAATTTTGATCTATTTTCAAAAAAAATTGAACTATGGGAGAGAAGACTAATTTCTATGCTACGGTGGTGAAGACTAACCTTTCTAAAATGCAAGAAGAGAGAGCATAGATTGCATGAAGTGCCTAAGGAGGATATGGTTTCTAGGGGTGTTGCTTCTACTTAACCTTCTAAACATGTCTCCTTCCTCAAGACATTGAAGAAGCTTAATGAAAATTTGAAGGGTTCCCACCTCTTGCCAAGTAACTACCAAGTTATGGTTGTGGTTGGCCTACTTTTCTGGTGTGCGAATTTTTTGTGTGGTGAGTTAGGCTACATTGATTATTTAATTGTTTTATTTTGTTACTTTTTTTGTGATTGTGATTATTTTTATTAGTTAGTTAGTTGCCTAAATTCACTACTAGTACATTCTCTGTGGACTATCTTCTAATCTTAATATAATTTTAATTATTGTAATGAATTAAAAAGCATAAATAAAAAATTATTATTTACCCAAAAAAGAATTCATATTATAAAAAGAAGAAAGTTTTGATCCAAGTCATATATGTGCAATATTTACATTGATAATAAAAAAATGTAATGACTATAGTTCAAATCATATGTTATAATTCTATTAGGAAATGAAGTTTATAGTGAGTTGGTTTGATGGTTAGAGATGGACAGTGAGAAATAATATGAATTATTAAATTCAAAGGAAAAGATTAGGAGATGAAAATTTCTTGTGAGATGGATGTATAAAAATAGATTCTAAATTTCTAAAATTTTAGATGAGTATGTGGAGTATTAGTGACTTTTTTATTATTAATTGAATTCATGTGAAACACAACATTAAATAAGAGATAGGGTCTAATTTATGATATAGAATTGATAATGAATTAATTATTTCTAAGGAATCATCAAGTTTGTATGAATTAAATTAATATCTTAGAGAGGTTCTTAACATTAGTGACTAATAGGTGTCTATATTTTCCCATTTTGGAGATCATATTTCAATTAGAGGAAATTATGTTGATTCAAGGAATAATGAAAGTATAGATGATACTTTCTCTTGAAGCCCAAGAAGATGCAAATGAACCTAAGTAGGCTATTAGAAAGACAAGGGAAATGCATAATATAACTAAAACGAGTCTCAATAACATAGTATGGAGATGAAGTTTAAAATATTTTGAATGTGAAAATTACTAACTGAATGAAAAAATTATCATAAATAGATACCTTAAAGATAAAACCATGGTATCAAAGATTGTGATGTTGGCTTTTGAAGGATACCCCATGGAATAAAAGAGATGAAAAAAAAAGAAAAAAGAAAAAAAATAAAGCATATGAAAAAATTCAAAGCAAAAAAAAAAAAAAAAGTTTCCAATGGTCGCACATCTAAAACACTATTGATTGTTCTCATAATATTTTTGGTACTCAAAGTTTTGACCATTACTTTTCTTTTTTCCATATTAAGCTACTTCAAAAAAAAAATTTGGTAACTAACCGAAGCCTAGTTTATTTATTATTCATTTATTATTATTGTTTTTGAAGTATTAGATAGAATCCAAAAGGATAGAGGCTAACCCTAGAGTACAAAAAGGCTAAACGATTAGCCAGAGCTTACCTCCTAATCATCTAAATTGATACCAATTTTGTACTTCAAAAAAACAAAAAACTTCTAGAATAGAACCACCACTACCAACAATCCTATTACTAACCAACAAATTAAATAGCAAAGCATTCTAGTAGGAAGAAAACATATTGCTACTATCAATTGATTAATTAGACATATACATGTTGATATATGATTGGAAAGATCATTTAAGTTAGAACATTGTTGTAAGTAGTATTTTCAATCATTGTTTTGTCACCAATGTCAAACTTACTATATGTTGGTAAGACAATTGCTTATATGTTTCAAGCACTATCAATTAGTCGATTGATGAAAAGGATTTGATCAATGAGATGTAACAAAACTACCTAGAGGAAACATTGAGTTATGATTATGAAATGAAGTGTAAGAATCAATTAAGATAGTGATAACACAATGTATTGATGATCTACTTGGGGTTGCAAAATGTTTGGCTACACTTAGAAAGTTTAGATGAAAAAGATTGAACAAAGTTCATTTGTGAAGCTTGACCAAGTTGATAGAAGGTGCCGAGTAAAGTTGGTGGAAGCCGAGAAAAATTTTAGTTGGAGCAGAGTGAAAGCATTTTCTAGTGGATGCCAAGCAAACTAATAGATTCAAATCAAGTTAGTAGATGCTAAGTGATTTTTAGTATGTGCCAAGCACTAGTAAAATCTAGTTGATTCCAAGTGATTTTACAATAGATGTCGAGTAACATAGTATGTGTCGAGCATTAGTAAATTGATAATGTTGAGCTACTACATTAAGAAAAAGATCAAAGATTCACCAAATAAAAGACAACAAGTTTGTTATCTTAGAACTTGTGAATCAGGAGGAAGATAAGATTGATGAGCTGGAGGCACAGAATCTTATGTAAACTATTTTGGAGGTAAGTTCAAATGGATTCTAAAAGAGTTTTCTAGCAAAGACAAGATATGGAGTAGATACATTGTATCCTACCTACTCCATTGAAAACCCTAATTTTTGAGATGGATTTTGAGTGGGAAAAAGAGTTCTAATTCCTTATATCTAGGGATGCCTAGTCATGAAGCAAAGGTTGAGAGGTCAGAAAGGTTTTTTTGGATGCAAAAATTTGACAAGGAGAAGGAAGAAGGGTTTGCTTCATCAAGTGACCTAAGTGAAGAAGTTTGCAATGGAAAAATAAGCAAGAAGGCTTAATGAAGATGAATGCTTGAAGGGTGAACAAGATGTCAGAACTACAAAATTGGAAGCCAAGTACAGATGAGGACCGAATAATGATCTATAATCTGCAAGTAAGGTTGTAAGTTGTATTAGATCAAACTCTACTATTACCTTCTAAAAATTGTATCAAATTAAGGTAAATCCTTTGGAGAAAGGTTGAATTAAGAGTCATTGGAAAATCTTTTAACAAGGTGACATTCCAAGTGAATGACCTAAAGTCCTCTAGCAAGGCTCACTTTTAATAGGGTGATTGAAATCCCTTAACAAGGTCACATTTGATAGTGTGTGTTGTAACTTTTAACAGGGTTGGCCTTTAACAACGCATCACTTCAAAAGAGCGAGAAAGGAGTAGCATGTTACTCATGGTTTTTCCCAAATTGGGTTTCCACATTAAATCATTGTTTCATGTGTATTGATGGATGTGTTTTGTTTTATACTTTACATTTCTACATGATAGTTTAATAGTAACATATCAATTTTGGTTAACTCACAATGAATGCATGCATGCTGAAGAAAGTTTTATGGGTTATCTGAATTATAAATGTTTTATTTGGACATTTAAACCTTGAATAACTAATTCAACCCCCCTCTTAGTTATTCTAAAGAATTCCAGTAATTGGTATCAGAGTGTAGCTACTTAAGAAGATTAGTTTCAAGTTACTAAAAGCATAAAGATCAAGATGTCAAAGAGAGAGGTACCCAAGTTAAATAGAGATAACTTTCCTGCATGTAAAAGTTTGATGAAGCTACACCTTGGAGAACTTGGAGACTATGCACAAACCTTCATTACAATAGAGCATGTTGATCCAATAGGAGTCCTAACTATTGAAGATTTGAAGAAAAAGAAAGAGCACAATCAGGTGATGTTGGAGATTGCCTCTATCCTGAGCTATGTTGAGTTTGATGATATCAAAGACCTTAAAAGTGCAAAGAAGATGTAGTATTCCCTAAAAACCATCTATGGAGGAGACAAAAATATTAAAAGAGCCAAGTTAGAGAGCTTCAGAGGTAAGTTTAATGACATGAGAATGAAAGAAGGTAAAAACTTTGCTCAATATGTTGCTAGAATAAAAGAGGTCATTAGTGCTATAAAAGGTGCAACTAGTAAAATAGATGATGAAACTGTGATAAGTAAAGTCCTAAGAACATTGTTTCCTATATATACCATTAGAGTGTCTACAATTCAAGAGTTAAGATGTATGCCAAGAAATTATCTAACCCTTGAAGGTATAGTAGGTAGACTCACTGTGTTTGAGTTATCTAATTTCAACAAATATAGACCAAAGAGTATTGAATCAACTTTCAAAGCCAAATTGTTACTAAAGGACTTAGAGGAGGTAAAGCCCAAGAAGAAGAAAAGAAAGATAAAGTATGCATCCAGTGACAATAGTATAGATGAGGAAGACATTGAACAATTAGAAGCATTGCTAGCAAGAAGATTCCATAAAGGAAAAGTCAAATTCAAAGGTAAGCTGCCTATCATTTGTTTTAACTTCCATGAAGTTGGTCATATTGCATCAAGATGTACATAGAAGAAGAACTCTAGAAGAGGGAACAAGTACAAAAATAGAAGAGATGATGATGGAAGAGAGTACAAAGATAAAGGTAGGAAGTCATGCTATATTCCTGATGAAAACAACTCTGATGAAAATGACGATGAAGTGGTATATGTTGCAATGAAGAGTGAATCAGATGAGGATGAGGCAGAATGAAAAATGGATCATTGATAGTGGATGTACACATCACATGACTGGAGACAAAAGTAAGTTCATTACCTTAATTTGTTATGATAGAAATATGGTAAGATTTGGTAATGATGCACCATTTTCAATAAAAGGAAAAGGGCCTATTAACCTTATAGATAAGATCTCATGTGACAATGCTTATTATATTGAAGGACTGAATTATAGTTTTCTAAGTGTGTCAGAATTGAATAATTTAGGGTACAAAGATGAGTTTGAAAATAAATCAGCTAAGATATATTATACAAATGCAAATTTTATTGGAAAAGGTGATCAAACTAGGAGTAATCTATTCTATTTGGATATAGAAGATGCTACTTGTCTTATTGCAAAATTTGATGATGTATGGCTTTCACACAAGAGATTATGTCATGTTAACTTTGATAACCTGATTAGTATAAGTAACATGAAAAGAGTTAGAGGTTTTCCTAAATTGAAGAAACTAGAAAACATAATGTGCCTATGTCAAGATTTAAAAGTAAAGCTTATACCTCTAAGGAAATACTTGAAATTGTTCATGCTAACTTGTGTGGACCTATTGAAGTGCAAAGCTACAAAGGAGACATGTATATAATGTTGCTTCTTAATGATTACTGTAGAATGATGATTGTCATGTTTCTAAGAAAAAAATCAAATACTTTTCAAATGTTTAAATGGTAAGAGCTTGAAATTCTTGAGATCAGATAGAGGAGATGAATTCACTTCACATGAATTTGAAGTATTCTACAATGATAGAGGAATTAAAAGATAGACATCAGCACCAGGGTCCACCCCAAAAAATGGAATTTCTGAAAGAAGGAATAGATCTGTAATGGACTATGCCAAAACACTAATGATGGAGAAAAATGTTTCCCTGAAGTATTAGAGAGAAGTTGTAAGTACTACAGTTTACACTCTAAATCGTGTGCAAGTAAAGAAAGGTATTCACTCAACACCTTTTGAACTATGGTATGGTCATCCACCTAATGTAAAATATTTTAAGGTATTTGGAAGCAAATGCTATATTCTCAAAGATGTTAGAAGTGGAAAGTTTGATGCAAAGAGTGAAGAAGGTATATTCCTTGGTTACTCCATAATAAGTAAAGCTTACAAGTGTTTAATTGCTAACAATAAAAAAATTGTGAATTTTGATGAGTTTATAGAAGCACATGAAGCTGGATCTACAAAAGAATAGGAAGATTACAAGACATTTGCATACTACTATGAAGGAATGCCCACTAAAGAAGATGTCACAAATCATGCAGCAAATCAACAACAAGTTTCAAAAATTACCAAGTTACACCCTATGAATGCCAAGTTGCATTTAGATGCCAAGTTGTAGACTGAGAAGAATGTACAATCTGACTAAGAGATGAGCACACATGAAAGAGATGCTAAAATACTCGACAGAGATGCACATAGTGATATTGATGCTGAAAGACAAAATGCAGCCACATGAACTGAGCCTAGACTATCAAAATATGTCAAAAGACACCATCCTGTAAATCAAATCATTGAAGACAAAGATGCAAGGCCAATGATAAGAAATAGACTGAGAGGTGAATCATGTTTGTTAAGCATGAAGGAACCTAACACAGTAAAAGATGCAATGGAAGATGATGATTGCTACAAGGCTATGGAAGAAGAAATTCAACAAGTAGAAAAGAACAAGACTTGAAACCTAGTTCCTAGACCAGAGGACAAGAATTTGATTGGGACAAAATGGATATTCAAAAACAAGCTAGATAAGAATGGTGAAGTAACAAGAAATAAAGCAAGACTAGTTTGCAAAGGGTATGCACAAGAAGAAGGAATTGACTATGGTGAAACTTTTGCCCTTGCTGTAAGAATGGAAGGAGTAAGAATTCTACTTTCTTATGCTATTTATAAAGGTTTCAAAGTTTACTAGATGAGTGTCAAGTCTACATTCTAAATGGAATATTAGAAGAGGAGGTCTACATAGAACAACCAGAAGACTTTGTGGATAAGAACAATAAGAACATGGTATGTAGACTACACAAAGCCCTATATAGACTGAAACAAGCACCAAGAGAATGGTATGAAAGACTTCATACTTATTTTGTTAAGGTTACATTTGAAAGAAAAAATGATAAAAACAATTTGTACATGAAGAAAGATGAAGAAAAAGGTATACTATTATCTGAAATTTTTGTTGATGACATTATCTTTGGAGGACAAGATGCTTTGTGTAAAGATTTTGCAAATCAAATGAAGAAAGAGTTTGAGATATCAATGTTTGGTGAGATCAAATTCTTTGTGGGACTACAAGTATATCAAATGAAGTATGGAGTATATATTACTTAGTCAAAATATGTCAAGGAGATTTTGAAGACATTTGGACTTGAGGACTCAAAACTAGTAAGTACACCTATGGCAATAGCACTCAAGCTATAAAATAATGATGAATCAGTTAAGGTCAATCAAACATTGTATAGATCCATGATTGAAAAATTGCAATATGTAGTACATAGTACACCTAATATTGCATTAGTTGTGGGAATAGTTGTTAGATTCTTTGCAAACCCAAGAGGAGATCACCTGATGGAAGTTAAAAGGATAATGAGATACCTAAAGGGAACATAAGAGTATGGCTTACACTATAAGATGAATGAAAAGGTTGAACTGAAAGCATCCACTAATGCTAATTGGGCTAGAAATATTGATGACAGGAAGAGCACTAGTGGAGGAGTATTCTTCTTAGGTGGAAGACTTGTTACATGGACAAGCAAGAAGTAGAGTTGTACTTCACAATCTACTATTGAAGCAGAGTATGTTGCTACTACTATCAATTACACAAACATTGTATGGATCAAGAAGCTACTAAAAGGAATGAAGGAAGAAATCACTGAACTAGTGACACTTTATTGTGATAATACAAGTGTTATAATATATCAAATAATCCTATTATGCATACAAAGACAAAGAAAATTGCAATAAAGTATAATTGTGTAAGGGAGTCAGTTTATGACAAAGAGGTGAAGATGGAATATATCAACACAAAAGAGAAAATTGTTGATATTATCACCAAAACATTACCTAAGGATGCTTATGAGTATTTGAGAGGTAAATTAGAGGTGATACCCCTATCAAAGGCTATGTAAAAGATAGAGAGAGTACCCTGCATCAAACAAGCTAACATGCATTTGATACAAATTGATGTAATGGATTTTACTTTAAGAATTTGCCTATAATCATAGAACTAAAACTTCAAATCAATCACAAGCAAGGTGATAGAGAGAGAAAATTGAAGAGCTTGCAAAAGCTTATATCTGCATATACAAAAGATGTATATGTCTTTGGCACTATTGTCAAAGAGGGAGAATGTTCAGTAAATTGATCAAGTGCATATTGATCAAGATGAAGATGATCAAAGAAGAAAATCAAGTTAGAGTGATAGTAAAAGAAGAACAATGAAGTAAAAGTATATCATCAAAAGATCAAAATATTGGAAGCAAGAAAAAGGAAGAAAGTAGAAAAACAAAAGAGGGAGATATTCTGATCCATGACAAAAGAGAATCAGATAAGTGAGATTTCATAATATAAGAAGGAGTTGCTGATAGAGGGAGAAGTTTTGGTATTACCTTACTATTTAACCTATCTAGTTTGATGTTTGATTGGTTGATCAATTTGGATTGCCATCAATGCCAAAGAGGGAGATTGTTGATATATGATTGAAAAGATCATTTGAGTTAGAACATTGTTGTAAGAAGTATTTTCAATCATTATTTTGTCATTGATGTCAAACTTTCTATATGTTGGTAAGACAATTGCTTATATATTTTGAGCACTATCACTTAGTTGATTAATGAAGAGGATTTGATCAACAAGACGTAACAAAGTACCTAGAGGAAAGGTTGAGTTATGATCATGTATTAAAGTGCAAGAATTAGTTAAGACAGTGATAACATAATGTATTAATGATCTACTTGGGGTTACAAAATGTTTGGCTACACTTAGAAACTTTAGATGAAAAAGGTTGAAGAAAGTTCATTTGCTAAGCTTGACCAAGTTGATAAAAGGTGCTGAGTAAAGTTAGTGCAAGACGAGCAAAATTTTAGTTGGAGCTAAGTGAAAATGGATGCTGAGCAAGTTAGTAGATGCTGAGTGATTTTCAGAATGTGCCAAGCACCAGTAAAATCTAGTTGATGCTAAGTGATTTTACAATAGATGCCGAGTAACATAGTATGTGTCGAGCATCAGTAAATTGATAATGACAAACTGCTACATTATGAAAAATATTGAAGATTTGCCAAATAAAAGCTGACAAGTTTGTTTTCTTGGAACTTGTGAATTAGGAATAAGATATGATTGATGAGTTGGAGACACAGAATCTTATGTAAACCATTCTAGAGGTGAATTCAAATGGATTCTAAAAGAAGTTTCTAGAGAAGACAAGATATGTGGTAGATACATTGTATGCTACCTAATCCATCAAAAACCCTAATTTTTGAGATGGATATTGAGCAGGAAAAAGATTTTTAATTCCTTATATCTAGGGATGTCTAGGCATGACACAAAGGTTGAGAGGTCAAAAAGTTTTTTTTGGATGCAAAAATGTGACAAGGAGAAGGAAGAAGGGTTTGCTTCATCAAGTGATCTAGGTGTAGAAGTTTGCAATGGTGAACTAAGCAAGAAGGATTAATGAAGATGAATGCTTGAAGGGTGAACAAGCTATCTAAACTAGAAAGATTGAAAGCCAAGTAGAGATGAGGACTGAATAGTGATCTATAATCTATAAGTAAGGTTGTAAGCTATATCAAATCAGACTCTATTGTTACTCTCTAACAATTGTATCAGATTAGCATAAATCCTTTGGAGAAAGGTTGACTTAATAGTCGTTGGAAAATCCTTTAATAGGGTGGCATTCCAAGTGAATGACCTAAAGTCGTCTAACAAGGCTCACCTTTAACTAGGTGATTTAAATCCCTTAACCAGGACACATTTAACAGTGTGTGTTGTAACCTTAGATAGGGTTGGCCTTTAACAAGGTATCAATTTAGAAGAGTGAGAATGGAGTAGCATGTTACTAGTGGTTTTTTCCAAATTGGGTTTTCACATTAAGTCATCGTGTCATGTGTACAATGAATGTGTTGTGTTTATACTTTACATTTCTGCATGATAGTTTAATATTAACATATTAGTTTTGGTTAACTCACAATGAATGCATGCATGGTGAAGAAGGTTTTATGGGTTCACTTAATTATAAAAGTTTTATTTGGACATCTGGACCTTGAATAACTGATTCACCCGCCCTCTTAGTTATTCTAAAGAATTCCAACAATACATATATATTAAAACCTCATAGGGTACCAAGTTCAGAGTGATCAAAATAAAAGAAAAAAAGAAAAAAGAAAATCAAGGCTAGCTACCCTCATTCTTCTTTGGTTCCTCATTCTTCTTCTCCTTAGGCTTGTCCCTATTCACTTACACCCCCTCCTCTTTGATAGAATTTTCCATAAGCATCTTTAACCAATCCTCTACTAGAAAGCTATAAATAGAGTGGGTGATCTTGATCTCCTTGCCCAAGTCCTTCATGTCCTTGTTCACCTATAGGAAATAAAGAGAAGTGGTAGTGGAATGCATAACTTTTGTGGAGAATTATGTCGCTATGTCAAATTTTTGTGAGATGCTAGTGTGATTGTGTGCCATCTCCTTCATCGACTACTCCAACCTATCCAACCATACCTTACTTTGTTCTTGGTCATAGCTATGTTTCTATTTCCTTTCCCCACCTTTGTTAGTTCCTTTCATTGTGGAGGTGATGTCCACCACCCTCCCCCCACTTCTAGCTAGGGATGGAGTATCTTCAAGGGTATTTGAGATGTATCAAGGACTAGATGGACTAGAGACAGGATTCTTACCAATGTCCTAGTGAGGTCTATTTCTCTTGGTGGGTTTTATCTCACTCTTAGCAAAATCAGAGCTAAATTCCTAGTTGGGGAGACTTGAATTCCTCCAATTGGAGGTGTTTTCTAGTTCTCTGAGAATTCTTTTTACTCTTCCTCATTTTCATATATGAGTTCATGAGCCTTATTTTAACCTTAGGGGAAGGGGTTTTATTGAATATTTTGTGGCTTGAGCTAGGGCCAAGGTCCATACATATTTGGGGAGTGCTAGTAAGCAAGGGGTTGACTAGAAATGATAGGTTTAAGGTGAGGTGGTAGTTGTACATTTTATTCATGAAACCTCAATGAATGAGCTAAAAGGGTTTACCCTCCACTTTCCTTTTCCTATCCTTAAAGATATTGTCTTCCATATAATTCAAAAATAGATACATTAAGAAAATCTGATCCATGTTCTTGAAGTGGTTGAGAATGGGGAAATGATAGTAATAAAGTACCTAGAACCGATCCTTGAGGGTAATGTACCTCATTATGGAATAGCAAATAACATCCCAGGGCTTAGGAAGATCTTCTTTTGAAAACCCACCATGCATTAGAACCAATTCATTGTCAAATGTGAAGAACTTCTAGAGACTAGTTTTATCATTCATTCTAGCCTTCTTGTGCTAATTCTTTCCCCTGAAATGGAACCCTCCAACCTTAGCAACAACCTCTTCCATGATTTTGAGTGCCATCTTATTGAATAATTACATCAATATGTTCTCATCATGTTTTTTCATCACTTCCATAAATGGTAATAGACCACCTTCCTCTAGATAAACCATCAAAGCTTCACTCTTATGGATGCAAGCCTTAACTCCCACATGTTCAATGTGATCACTGGTGCCCATATCTCTACCCATCTCAATCACCAACTCTTTTGAATTTTTTGACATTGCGTTGTTGCATGTTTGGTAGTCACCATTGGTTAAATAAGTTGCACCCAAGATGAAAATGAAAAGACAATAAAAACTCACCATAAGACTGCAAGGTTTCCCAAAAACAAAAAAACCTCCTTAAGTAGTATGTGTTAGAAATCCCTTTCCTTTCATAATCACCCGTCACCAATTGTAGTTGGAGTAGGGTTTTATTAAATTGTCTCTATCATTTTTTTTATTAGTTTTTTATACCTAGGCATACCCACTCCCTTCATATTTTTTTTCAAAAATAATTAAAGCTCATGGCAAGAGGATTATAGAAGTGAGTCCTCATACAATCTTGCCAAACAATCACTTTATGAAGATAAAACCTCTTGCCTTCCTACCCACGTAGTTTTAAAGAGTTGTGCCACCTATTGTAATGATTCATGTGACTTTGTGAGAAGTAAACTCATTATCCATCATCACTTTAGTTGATGGTGGAATTTAGCTGACATCCTCCCATTTGATTAGTCACATGACACTATGGCCAAATTTTGCCAACTCATCTGACACACCATTGCATCATGGTAAATGTGGTCTATGTGGATCTCTTGGTACCCCTCTATTAACTTGCAAATTTCTTCAATTATCATTTTGATCATCCAACTACTTTGTCCCTCTCCTTTAATAGCTTTAATAGTTACCAATGAATCCCCCTCAGTAGCTAAACTATTAATTCCTTTTTTTCTTTCAATTCTAATTCCTAATAGAAGTGCCAGAGCTTTTGCATCATTTTTTGAGCCCCCTCCACAATTCCTGGTATAGGCAACCACCAGTTCCCCCATAAAATTATAGAAGACACCCCCAATAGCAGTGCTTCCCACAATGTTCAAACCATCAAACTTGGGTTTTACCCATGTCTCAGGGGGAGAGGATAACCACACTATTCTCTATCTAGCCATAGCTTCTAAGTTGTCAAACTATGCTACCATTGGGCCTAAGTTTGAAGACAATGCCTATTTCATATCAAGTCTTCCTAGGGGATTTGGAGGGGAATTCTACCACTAGATCCCACTACATTCTTTTAGAAGTATGATAACCTATTGGGTCACCACCAAACTAGTAGTAACTTTGTCCTTAAAGATTTTGTTATTCTTCTCCTTCCATATTTTCCATGAAGCATATGGTGGAATTAATTTCCATAAGGTTTAAAGTTATGGGTGAAATGAAAGATTTTCCTAGTGAAAAAATTCCTATAGGCCTTCATCAGCACACAATTGGACCACCCATAAGCCAATAACCCCCCTCTACACATTTAAAGGAAAAGGGTAGTAGATAAGAAGGTGTGGGCTATATTCCACATCTTGATAACATAAGACACAATAGTTAGCTAGATAACACACTCTCCTTTGAAGGTTATCCATAGTGAGGATAGACACATGCAAGGTCATCCACCAAAAGAAATATATCTTTAGCAGGATCCAAGGATGCCAAACCTTTCCCCAATCTCCTTGGGGCACACCCCCCCCTACCCAAAGACAACAAAGATAAGTCAACTTCATTGTTAAGTCTCCAAACCAAGGAGTCATCTACCATGGTGAAAGGGATCTGATAAGACTAAAGGAGGTTTACTAGCTCTATGACAAGGCTCATTCTAGTAAACTCCTAAATCTAAATTTCAATCCATTGATGATCTGGAGTAATATAGTTTCAAGTTAGAGAGTCGTTATGTCTAGTACAAGTCTCATGCAAGGATAGGAACCTAGTGTGCATGAGAGGGTTATCTTGGATCCATTGGTCTTTTCACAAATTAATAATGCTTCCATTCTGTAGAATTAAGTGACAACACATCTTAAGAATCTTTTTGGTATTCATCACTTTGTTCTGAATTTTAGAACTTTGGGGAGAGAATGGTTCCATAGAAAGTGATGGAATAGTTGTCCTCCAAGGTACTTAGCTATCACACTAACTACCTAGAGAGTTCAAAAATCTCCAACCAATCTTGGTTAGGAGGGCCTTATTCATATGTCCTATCCTTCTTATATTCAACCCTCCAAGGGCATTGGGTTGACAAAATTTTTCCCGTTGTTTAGATTTGTGATATAGCTCCCTCCCATGAAGGGTAACAATTAACATAATTAGATTTCCACAATCCATTTGTAAAAAATGAAATTTTTTGGATACGAATGTGTATTTTTTTTTATCGTCAACATTTTAGATCACACTACATGATCCATCATTGGGATGTGACAGAGCAAGATAATAGAGATATCTCTATTATCCTGCTCTGTCACATCCATCATCTCTATTATCCTGCTCTATCACATCCTGATGATGGATCATGTAGTATGATCTAAAATGTTGATGGTAAAAAAGCATACACAATTGAATCCAAAAAACTTTTTCCCATCTTACCAATCCCATTGTAGACTTCTCTTCAGTTAGAAGCCATAAGAAATTATGTTGGATTTTGTCAAGAATGTTAATAAATCTTCCAAGGAGTTTAAAGATAGAGAGGAAATACACTAGGATTCCTTGCAAAGATGCTGAGAGAAGTTCAAGTTTCCTCATGCTACGAAAAATCTTTCCTTTCCAACCCACCAACTTTCTCTGAAAGTATTCACTAGGCCATTCCAATACTAATTAGAGATTTCTTAAATTCTAAGTGGGAGACTAGATATGTATCCAAGAGAAATACCTCTTGGCATTCCAAAATTTTGGTCACCTTTTCTCTCAGATTAGCATTAGTGTTGAATAAATACACTTTCCTTTTCTGTTAGTTTATGCATTGTCCTAAAACCATCACATATAGATTGAGAATAGATTTTCACTCCTTAGCTTCATCAACAGAGGAGACTCCAATAAGATGGTGTCATCAAAAAATTGATAGATAATTTGTGGTGGGCAAAAGGATGCATGTTCAACTCCTTTTAATCTACTAGAGTTAGCCATGGACACTAAATTTCTACTTAGTACTTTCGCCACAATGATGACTAACTAAGGTGATAGGGGGTCACCTTGTTGTAGACCTTGGGATCAAGAAAGGAATCTGCTAGGGGCCCCAAATTAACAAGTAGCAAAAATGTGATGATGTTCACCACATTTTTATTAATTCTGATAACATTATCAGTGAAGCCTAGCATAGTTAGTATAGAAAAAATAAATTCCCTCCTTACCTTATCATAGGCTTTGGAAATGTCAAGTTTAAGGGCCATACCTAGGTTCTTGCTCCTATCCATAGAATGAATTACCTCATGCATGGTTATGAACGCATCAAGAATCTACCTCCCTTGAACAAAACCATTATGGTAGGGCCCTATAAACTTATCACAAAGGGGCTTGATACAATTTAACATGATCTTAGCAAGAAATTTATAAACTATGTTGTAGAGACTAATGGGTCTAAAAATTTCCAAATGTCTAGGGTCATCTATCTTAAAAGACAAGAACAATAAAAGTATAATTAAGTTCCTCTATCAGTTTTCCCATTATAACGAAGTCCTTAGTAACATGGATCACATCGTACTTAACAATATTATAGAACTTCTAGAAAAAAAGCAGGGGGAAACCCATCAGGACTAGGGGCTTTACACTGATTCATAATGAACACAACCATCCTGACCTCCTCCTCCTTGACCTTACTACTCATTTCCTCATTCATCTAGTTATTCACCACCAAATTTAATGACCTTAAAATATCATCTTGCATGTTAATATTGACCTGAACAACAAGGGGTTTGTAGATTTCCTCAAAATAGTTATTGGCCTTACCTTCTATCTCCTCCACTTCCTTTATCTCTTAACCACTATCATCCACCAATAGGTTTATGGTGTTTTTCTTTTTCTCCTTGACACCAATCTATGGACGATGGTTGTATTTTGGTCACCCTCCTCCAACCACTATACCCTAGATCTCTATTTCTATAATGTTTCCTCCCAATTCAAGAGGGTCTTCCACTTGTCTGGACACTCCAACTCCTCTTGCTAGTTCTTAGCATTAGCATTTCTTCATGCTAGATGATTTTGGACAGATTCCAACTTCTTTTCCATAGACTTCTTTTCTTTGGAAATGTTTGAAAATAATGATTTACTCCATCCTCTCACCACTTTGTGGATTCTATCAAGTTTTCTAGCAATATAGAACATAGTCATTTCTTCAACCCTATCCTTCCACCATGATGCAATAGAATTTTTGCACTCCAAGTGTGAGTGCCACATGATCTCATACCTAAAGGGCCTTCATCTTGTATGTTGACTTTTCATCCATTTGAAAATTAACATTGAGTGGCATGATAAGGTCCTTAGATCCACCTTTAAGGATGTATCTTGGAGAATGTCCTAACTAGATGAGATATGAACCCTATCAAACCTAACATGAATAAAAAATTTCCCTAATCTATTGTTAGACCAAGTGAATTTAGGACCCTATAGGTCAATATCAATCAAGTCATTCCTCCTAAGGAGACCTTCCAAGTCATGCATGCTATCAAAAAAATCCTCTGAGCCCTCCATTTTTGTTGAAGAGTAGAGTGGGGTATTAAAATCCCCCATGCATAGAATATTTTCCTGTCTCACAGCATCTACCAGTTTAGTAGCCTCATCCTAGACAACCAGTCTACCATTTCGAGTGTTGGCAACATAGACATTAAAAAAATTCTAATTACCATCATGGTAGGTGAAACTCGTGACCACAAAATGGGTATGAAGGAGGATTACCAATCCCATTGCCTTCTCTAGGTTCCATAGTGTAGCAATGCCACTAGAAGCCCCATTAGCATCACTATAAGAAAATTTAGAATCTAGTCAAATGTAAGTAGCCACTCTAGAGAACATTTGATTTATCATTTTCACTTTCTGTAAAAGAATCATATTACTATTAAGTTCAATGATCTTTTATTTAATTTCATACTACTTCCTAGGACTATTAAGCCCTCTCGCATTCCATGATATAATCTTTGTCTCATATGATGTTGGGCTTCCTCTAGGGTTTTTTGTTTCCCCTATGCTATATCCTTGTATATTTGCCTCTAATGGATGTTCCTAATTAGAGGTCTCCCAACCCTCATGGTTGACCCAACATCATCCCTATATCGTCCTCTAGCCTTTCTCTTTAGGACCATCCATTTAGCATCATTGTTGAGGAAGTTGAGACTTGGTACCTTTGAGGTGGGGGAAAATATTTCAACAATACCTCAAAGTGATACCTCCAGGGTTCCATTTGTGAGCGGTGAGCAATTCCCCTTTTTTGGGGATGTGTTGTGAGTGTTAAAAACTCCATCATCCTACATCTCTTGGTTCAACAATACTCCACCAGGTTGAGCTAGTAGAAAGGCTTGCATGTCAAAAATCTTCCCCTCTTCTTGCTTTGCTACTTCCTTTTTATGATTTTGACCACATATGATCTCCTCACCCTCCCATCAATATCCTTCTTTACATGAGTTCTAACCTTCTCTCCTTCTTTACTAATAACATTATTCAAATCATGGAGCTCCTCCATGAAATTTTCAATCAAACTTACTAGTTCCATATTTTCTTGACTTTTAGTTTGGTTAGCCATTTCAGCTAATATTTGAGCTTTTCACCACCATCACACCTAGCGAGGACACTTTGTTCTTGAGTTTCTCTCTGTTTATGCAATCCAAAAACAAATGTCCAAACATGATGCAACTTTGGCAAAAGGGAGTAGCATTCTCATAAACTAATGATTTTGACCAGGTACCTCATTTAGATTTTAGATCCACTATGGTTGGCAAAGGTTTGTTCATACCCACATTCACACAAAACATGGTAAAGACTAGTTTAGTCTTGGAGCTAGTCATTATATCCATTTTTATGAACTATCTAAAGGAGTTTCCAATCCATTTAAATACCCTCTCATCCCATAATTCTAAGGGGAGACCAGGAAATCATATCCAAATTGATGCATATCTATAGAGATCACTCTTGAGGTTAGACCCAAGTTTCCATTTTGTAAGTATCAATTGGTGTTTTCCAAAGTTCCAAGATCCTTCCATTACCAAATTCTAGTCCCTTTCAAAAATTAAGCTAAATAGAAAGAGGGAGCCTTCCTTTGCTAAGATAGAGACTAACCTTGAAAGTTTCCACCTTGTCAAGCATCATTTTCTCACCATATCCACCATAAGTAAGAATGACGCAATTTTTCCAACAAGGCATAGGGAAAAGCCCAAGGAAATTTAATCAACCACTAAGTCGGGTAGTGAAATCAATGGTTTGATGGCCCCTAAGGAAAAAATGGGTTTCTATCTAGAGTCCATAGAAATCTTGGTCTGACGACAACCCCTAGCTAGTTTGACTTTGGGGTTGCCATCACTTCTAGTATCATTGTACGACCACCTAGAGGTTTGGGGCCCAAATAGGAATAGTCATTAGGAATGTTACTAGTTTTTTTCAGGGCAGGATTATGCACCTCATGCATCATGCAAGCATTGTAGGACTTAGAAAATAAAACTAGTTCTAGATCTAGGCACACAAGGGTGGGCTCCAGGGGAGGGGGGGTAATAGTGGGGGGGAGCCATTCCCCTGAGACTAAGAGGGTATGAAACTAGGATGAAGGCTAAGGGTAGGAAGGCAGGAAAAAGTTGTAGAGCTAATGTTACTTTGATGTTGTATAAAATTTAGAGGAAAAAAATAGTTTAGTAGTATTATTGTTAAGATTGATTATTATTATTATTATGTATTAATTTTGGGTAGATTTGAAGCCAAGACCTCCTAGATGAGAGGGTAACAATTTACTATTGCATTGTAGACTCTTGCATAATGTGATAAGTCAATTTCTTACTTTTGAGCTACTATCAATATTAAACTTCATTTATTAATAAACTATCAAAATTTATTATAGTCAATCAATATATGTAATAGTCTTAAAATAATATATAAACTTGTTTTGCCAATTTAAACTACTAGTACAAATATACTTATAAACTTTCTTAATTTAACATATATTACTAATAGATAATTATTGTTTAGAATTTTATATTATTTTCTTAAAAAAACAAATTTAGAAACCTATAAATTTGATTCTTAACATTTTTTTTCAATTATAAATATTACTAATTAATACTTAAATTATATTGAAAAAATTCATTTAAACAAATTATCAAATTATTTATAAATTACATAAAAAGACAATTAATAAATAAAAAATTCATGATAGGCAAGGGTGACTATCAAATTCAAGGTTGGCTTCCCATGCTACACCTTTATATCATATAATTAAATTTTCTAAAAGAAAAAAGAAGAAAATAGATAATAATATGTTCACATTAAACTAATATCATATAATTGCATACATCCACCATATATTTTGTCTATTCTTCAATATTCATTTAAAATATTTATATTTTTATAATTTAATATTAAAAATATCTTTTGCTAACTAATTAGTTAACATTAATAATTATATTTTAGAGTACTTGACAAGTGAAAAATGATCCATTCAAAAATGGTAAAATTTATTCAATAAATATAATGTACAATGTCTTCAAAATAATCTTTTAACCTTTTTATACTTCAAAAATATCGACAAAATGCATGTTTCTAATTATTTTGTTCTCAAAGAAGGGAAAATACTCATGCCATAAATATCGTTGCGATGAAGGGAGGATAGAAGCTATTAGTGGCTGAGTGCGGTTTGGTTGTGCATGCATTGGGAGATCATCCCATTACTTTACAATCTGGTGTGACCTTTCGTAGTTTCAATTTTTTGGACAATTATTGTGGAGCAGGTTTTGAGAATATTGTGGAAAATAAGTTATCAAAGCTTTTTATGGCTGTAAGTGGGGTCTCCAGAAGTCTTATTCTTGTTGAAGCCTCTGGTTCTGATGGATCTTCTTTTGAGGCGAGGTCATAGGAGAAGGAGCGATTTTATGTTAGTGAGTGCAAAAAGTTAAATAAAGTTAATGGCTGCTTTCCATGTACTCAAGATCGACCTGTGTTGGTTATTCCTCCAGAAGCAATAATGGAGGATGTGGATCATTTGGCCACACATGCATTGATATGCAAGTTTCTTAGTATTCAGATTTCCCTGATGGCTCTGGAAGCCTATATTTTTTGTTCATGGTAGGTGGAATGTGATATAGATATTATGCTGATTAGTAATAGCTACTTTTTGGTGAATTTCTCTTGCATGTCAGATCAGAACTAGGTCTTAGAGGGAGGCCCATATTTTTATGATAGTGTAAGTCTTTTTGTAAAACCTTGGCATCTAGGGTTCAATTGTACTGAGGATCTTCCTTTGAGAGTTCCTATTTGGGTCCACCTACGATGGCTTCCTTTGGATTTTTGGCGTAAGGATATCTTGCGGCAGATTGCTGCTATGCTTAGAAAGTCGACTACTATAGTAGATCAATCTCTGGACAAAAAGGTTATTTCTTATGCATGTATTTGTGTTGAAATTGATTCAAATAAACCTTTGCCAGATTCTTTAGAAATTTGGCTAGGCTCTTCTTCTTGGATCCAATAGCTAGACTATGAATCTATTCCCTTCTATTGCCACATTTGTCATCTGTATGGTCATTAACAGTGCCAATGTCCTCAAGCCTCCAAAGGCAATGGTACCCTAGCTAGGTTTTTTGGCCCAAGGATGGCTAATGATGGTAAGGGGAATGGTTAAAATGTTAGTTCTGGTAAGGAAAATGTGTAGACTGATAGTATAGGTAAAGGGAAAGCTCAAATGAATACTTCAAGTTAGGGGCAAGGGCCATCCAGTACTACTAGTCTTGATAAGGATGGTTTTATCCCAGCTCAAAACCATGCTAAGGGGCAGGGTCAGAAGCGATCTCATCTAGATCAGCAAGTGGACTCAGTGTTCAATCGTTTTGAGGTTCTTGACAACATGGTTATAGAAGAAGGTATTCCTATAGAGGCTTAGCGTGTAGCTACTAGTTTAGAGGGGAGGAGTTCTATTCTTAGTGGCATCTAGGATGTTGTAGTTTAGCAGATGCTAGAGACTTCTATTGGCCTAGAGTCTGGTGCCCTTGTGGTTTCTCCTGCTCCACAGGAAAATGATGTTCTTCTAGAAAATTTGGTTACAAATGTGTTTTCCTCTAGTAAAATAAAGGGATCTTCTCTTGCTTTGGGCCTAATGCAAAGACCTTTGAAGAAATTCTCTTTTGCTACTCCCTCAAGAGTTGGGTGAAAGTAGGATTTGAAAAAAATCAAAGTTACAGGAGACTTACTGGTAGAGTCTAGGGCAGTCAAGACCTTGGATGAGCATTTTTCCCACTCTACTCAATAATTATTCTCTCGTGGAATGTGAGGGGGTTGAATAGCATCCCCAGACAAAAAGCTATACATGAGCTAGTGGTTGAGCATTCTCCAGATATCCTTTGTATCCAAGAGACCAAGCTTTTAGTGGACTCCATGTTTAAATGTTCTCCTAACATTTGGTTTCTAGGCCAATGTTAGTGTGTTGGTGCTTTGGGGAGCTCTAGTGGTCTTGCCATTTTTTGGGATCCAAGGAAAGTTACACCACTTTACTAGGTCTCTTGCCTCTCGGCTCTCTCAATGGTTGCTTCCTCTCTAGAAACTAGAGAGATGATTCTTGTTACTAATGTGTATGCTCCTATTGACCTCCCTAGAAAGCTTAAGCTTTGGGATCATATTATGTTAGGAACCTGTGTGTTCCTTCTGTTTATTTTGTTAGAGTAGTGTTGTTGGATGCATATGCTTTGTAAGTCGTCTCGTGAATATATTTTATTATCCCACATGCATAGGTAGTATTACTTTTCTAGATCGTACTCAGTATATGAGAATAGGTTGAGGCCCTTGATGGGCACGGACGAATTTATTGTATTGAGCTTGCTCAAAGGAGGTTACCACCTCGAAGTGGCCTGCGATCAGTAGATTCATTCTGAGTTCTGCTATCACTTTGTATTCTGTTATTTCGAGCATTCTCACGATATTGCTATAAGGAGGTTCTTCACATCTGGTATCAGAGCACTCTCTTGGGCTCGCTGGGTGGACATTACATCAAATTTTTTTTTCTGTCGTGGCCTTCAGGTTCCTCTCACTTCTAATATCTCTTGTTATTGCAATAACTCTTTTCAGTTGTTCTGTCTGTGAGTGAATTTTTCTAAGTCGACTGTTCAAAAAAAAAAAAAAAAAAAAAAAAGAGTAAAATTTTTTCTGTTTTTTAGTCGTAGCAATATCATTTCGCATACTTCCTTCCTTGGCGACCCAACCCCAAATTTTACATATCAAAGCCCTAAATCCCTCATTTATCTAATTTTAGGGTTTGCCCTATCTTTTTCACCTCTCATCCAATCGCCACCAAACTGAGCCACAAGATTCAATTCCTCATTTTGCTCCCTTATCCCTCTTGGACTGTTCGCCTCATTTCGCCTCCCTACCCTTGAAACCCTCATTTTTCTTTTTCCCTTGTCCCCAGATAGTCTCCCACCACCTGTCGAACACCCATTTCCTATATGAGTTTTACCCAAATCCAAGTTTGTCGTAACTAAAAAAGTTTTTGTTTCTCATCTTCTACCCATTCCAAAAAAAAAAAAAAAAAAAAAAAAAAAAAAAAAAAAAAACCTTGCTTTATGGTTGTTACGCGTACAGGAGCAAAAATCATGGAAGAGGAAATTGCATCCCTCAAAACCAAACTTCAAGATCTGGATGACAAAATTCTGGGTCTTAACTTTCAGCAGTCAGCCATGAGTCGAAACCATTCAGGAGATACTGGGTCCTCTTCTGGCAATTTCCGTGGACCAAAGCTTGATTTTCCACGCTTCGATGGTTCTGATCCGACTGGATGGATCTATAGGGCAGAGCAGTATTTCAGCTTGCATAATACTTTGGATAACCACAAAGTCCCCCTTGAATCTTTTCATTTGGAACATGAAGCTCTTCAATGGTTCTGTTGGTACATCAAGGCTAATGTAGGCCCAACGTGGAGAGAATTGTGCACCCTCATTTTGGAGCGCTTTGGCCCTAGTTCCTTTGATGATTTCACAGGAGCACTCATGAAACTGCGTCAAACAGGCACTGTAAGAGAATACCAGACAGAGTTTGAAAAATTAGCTAATTACACAGAGGGCTTGTCTGATGAATTCTTCCGTAGTTGTTTTGTCAGTGGTCTGAAGGATGCACTTCGTTCAGAAGTCAAAATGTTTCGACCTACTACAATGATGGAAGCCCTTGGGTTGGCTAAGTTAGCGGAAGACAAGATTAGTGCTCTACAACGCTCCAGATCTAATTTTGTTCCATTCAGAAATACAGGTTCTCACAACCCTCCAGTCATACCAGCTCCCAGAACTACTCCGATCAAGCACTTGTCTGAAACAGAGATGCGAGTCAGGCGAGACAAAGGGCTTTGTTATAATTGTGATGAGAAATGGTCTCGGGGCCATAGATGTGTTCAGCAAAAGCTCTATCTCTTGGATGTGGATTCTCCACCGAAACTGGAAGAATATGTAGATGCTCAGGAAACAGTGGATGATGAGGTTGAGCCTCACCAGCCTGAACCTCCTTCACCAGAAGCTCCACCAGAGATATCTGTCCATGCTTTGGCAGGAGTCACTACTCCACAAACCATGCGGGTCCAAGGTTTCTTCAAGAAGATCCCTCTTACTATACTCATTGATTCTGGTAGCACTCATAACTTCATTGATCCACGAATAGCCAAACAGGCTGATTGCTTTATCCATCCCTGCTCTAGCTTTGAAGTCATGATTGCCAATGGGGGTACTTTACCTTGTAAAGGGAAATGTCGCAATGTGTGTCTCTCTATTGGAGATTATAACATGAGCTCTGACATGTTTGCCTTACCCTTAGGTGGCTGTGATGTGGTTTTGGGTGCCCAATGGTTACGCACTCTTGGCCCCATTCTCTGCGATTTTGCTGAACTTTGGATGCAGTTTTCAGCCGAGGGGCACCAACACACTTTGAAAGGCTTACAACCAGGGTCTCTCAGCATCATCAGTTCACACCGCATGGAAAAACTTCTTAAGAAGAATTCACATGGTGTCATCGCTTAGCTCCATTCCATTCAGATGCAGCCATCAGCAGTCTCTAGCACTCCTGCCGATCTCCAACACATTTTGGACAAGTATTCTGGTGTATTTGTTGAACCTGTGGGATTACCTCCTTCTCGTCCAGAGGACCACCGTATTCAGCTCCTTCCTGGCAGTGTTCCGCCCAACATCAGGCCCTACCGCTACCCATTTCATCAGAAGACCGAAATCGAGATACTTGTCCGTGACTTACTGAAGCAAGGTATTATTCGCCCTAGTACCAGTTCCTTTTCTTCTCCAGTTCTGCATTGATTTCCGAGCACTTAATCATCTCACTATAAAGGACAAGTTTCCCATTCCAATTGTTGATGAACTTCTTGATGAACTTCATGGGGCTCATTTTTTCTCCAAGTTAGATCTTCGTTCTGGGTATCATCAAATTCGGGTTAATGAGGAGGATATACCTAAAACTGCCTTCCGCACACATGATGGTCACTATGAATTTTTAGTCATGCCCTTTGGCCTCACGAATGCTCCTTCAACATTTCAGGCAGTGATGAATAACATATTTCGACCATACCTCCGGAAATTCATTCTGGTCTTCTTTGATGATATCCTCATATATAGCAAAACTTGGGCTGAGCATCTCCATCATCTGGAGCTTGTCTTGCAACTTCTCTCTGATCATCAACTCTATGCAAAACTATCTAAATGTGTGTTTGGCCAGGAGGAAGTGGAGTATCTCGGGCATATTGTTGCACACCATGGAGTGCGGGTGGATCCTACAAAAATAGATGCCATGAAAACTTGGCCGCATCCTAAAACTCTCAAGAGCCTTCAGGGTTTTTTGGGGTTGACTGGCTACTACCGCAAGTTTGTCAAAGATTACGGGAAAATTGCAGCACCATTGACAGCTCTGTTAAAAAAGGATGCCTTCTCCTGGACTCCTGTTACTGAGACTGCATTTGAACAACTGAAACAGGCTATGTGCAGTACACCTGTTCTCGCGATGCCAGATTTTTCCAAACCCTTCACTATTGAGAGTGATGCTTGCGGCAATGGATTGGGTGTTGTTCTCCTGCAAGATGACCATCCTATTGCGTTCACTAGCAAAGCCCTCTGTGGTAAGAATCTAGCCCTCTCTACTTATGAAAAAGAAATGATGGCTATTTTGCATGCTGTACAGAAGTGGCGGCCATACCTCTTAGGGAGTCATTTTTGCATCAGAACCGATCACCAAAGTCTGAAATACTTCCTGGAACAACGGGTATCCTCTCCTACACAACAGAAATGGGTCAGCAAACTCATGGGGTATGATTATGAGATCACCTACAAGAAGGGTAAGGAGAATATTGTGGAAGATGCTCTTTCTCGCACATTTGATAATCAAGCTTCCCTTTCCGCTATTTCTATGCCCATTCCCAATTGGTTAGTGTCTGTTCAGCAGGGCTATGACAGTGACTCTTCTTTATCTCAAATCATTCACCAGCTAGCCAATAATCCTTCTGCTATACCACATTACTCTTGGGATGGTGCTTCTCTTCGATACAAGGGTCGGCTAGTGCTTCCTCAGAACCCAGCTCTACATCAGGCTATTTTTTATGAACTCCATGCTTCTCCTTCAGCAGGGCACTCAGGCTTCCTCAAAACTTATGAGCGAGCAAGGAGAAACTTCTTTTGGAAAGGGATGAAACAGACGATTCAACAGATGGTGGCTGAATGTGATACTTGCCAACGCCACAAGGGTGAAACGACCCTCCTTCCTGGCTTGCTCGAACCATTGCCCATCCCTACACGGATTTGGACTGATATTTCTATGGATTTCATTGAAGGGCTTCCTAAATCCGGTGGCAAGACAGTGATCTTGGTTGTGGTTGACCGTCTCTCGAAATATAGTCATTTTTGTGCCCTCAGCCACCCCTATACTGCCTCCTCTGTTGCACAAATCTTCATGGACCAGATATTTCGTCTTCATGGACTCCCTTCTTCCATTGTCTCTGATCGTGATGCAACTTTTACCAGTCATTTTTGGACTGAACTGTTTCAGAAAACTGGCACCAAACTGAAGATGAGTTCAGGCTATCACCCACAAACTGATGGTCAAACTGAAATTGTCAATAAATGCTTGGAAACTTATCTTCGTTGCTTCACTTCCGAACAGCAACATCAGTGGGCCAAGTGGCTCCCTTTAGCTGAATGGTGGTACAATACCTCTTACCACACTGCCTCTAAAATGACTCCATATGAAGCAGTCTATGGTCAGGCACCTCCAGTGCTCCTTCCCTACACTCCCAACAGCTCACCAGTCCAGGCAGTTGACATAGTTCTCCGCAGCAGGGATCAGATTCTTCGTACCTTACAGGATAATCTTCACATGGCCCGTAATCAGATGAAACAGCAAGCAGATCAACATCGTTCTGAGCGCTCATTTCAAGTTGGGGATATGGTTTTTCTTCGTCTACAGCCATACAAACAATCCTCCCTAAAGCTGAAAGGGCGTCATAAGCTGGCCCCAAAATTTTATGGGCCTTATAAGGTTCTGCAGAAGATTGGTTCAGTTGCTTATAAACTGGAACTTCCTCCTTCTTCTCGCATTCATCCAGTCTTTCATGTTTCTTGTCTAAAGAAAGTTCTGGGTACCACTGTCAGAGCACAAACTACTCTCCCTGAAATGGATACGGAAGGATCCATTATCCTAGAGCTGGTGGCAATCATTGACCAGCGCACTCGCCAGCTTCGCTCTCGCTCCATCTCTGAGGTCTTGATTCAGTGGCATGGCATGCAACCAGAGGATGCTACCTGGGAACCCCTTCTTCAGATTCAACAACAATTTCCACACCTTAAGCTTTTAGGACAAAGCTTTTTTCTAAGGGAGAGGGGATGTTAGGAACCTGTGTGTTCCTTCTGTTTATTTTGTTAGAGTAGTGTTGTTGGACGCATATGCTTTGTAAGTCGTCCTGTGAATATATTTTATTATCCCACATGCATAGGTAGTATTACTTTTCTAGATCGTACTCAGTATATGAGAATAGGTTGAGGCCCTTTATGGGCACGGATGAATTTATTGTATTGAGCTTGCTCAAAGGAGGTTACCCCCTCGAAGTGGCCTGCGATCAGTAGATTCATTCTGAGTTCTGCTATCACTTTGTATTCTGTTATTTCGAGCATTCTCACGATATTGCTATAAGGAGGTTCTTCACATATTAGGCAATACAAAAGTTGTTATCCTTTCTTGCCTTTGATTGTGGCTGGAGACTTCAACTCTGTTCTCAGTCTGGAGAAGAAGAGGGGTGTGTTGGCCCACTTGGGTCCTTCTTCAGAGCTTCTTCGACAAAATATTGATCTTTTACATCTCTTTGATGTCAAACCTCTCAATGGGCTCTTTACTTGGAACAATCAAAGGTCTGGTAATGATGCTATCTCAAAATGCTTGGATAGGTTCCTTGTTTCATGCTTTTGGAATCTTGGGTCTCTTTTGCTCTCTTCTGAAATTCTCGATTGAAGAGGTTCTGACCACTAGCCTATTAACCTCATAGATAGTTATGTTGCTATCCCCAAGAAGCCTCCCTTTAAGTTCCAACTAATGTGGCTTTAAGACTCTTCTCTTCATGACTTAATGGCTCACTGGTAGAGATAGGGAGGCCCTACCTATGGCATTGCTATGTTCTCCTTCTCTAAAAAACTTTAATATGTTAAAAGGAAGTTGAAGCATTGGAACAAGAATTGTTTTGGTAATCTCCATATTATGAAAAAGAGGGCTCAAGATTTTCATGATGTTATTACTAGGCAGATTTGGGATTTGGGATTTTTAGAAGCTCTTGGCATAGAAGAATCCCAAAATTTTACTAATTTAGCTAAGTGGGATCTTTGAGAAGAAATTTATTGGAAATAAAAGGCTTGAGTTGACTAGCTTCAGGAAGCGGACAAGACCACACCATTTTTCCATAAATCTATGCAGGTTCAATGTAATAGGAGTTACATTTCTTCTCTACTTCTGATGGGACACATCTGACCTCCTCTCAAGCTATTTCCATAGAAGTTATTTAGTTTTACTCTACTCTCTTTTCAGATGATTTACCTCCTATAGAGATTGAGGAGAATACTATCTTGTCATGTATTCCCTTTGTTGTGACTAGGGAGATGAATGATTCTCTTATGAGGCCAATTAGTATGTTTGACTTGGAGGGGGTAGTCTCCAGCTTGTGGAAGGGCAAAGCTCTGGGGCATGATGGTTTCCCTATTGAATTCTTTTAGGAATTTTGGGATATTATCACTCATGACCTTTTGGATGTGGTTTAGGAGTCATATTCCAACAAAGAAATGCTTTGAGCCTTGAATGTTACTTTCTTAGTCCTTATTTTGAAGAAGGAAGAGGATAATCAGATAGACATTTTTAAGCCCATTACTCTTTGTAATGTGGTCTATAAAATCATCACTAAGCTCCTAGCAGAGAGGCCTAAAGATTTTCTTCCCATGGTTATCTTTGAAGAACAAGGAGGTTTTGTGGTAGGAAAACAAATTTTGGATGGGGTGGTTATTGCTTCAAAAGCTATTCACTCTATGTGTACTTCCAAAGAATGTGCTATGTATATTAAGCTTGATATGGCTAAGGCTTATGACAGAGTCAATTGATATTTCTTGTGGAAAGTTCTTCTAGCTTTTAGCTTCAATCAATAATGGGTTAGATGGGTTCTCAACTATGTTACTATGCCTTCCTTCTCAATCCTTCTTCATGGTGAATGGATAGAGCCTTTTGGGACTTCTAGAGGTCTTCATCAGGAAGACCCCTCTCTCCTTATTTGTTTGTCATTATGGCTGAGGGGCTTGGTAGACTTCTCAAGTTTCATGTTTCCCAAAATTTGATTCAAGGATGGTAATGGAGAAATAGTTTTTTGACTCTTTCTCATGTCCAATATGTTGATGATATGGCCCCTGCTAGGAGAGCTTAGATTTGGGAAGCTAAAGCCTTTCAACTCACCTTGGATACTTATTTGGCTATCTCTAGGTAGAAAATTAATGATCACAAGTCCTCTATTTTTTTCTTCAACACTCCTAAGCTGATCCAATGGAGGATTGCTAATATCCTACAATTTCAGATTGTGTCTCTCCCTTTGACTTACTTAGGGGTCCCTATTGTGGTGGGTCGACAACCTAGGCTTTTCTGGCAAAGCTTTCTTGACAAACTTTGACAAATGGTCAGTTATTGGACTCACAGGGGGCGCTCTACTACTGGTAGGGTGACACTCCTTCAACCTATAATTCAGGCCCTTCCCATATACAGAAGCATGGTTCAGGCTGCCCCAATGTATTCTCTTAAGGAATTTGATCCGCTCTCCCACTAATTTCTTTGGAATGGAAATTTGCAACATACCAAATGGACCCTCATCAATTGGGATATGTTTGCAAGACAAAAAAGGAAGGAGGCATTGGCCTTCGGTCTGCTATCTTGTGCAGTCAAGCTCTTGCTGCAAAGGTCTTTTGGCGTTGGTGTACTAGTTAGTCTCAACTTTGGGCCCATATCCTATCACACAAGTATTTACCTAGTGTTGAACCTTCAGATATTTCTATATTTTCTCTTGAATGAAGAGGCTCTATGGTGTGGAATACCCTCAAGATTGGTGCTCACCTGGTGAAGAGAAGCTTATTTTTGATCTGTAGCAGAGGCACTGAGGCTCTATTTTGGAGTGATTCTTGGAATGGACATCCTCCTCTCCTATCCTCTCATCCTTACTTGTCGTCTCTTTGTGATTCTTTCCTTTCTATTGGATGGACTAAGGTGGCTCATTATAAGGAGGCTTTTAACCTAGGCCTTGTTGTGGGTTATAAATGGAAGAATTCTTCTGATTGGCTATTGGGTGGCTCTCTAGGGGATTGGTTGGAACTATCTCAAATATTGGCTTCTAGGGAGTGCAACTCACTATAGGAACCTAATGTTTTGGCTTGGGGAGGTGCTTCTTCTAGCAAGTATTATGTTTCTTCTAGGTATCATGCACTGAAAAAGAAACTTTTTAGTGAGGTGGATGTCTCTTGGTGGAAGAAAGTTTGGAATAGTTTTTCATGGCCTAAGTGTAACTTTTTCCTCTGGATTATGGTTAACAATCATTTTCTTACTTGGGATAATCTCTACAAATAATGCTTCTAGGGGCCTTCCATCTTTTTTTTATGCCATAATAGTGAAGAGACTATTTCTCACCTATTTTGCCAGTGCCCCTTTGCCAAAAAAAATTGGGCACTTCTAGCAGAGTTTGTGGGGATGCATGTGCTGGCATGTTTCCTCTTTTTCTGAATTCTAGGACCATTTGGGCCATTTGTCTTCCAAGACTTATTTTCTTTAGGTTGCTTGGACTATTGGCCCTTCCTTTATTTTGTGGCATTTTTGGCTTGAGAGAAATATGAGGATCTTTCATGATTTGCAGCTTGAGATCAGGCACCTATGGGGAAAATTGTTAATTCTCTTCAAGAAAAACTCCTAGCTAATTGTGACCTTGGCGGGGGTTTGGATCCTAGGGATGTTGGTATTTATTCTAGCCTCTCCTTTCCTCTTCAAGGTTGCACTCTATTAGTCCCCCACACCTACTTTGGGAATAGAGCTGAGCAACACTCTCAGTGTGTTAATCGTCAGGGACATTGGTCTCCTCCTGAGGCAAGCATTCTTAAAATCAACACTGATGGTTCTTCTCGGGGTAATCCTAGTTTGACTAATATTGGGGGAGTTGGGCATGATAGTTCTAGTGATATTTAGTTTCTATTTTCTATATACAAGGTTTACCATACTAATAACCTCATGGAATCCCTAGCTATCTTAGTTGTAGTGGAACAGTGTTGTCAATGTGGCTGGAAAAGAATCATCTGTGAGATTGACTCATAGGTGGTTGTGAATCTTTTAAATAAAAGGAGCCTTGGGTAGGTGGATTGGCATTTGGCTATGGTTATTGTTATCCATTTTTTGCCTCCCCACCAAATTCAAATTTGAATATCTGGCCCATCTAACGGCTACCCACCAAATTTAATGATATTTTAATACCCATAGTATTTTTTAATATTTTTCTCTTGCTAGCATGCAACTTTCCTCGCTATCAGATCTTGCCAAATCTACGGTGGCTGCTTCCCCACAAGATACAGATACAAGTGTTTTAAGTATTGTGGGAAAGCCCTTTTGCAATGCATGGCAAGTGGGTCTGTCTTCCTTTAGCCAGCTGCAGAGATGTAATTTTTTATCCACTGAATAGATCTTCCCAGATTGATGATCACTGCACGCCCACAATATGAAGTTGTAGAGGAGTTAAATCATGTAGGAATGCCCCTTTCTGACATGTAGACAACATGACATCACAAGAGTTCTTCATCGAGTTTCAACGCGCAAGTTATAGGCACCATCGGATCTCCCCAAATCAAGGGCTGGCGATTTCCCACTTGATGGAGATGCAAAGGATTTAATTATTGCGGGCATGCACCCTAGAAAAACCTATCTCAAATGACATCACGGGCCTGCTCTTCTCACAGGGTGATGCTTGAAGGATTCTTGCCATCCGATGCAAGTAGATCTACGGCTAAGGCTTTCCCACAACATCGAGATGCAGGCAAGATAAATAATGCGAGGAAGCACTTTGCCACCACATGTCTCTGTGGGACCAATTTCTCTATGGGTCGCCAGTTGGATGCCATGTGTTGCCAGGTGTGGTATGGATAATGCTAGATGTGTGCCAAGTGTTATGGGCTCGGGGAAAGAAAAACGTATAGTGCACGAAGGATTTTCTCAATCATTGATCTCGTGGAGAGCAATGATCAATGCTTTCCCACAAGATGAAGTTGTGGAGGAGATAAGTAATGCAAGAAGGTGGATGGAGGACATGTGTCCCGGTGGCTCAAGTAACATTGATAGTTAATGACAGTGGTTAAAATAATTGCCATGGTCAAGGTTTTAGCAAGACCACCATGGTTAGGGTTAAGGTGGCACGGTTAGTCCATAAGGTGTGGTCAAATTCAAGAGGACCCACAAGGTGGAAAAATGAAATAAGCTCATTGGTCCATGTGGCTTGTCCTACTTCCAATTTCAATTTGACTCATTGAATTGCTAATTCATGAGCCAAAATGATGGAAAACCACGGTTATCTAACAAATTTGACCTCTATAATCAATCCCAACCTACCCAGAATGAATGTAGAATGAGAGGGACACTCCACTACCCATTTTTGATCTATCTACCTAATCAAAATGGTTTAATGGTGCCATTTCCATCCTCTCAAGGAATTATTTGATACAGAAGATCATATATCATTGCATCTAGATTCGTATCCAGATCAGTTTTTCTCCATGATTGTTCTTTGAGGGACTTAATGGTAGGTTATTGCGAAGTAACTATAGTTAGACGACATCTCAGTTGTGCCTGCACTATAGAGGCAATTTTTGTGAATTCTGTCAAGGTCGACCTTTCTCTATTTTCTCTGTTATTTCTCTACAAATTTTTAGTTTAAATTCCCCTGTGCCTCTGAACTGCATGATTTTCTGCCTTATCTCTCTCAGCCATTGGTGTGAAAGTGCAAGAACTCTTTGCCTCCACTAGTGTTTTGTGGAAATCTGTAATCTACATGACTGTATCTCCTATTGGTAAATAAATGATAATATAAGTGAATCTCCCCTTCCTTGTGTCATTCATCTTGGTCTTCTGATCTACATGTGATTGTTAGATTAAAGCAAGTCTGAAAGTGTATATCCTTAGTTTCGTTCTGGTTCTATAGTGCATGTATGGGCAGAGATTGGTCTGAACACTCTATTTTGGTGCATCACCTCCCTAGATTAGAATAGGTAGATTTTCTTTCTTTCATCTCCTTCTCCCTTTTCCCTTCCAAGAGTAGTTAGGTGCACCTTGATAGTAAGAGGAAGCCGGCCTTCTTCGAAGACTCAACCTCACGGTTCAAGTCCTAGAGCTTGGAGGTTGTTTCCATATTTCACTAGGTTGTCCTCATGCATAGGCTTTGGACAAGGGTGCAAACCTCAGTGACAACAATTTTTGGCATGCCTGGCAGGACACATATCAAAAGATTTTAAGTCTACTGGTGTCAGAAGGAAGATTTTGAGATTGACACTGAAGAGATAGTACTGGCTTCGATGTTGAAACCTTCAAGAGGTTCATTATTCAAGTACTTGGTGACTTTGAGCCTCAAACACATATGGTTCCAGACCAAAGCTGTAATAATTCATGCCGAAAGTTGAAACAAGGGCATCTTCTAGAGGTAAATTTTAGTACCAAGAGCTTTCATTTTCAAACCCTAGAAGAAGGAGGACTAGAGTATCTTTATCACCAGTTAAGAGTGCAATAGTAATAGATACCCCTGCAAGATCTATCTCTACTCCTCTTACTATTAGATCTCAGTCTAGATTTCCATCAACACATATCAATAGATCACTTGTTTACATGGTGTTGCCTAGAGCTCATGCATTTGCCACCTTTAATGGTGGCAGTCCTCTTTTATTGGCCCAAAGACATGACATACCAATAGTTGCACTTAAAAGTATACCAGAGTTTACTGGTAAAATCTCCATTTCCCCCTTAGAACACATTTAGGAGGTCAAAAATGTTTGCAATATCTATGGCATTATAGAAGATGATGTTGCAGTTCGGCTTCTAGCCTCATCCCTAAAAGGAAAAGTGCTACAATGGTATAGAGGTTTGGTTCATGGTTCTATGACAGATTGGGATGGATTAGGAGCAGGACTATGTAAATACTTTGAGGGCAAAAGTGATCATCTATCACTTTTGGAGTAGTTAACTACCATAAAAAGAGCCCCCCATGAATGTATGACTGGTTTCAACTATAGATTTCAAAAGACATGGGATAGAATACCTATTTCAGTAAAGCCTACTCCTGGTAATGCCATCTTGCATTACCTTAGAGCCTTTAATAGTGACATTGCTACTACAATCCAAACCATGGGAGGGGATACCTTACCTAATTCTTACGACATAGCAATAATGGCATAAAATATATTGATAAAAGGAGGTAAGTTGGCTCCAAGGCCTCCTATGCCTTTCTTCCCTGATGTCTCGAGCCACCAACCAACAATGGCTCCCCTTCCCACAACTTCCACATCACAATCCCTTGCCCTAGTCACTCAAGCCTCCACATCTTCTAATGGAATAGATGAGATTAAGGAGATAATGAAATCTATGATGTTGAACATAGATAAGAGATTGCAAGGCCAAGAGAAGAAGCTAGAGGACAACTTCTCTATGATGCAAAAAATGAGCAATAAGGTGGTGACTTTAGAAAGGGAGGCTCAAGGTAGTAAAGCTCATCAGTTGCAATGCCAAACTCGAAATAGTGGTAGGCTTTCGAATTAGAATAGAAAAAGTAGTCATGCTTCAACTTCAAATACAAGCCAAAGTAGGGCCATAGTCCCTCAAAACAACATGGCCCAAGATCAAGATTTTTGTCCCTCTTGTAACTACTCCTATGCTTGTTGCATGTGTCAAAAGGCTAAATCTTATTTGGCTTTGACCATCCAAAAGCCTGCAATACAACCATCATACTAGGAAGGAAAATTTAAGGATGCCTCATATGTGCAAGGGCAAGGTGATTGTTCTTTAACGAACCATCAGATGGAGGAACATTGCAATGTAAACCAGGATTCCATTGCTCACAACACTAGGAGCAAGAGAAGGGCTATTGAAGATGTCGCCCCTCCTCCTAATCAAGCCTCAACTTCAAGTGCAATACCTCATGAACAAGTAGTCAATGAACAATCAAATGTTTCTCAGCAGCAAACGCAAAATAATGTCAGAAAGGATGTGAGTGATCCTCTAGTTGTTCCACCTCAACCTCCTAAAAGGAAAACTCCCAAGGCTTCTACCAAAGTGCGCACTACACCATTCAGTGTGGTAGAGAAAATGAAGAAGAAAAATGTGAATATCTCTATGTGGGATGCTATTGCTACTATACCCATGCAAAAGAGGTTGCTGTAGCAAGAATTGGAAAATATTGAACCAAAGGATCAGCCACTAAACATGGAAAGTGCCACAAGCCTAGTACAACCATTAGATAGGAATGAAATGAGCAAAAAGGTTAGACCTCCCCCATTCTATGTTTCTCTAATTATAGGGGATAAACTAGTCCACAATTGTATGATTGATTCAGGGGCTAGTAGTTCAGTGATGCCTAGGTGTGTTGCCGATGCTTTAAAAATGAAATATGAGCCCATTGTTAGGGATGTGTTATAGTTGGATGGTAGTACTGTCAAGACTATAGGGATCCTTAAGAATGTAGAAATGGCCCTACATGCATGCCCTAGTTGTATAGTAACTCAAGATATATCAATGGCTGAAGTCAAGCCGCATTTTGTCATCTATTTTTCAGGGGACTTCATGGCCCAAATAGGTGGTTACATATCTTTCGATTGGTCACGTATATATTTTAGAACAAGATATAGAGCCAAAGCGTCAATTAGAGTAGAGCCTCTAGCCCTCCATCATACCGAGACCTACACCCCTAACCTCATCAACATGAATTGCACTATCCTAGAAGTGGATGAGAATGACATAGTAAGTGAGCCTACCACATCCCTAGTAGAGATACCTGATTTTCTCTTAGATGAATGGGCTAATGCATATCAATTTGATTCTACATCAGAAACTCTTGGGACAGGCCTTAGTACATATTGTATATTAGAGAAGGATGCTTTAGTTCCCAATCTTGTGGAGACTAAAGAAGATGTAAGTGGGATATGGAGTATGTACTTTGATGGATCAAGGAAAAAGAATGGATCAGGGGCTGGTGTGATGTTGATTTCTCCTACACAAATAATGTACTACTTCTCCTTTAGGCTCCAATTCAGTTGCACTAATAATGTGGCCAAGTATGAATCCTTGATTCAAGGTCGCCTACTTGCTCAAAAAAGAGGAATCCAAGCTTTAAGCATATATGGAGATAGTGATTTGGTGGTGAATTAAGTGAGAAATCAAAATATCACCAAAAATGGTTTGCTCAAGTCTTATAAACATAGAGTTTGGGATTTTCTTGAAGGTTTCAATGCATTTAACATCCAAAGCATCCCTAGAAGAGAAAATAGACATGTTGATAGACTTGCAGCAATAAGTGCATCTCATGATGTGCCAAGGAATTTTGGGGAGAAGAAAGAGCAACAAATCAGAATGGTAGTAAGGCTTGCCATCCCTGACAATAACACCCATTGGAAAGTGTTTGATTTTGATGAGAAAATTGTGAGCTTCTTGTAGAATAAGGCACAATTTTCAGAGAAAAGTCAGTCCAAACTGCAGGATCAGTATGGTGACCAAATCATTAATCTCAGCTCCAACAAGCTGCCTAAAGGTCTCATTACTCTAGAGAGTGTTTTTAATCTTGATGATCAAGCAAGAGGCAGAGTCATGAACCTAGTTGTTGATAAAGATGACTATACTTTGATCATGTTTGCTGATGGAAAGTCCTTAAACATGGGGAAGGTATGTTCTAAAATTAAACAAGAAAATTTTATTCATTTATGTCAAGAATTTAATGATGTATTTGCCTGGACATATGATAAATTAAAGGGCTTTGACCCAAGGTTGTTTCAGCATACCATAGATCTAATTGATGATGTAAAAATAGTAAGACAAAAACAGAGACTAGTGAATCCTAAAATTGAACCCTTAATGAGAAGGGAACTATCCAAATTGATTGAGGCCAATATAATTTTCCCTATCAAGCACTCATCATGGGTAGAAAATCTTGTCCCTATTAGGAAGAAGAATGGAGAAATTAGGTTGTGTGTGGACTTTAGGGACCTTAACCAAGCTTCCCTTAAAGATCACCATCCCCCCCTTCCATGGAGCAAATTTTATCCAAAGTCAGTGGTTTAGAGAGATTTTCATTTCTTGATGGGTTCTCTAGTTGTAATCAAGTGTTGGTCAAAGATTTTGATAGATACAAGACTGCATTCACTACTAAGTGGGGTCCCTATGCTTATTGTAAAATGCCATTTGGACTAACTAATGCAGGTGCTACATTTCAAAAGGAAATGGAGATGGCCTTCAAGAGTATGATTGAAAATTTTGTATTAGTCTACCTCGATGATATCATGGTATATTCAAAGAATGTAGAGGATCACTTCGATCATCTCAGGTAGGTATTCTTAAGGTGTAGAGAGTTTGGGGTATCCCTTAACCCAGGCAAGTGTGTCTTTGCTACTAATCAAGGAAAACTGTTAGGACACATTGTATCTAAGGATGGTTTAACCATTGATCTAGAGAGAAAAAAAGCAATACTTTCCCTTCCCCTTCTTAAACATAAGAAAGGGCTACAAAGTTTCTTTGGTAGGATAAATTTTGTGAGAAGATTTATCCCCAATCTTGCCACCATGGTGAAACCCCTTACAACTATGCTTAAGAAAAGTATGGTCTTTGCATGGACCAAGGAAGGGAAGGAAAGTTTTGAAGAAATCAAGGCAGCCATAGCCTCAGCCCCTACTCTCATCAATCCAAACTATGAGAAAGATTTCATTCTTTATACCTTAGGTGGTGAGTCAAGTATCTCTGTTGTCTTGACTCAAACAGATGACAAGAATGAAGACTAGCCCATAGCCTTCTTTAGTGAAGGGCTCAAGGAGTATGAAGATAAGTATAGTTATGTTGAAAAATAAGCCCTTGCAGTCATCAGAGCCTTGAAGAAATTTAGACATCTCCTATCCCATAATAGGACTCGTTTGTTAGTACCGCATGCCAGTGTGAAGGAGTTCCTTTTGAGCAAGGATGTCAGTGAGAAAAGAGCTGGTTGGATCACCAAGGTAATGGAATATGATGTTGACATCCAAGTCACCAAGCTAGTAAGAGGGAAAGGATTGTGTAAAAAAATGTTATTTTCTCAAGAATCAGATGAGGAGGTTTCCATGGTATTAACAAAAGGACAAGAAGCAAGAAATGGCGATCCAAGGAATTGGATGGATGATATGAGGAATTTCTTGGTAGGAAATGGATACCCTCAAGGATTAGATAAAGCTAAAAGGAGACAGTATAGATTGCAGTCAATCCCTTATGTCATAGTTGATGGTATCCTTTTCAGGAAAGATTTTAATGGAGCCCTACTAAGATGCATTGACAAAGACCAAGCTGAAAGAATGATCAAGGAGCTTCATGATGGTCTTGATTGTGGTCACTTCTCAGCTAGAACAACTACAATGAAGATCATGAGGGCCAGTTATTATTGGCCTTCTTTGTTCCATGATAGGATAACACCTAAAAGATTAATAGGTAACTCACCATTCATGTTGGTATATGGTACAGAGGCAAGGCTTTCGATTTCATTGGAGTTCCCAACCCTAGAGTTAGCTCATCAGTTGGAGCTAATTGAAGACGATGCCATGACAGTGAGAATGGAAGAACTGATGGAGCTAGAAGAGAAAAGAAATTAGACAGTGAAGACCCTAGAGACACATCAACGATAGGTAAAGAAGAGCTTTGACAGGAAAGCCAGGGTCAAGACTTTCAGAGAAGGTGATCTGGTTTTGAAATGAGATGCAAATAGGGAAAAACCAGGGAAGCACTCAAAATTTGATGCGATGTGAAGTGGTCCCTATCTGATTGAAAGTTGTAAACGGGCAAATGCCTTCTAGTTAAGTAAGCTTGATGGTGAGATTCTACCTATCGCAATCAATGGGATTTATCTCAAGCCATGTTTCTAAGAGTTTGAGATTTCATGTACATAGTTAGCTTAGTTTCATTTCCAGTTTGTTCCCTGCCTTTCCAAGAACTGTAAGAGCATAGGATTATCTCTGTGAGACAGCAAGTTTTGAAATTTTGAAGCTTGCAGAAGAGGTTTTAGTCCCTGGTTCTAGTTGTAGAGGCAAAGATGTCCAGTGTTTTGTGCCTGCAAAGGTAGGGTTAGGGTTTTATGGCACAAGGATTCACATTTTCGATGACTCAACAACCCAATAGATGCACAAGGCCACTGATCAGATGCGTAGCAGTCTCGTACCCCCTCTGAGTCGCTAGAAAAGTTATCCATTTTTTGCCTCACCGCCAAATTCAAATTTGAATATCCAGCCCATCTAACAGCTACCTGCCAAATTTAATGATATTTTAATACCCAGGGTATTTTTTTATATTTTTTGCCCCGTTGGCGTGCAACTTTCCTCGCCGTCAAATCTTTCCAAATCTACGGTGGGTGCTTCCCCACAAGATATAGATACAAGAGTTTTAAGTATTGTGAGCAAGCCCTTTTGCGCCACGTGGCAGATGAGTCCATCTTCCTTTGGCCAGCTGCAGAGATGCCATTTTTTATTTGCCAACTAGATCTTCCCAGATCGTCGATCACCGCACGCCCACAAGATGAAGTTGTAGAGGAGTTAAATCATGCAAGAGTGCCCCTTTCTAATGCGTGGACAGCATGACATCACGTAGGGTCTTCATCAAGTTTCAACGTGCAAGTTATGGGCACCGTCGGATCTCCCCAGATCAAGGGCTGGCACTTTCCCACTTGATGGAGATGCAAAGGCTTTAATTATTGTAGGCATGCATCCTAGCGAAACTTGTCTCAAATGACATCACGAGCCCGCTCTTCTCATATGGTGATGCTTGAAGGATTCTTGCCATTCGATGCGAGCAGATCTGCAGCTGAGGCTTTCCCACAAGGTCAAGATGCAGGCAAGATAGATAATGTGGGGAAGTGCTTTGCTGCCACGTATCTTTGTAGGACCAGTTTCTCTGTGGGTCGCTAGTTGGATGCCATGTGTTGCCAGGCATGGTATGGATAATGCCAGATGTGTGCCAAGTGTTATGGGCCTCGGGCAAGAACAAGGCATAGTGCATGAAGGATTTTTTTGACCGTTGATCTCGTGGAGATCAACAATCAGCGCTTTCACGCAAGATGAAGTTGCGGAGGAGTTAAGTAATGTAGGAAGGTGGGTGGAGGACACGTGTCCTAGTGGCTCAAGTAATGTTGATAGTTAACGACAATGATTAAAATAATTGCCACAGTAAGGGTTTGAGCAAGACCGGCGCGGTTAGGGTTAAGGTGGCACAGTTAGTCCATAAGGCATGGTCAAATTCAAGAGGACCCGCGGGGTGGCAAAATGAAATAAGCTCATTGGTCCACGTGGCTCGTCCTGCTTGCAATTTTAGTTTGATTTATTGACTTGCTGATTTATGAGCCAAAATGATAGAAAACCAGGATTATCTTGCGAATCTGACCTCTGTAATCAATCCCAACCTACGTAGAATGAATGCAGAATAGGAGGGACACTCGACTACACATTTTTGATCTATCTACCTAATCAGAATGGTTTAATGGCATCATTTCCGTCCTCTCAAAGCATTATTTGACACAGAAGATCATATATCATTGCATCTGGATCGTATCTAGATCAATTTTTCTCCATGATTGTTCTCTGCAGGACTTAATGGCAGGTAGTTGTGAAGTAACTATAGTTAGAGGACATCTTAGTTATGCCTACACTATAAAGGCAATTTTTGTGAATTCTGTCAAGGTCGACCTTTCTTTGTTTTCTCTGTTATTGCTCTACAAATTTTTAGTGTGAATTCCCCTGTGACTCTAAATTGCATAATTTTCTGCCTTATCTCTCTCAGCCATTGGTGTGAAAGTGCAAGAACTCTTTGCCTCCACTAGTGTTTTGTGAAAATCTGTAATCTGCATGACTATATCTCCTATTGGCCAATAAATGATAATATAAGTAAATCTCCCCTTCCTTGTGTCATTCATCTTGGTCTTCTAATCTGCATGTGATTGTTAGATTAAAGCAAGTATGAATGTGTATATCCTTAGTTTCATTCTAGTTCTATAGTGCATGTATAGGCAGAGATTGGTCTGAACACTCTATTTTGGTGCATCACCTCCCTAGATTAGAATAGGTAGATCTGCTTTCTTGCATCTCCTTCTCTCTTTTTCCTTCCAAGAGTAGTTAGGTGCACCCTGATAGTAAGAGGAAGCCGGCCTTCTCTGGAGACTCAACCTCACAGTTCAAGTCCCACAGCTTAGAGGCTGTTTCCATGTTTCACTAGGTTGTCCTCATGCATAGGCTTTGGACAAGGGTGCAAACCTCAGTGACAACAATTATTCAACAGATCATTCAATTATGCAATTCTTTGAATTCTGTGTCTTTTATGCATATCCCTCGTGAATGGAATGGTGTGGTAGATTGTTTGGCTAAATGGGCCTCTGAGTAAGGACCGGCATGGAATATTATTGATCATAGGATGCTTCCTCTTGACTTATCTCAGGTGCTGGTTCAACTTGTGAACTAGGATAAAGCTTTGTAGTTATCTTTGTTTCTTGTGTTGTTCTACTCTCTTTGTTATTCAATAAAATTTTTACACCTCTTTTAATTTAATCGGTTCTCCATTTGAATTGGTTCAACCAGAGAATAGAGAACCCCAAATGAGAAGATCCACTAGAGAACAGAGAATGCCGGCTAAATTCTTTGATTATGAATTATTGTACGCTGAAGAAGCAGAGCCTTCAATTCTAGTTTCAGAATTTTCAGAACCGTCTACATTCAAAGCAGCACTCAATGATGTCAATAGTGATAAATGGCAAACAGCGAATAACCTAGGAAATAGCAAATAAATGTCAGTAGTAAAATCTGACTGTACTAGGAAAGTATGGATATATATGATGGCCAATTAAATCCTTACTCTATTTTATGTTGGTTTATGAGTTAAAGTGATTCTCAACTCAAAAGATTATAAATTCTATAATATTGCAATTGGAAACAGAATGGGGCACAAATTTGCTGGCAGGAATCGAATAATATATATGACCGTGACTACAAAAAAATAAAAATCTTTAATGATGTACAGATGAGTATTAGATTTTTATATCGTGTATATATTGGGTGGGAGACACAATGTTTGATAGTCTTCAACTTTCTCTACCTGTCTGTCTTTTAATTTGTGATCTCTCTTATGTAATTTATTGTGAGATCTTTATAATATCATCTCTCTGTGATAGTTCTTATGTGGGTAGTCGCTTATAACTGATCAATTGCGAATTGCAGAAAGAGGCAGACAAGTAGCCACATAAAGAGTTATTATTTAATACCAGCTGTAAAGATGGCGAGCAAGTGGTTTTCTAAGGTAATATTGGGCAAGAGTTGGGAGAAGAAAAAGGATGAGAAGCCGAAACAAGTAAGGCAATATGAGTCTCAGGTATCTCAAAAATCATTTCATTCAGTTAACGAAGACTTGGCGTCTTCGCAATACAAGTATTGCATGCACAATGAAGATGAAGATGTGGATAAGGCTGCTGAGGTTTTCATCCATAAGTTTCATAGAAATATCAAGCTACAAAAATCTCCATCCGAGGCTCAATACGAAGGATACCTTGCAAGAGCTACGTGAGCTATATTAGTGGATCAATTTTTATCGCTTCTGGTAGTTCTACTGCAGTAGTAGTTTATATTACGGAATCCATTGTCATTACTTATGTCAGGTTTCATATTTGTTGATAATATGTGATTCCAGCTTAGATTGTAGCTTTTGAAGAAAATATATGGTTATTATCACTTTTAGACTGGAATTTTACATTTGTTTACTACTTTTGCAAGATTTTATTGTACATATACATGCGAAAGTTGTTATTTAACTAAATAATTCGATCCTTGCACTTTAATCAATATATACTAATGTTCCCATGATATTGCTGAGGGAATGACCGAAAGCAGCAGGCGTCAGAAAACATGCCTGCTGAATATGGAGTTGATTGATGTCATAATGTATGAATCATATTTGGAAAGAGACAAATCATGATTATTAATGCAATTTTCAATTTTGAGGATTAATTTACAGATATATTACCTAGCAGAATCCCTTCTCAGGCCAAGCCGGGAATATCGATTCATTTTGGGATGAATATCGATTCATTTTGGGATGAAGGACAAATGCATCGGATTTACATTCAGCTAATTTACTTAAATTATAAGCAAAGGACTTTTCTACTCCGAAAGCTCTTAGGTTACACTATGGATGTGCACATTAACATCTAATTTATTAATCCTTTTATATAGTTCGGTCTTGTGCAAAAATGGATAAGTACGGTGCATTATAGTAAATGTTTTGTAATCTGTATAAATGGATCATGGATCATGTAGGATATTTTTAGTTCTATGAGGTCAAAAATAATAATCTTCAATTTTTTAAGATTATGAAGAGTATGACAAAGAAAAGATTCTCTATATATAGAAAGAATTAAAAAAATATTTTATAAAAGGAATATTATATGAAGAAAAATCATAGTTGAATAATTATTCAACTATTTGCTAGGTTAAAACAATAGTGTTTTTAGCAAATCTCATAAATATGGAAAGTTTTCAAATGAAAAATAAAGATTTTTTTCCAAAATATAGTAAGTTTTGGTATAAATTATAAGAAGAAAATTTTATATATTTTGGTAAAAACTAATCTTTTATATTACATTTCAAATTAAAAACATTTCTATCCAATAGTATCTAATAACTTTGTCAAACAAACTAAGAGAAAATTGTACAACTTGACAAATTTTTTGTCTTCATTTATATGTAAATGTGAGAAAAACATAGTTTTTTTAAAGTTTATAAATATACACTCTTCTAGTACATTACCTTAAAAATAAATAGTAAACTAAATAAATGAAACCGTGGCTCATAGAAACTTAATTGACAACAATCTGAAACAAAATTTTGTTAAATAAAATGATCATACATAGTATAATTAGAAGGAATATATGGTAGGCGAAGGCCAATAAGACTTGTTTCTAGGAGACAATGTCATCAATCCACGACATGCACCCAATGTCAACACATGGAAGAAGGCCTCTTAAAGGATTCCTTAAATTCTCCATTTTTTCTTGCAAAAAGTAAAATATAATACCAAGAAAAAGCAATGTGGCCAATCAAAAATCACAAAAAAAAAATTAATTTTGTTTAATGATAGATTTTCTATGGAGCATAGATTAAACTATATGTTAAAGAAAATTTAAGTCTTTCCGCAATTATCAAAATGCATATGAATTGTGAAGAACAAGGTGAAAACTATAGTCTCTACCTATCAATAGGTAGGACTAAAAAGAGAAGTAGGAAGTTCAGTAGTTATGTGGAAAAACAGATGACATAATAAAAAAATCTTCATTGTATGGGTAGGAAGGGACTAGCAAATTAAAAGGATAGAAATGGACATTTTAAACATATATGTTTCCTATTATGTTCTAAACTCTATAATATTTAGTAGGATAGAATTTTCTAATATTTTTACTTCAAAATTTTATACCATATTTCATCATTTCAATCAAGATGGAAAGAATGAAATATCATAAAGGAAACAATTCTATATGCAATTTAAATCATATGGAAACTCTTATAAGCACCTAGATTGTATATTTGACAATGATAAGTATGGGATGTTTGAAGAAGTTCCCATAAAGGGATCTTAGTGGGAGTAGTGTAGATCTACTCAACTAAATCATGCACGCTTCCAAAGGAACTAGGTAAATGTGGTGCTTGAGGAAGCACTAGTTAAGAGGATGGTAAAGATGTAGAAGCAACCAAAATATTTGGCTAAGTATTATTCCATATCTAATAACTATGAGCAGTTGAAGTGAAATCAAGTTTCCCTTGAAGAATTATTAGAGGCTTATCCTCTTGAGGAACTCCCTCAAGGGTAATAACTAGTTGTTGAGGTGGACATCCTTAAAGAGTGATAATATGTTCAAAGGATCACTTAGGTTCAATACTACACACATTATCACACATAGGAAACCGTGATATTACCATATGTAAAGGTTAGTTGTACAAGATGTAGAGGAAGTTGCAGGAGGAATGGATTCAATGAAGATCTCATTCTTTTCATATAACTCTTTGTGACTAAATACCTTTGATGATGCATCATCAAAATATTTATGAAAAAAATCATACATGTCGAAGCAAAAAAATATAACTCAAAAACACATAAAATGTGAAATACAAAGTAATCCTAACAATGCAAAATATATTTTTATTTGGTGAGTGCATTTCATAAAAGAAAGATCTAACTACTAAGATCAAACAAAAGAGGGTTCATGTCAGGTTCACCAAAATATTCAAGGAGAAAATGGCACCAATAGTAACTAATGCAAACAAGACTAAGAAAGTTGAACAATTTCTCCTTGACCCATTCAATACAAGAGAAAGAGGGGCTTCCAATAATAACTCTCAATAAGCCCTATATTTGATTAGGACTCCAAAGAGGATGAAGGGATGTCAACACAAAATCTAGAAACTCATCAAGGAAGTACATTAGCAAGTCCTTTTCCATGCAATGTCAACAAGAGATATGACAAATATAGATCTAAACTAAACACAAATCTCCCAGTAGAGATATGAAAGTAAATGTATGCTAAGAGGGGGAATAAAAGATAAGGTACTCACCTCAAAAATTTGTAGTGGAAGATGTAATTTGGCTCTAGAACTCACATATCTTACTTTTTGAACTTTGGATCATGGATCTCAGAATAATATGACAAAAGGAAGAAAACTTAGAAATCTCCTCAGAATCTGATACTAGAGGACTAGATCATCTTAGGAAGATTTCTTCCAATCACATTGACATAGTTTGGTAATCTAAAATTGATGACTCTGAAAACCTTCTGAAGAATGGGATTTAGATTTGTAATACTTTTTGCTCCCACCTATAAATTTATAATAATTTTTTGTGCGTGGGTGGCTATAAAAGGGTTTTCCTTAGTCAACCCCTCATTTTGGTGACTTCCACCTCCACAATAGTCATTAAGAAAAAATATGTGTGAATTTGTGTATGTGTATAAAACTATGTTTGTAGCTCTAGAATGTAAAAATCCCTCAAGGCTAAACTACTCCAACCATCTTCAGAATCCCTTTACAACTCTATGTTTGATGAATTCACCTTTGAATGCTTGATGAAGAATAGTTTCCTCACTTCCAATGAAGACTAAGAGACCAACCCTTGATTTCACCTTGCAATTTCTCTATATCAAATTGGGATGTCCACAAGTACTTTCTATTTTCTCCTCTCATACCATGCCATGTCATTATATGTTCAAAAGAGGGATTATATGTCTTTCTATAGGATATTTTGTGAAATTACTCTCCAAAGGTTGATGACACAAGTGAGATTTTAATGGTGGTGCTAAACATCTCAGAGCCCTTAATCAACAAAAACCCTAGGACTAGGCTAGCCTGGGAAAATCTTGTCTAAACTAGGTCAACCTAGGTTGACCTAGTCTAAACCAAGTTCACCTAGTCTAGAAAGTGCACCATTGAGGTATTCTTGTCCATAATTTATAATATTAGGAGCCAGAGGTAGCATATGATCTGTCAGACTATCATTTGGAGATTAAATATGGGATTTTGAAGTTCTAGAAAGAGAGGATACTAAAAGATTGGGTCCTTATTTAGTAAATATGTGAAGAAAAAGGGAAATCAAGGAGGATTTATTATGTCATACCTTAGTTTCACCTAGAACACAAAGGAGAAAAGAAGTGACGTGTATGCTAAAGGGGTGAAAATGGAATACAAACTCACTAAAGAGGAGCTAAAAGATCTTAACTCAAAATGCATCCAATTTAAGATAGTACAATTACTAGTAGACATTATAGTAGCCAAATGAGAAATAACCAAGTATCTACCATATTGACTAATGTTCTTCCAAAATATAAAAGCCATTCTACCTAAGCATTTACTAGCATATCTACTGAAGAGCTTAAACCATAAATATAAAAATTATTTAAAGCCTAAAAACCAAATCATAAAAGTAAAATTTTGAAATAAATAATAGTAGGTGAACCTTCAAGAAAAGGTAAAATGAAACACCAAGCCTAATCTTTGGCCTTTCCTTTCCTTTCTTTGCCACCAAGATTTTGGCCCAATAATTTTTCTAGAAACCAATAGAGATTTATAGAGTCCTTTGTGCCAAGGTTGTTCTCTGCATTGTCTTGTTGTAAAATCTTGATAGTTACAACAAAAAAATGAGTGACCTTAAATGAAAATTTGGATAGACTTGTGAAACTCTCATCCAAAGAATTGAATTATTTATTAAGGGCTATCATCTCCTTCTTAATATCTTTCACTAGCCTAGACTATTGCTACCAACTAACATAGTTTCCTTTCACATCCTCTATTTTTTCTACCTACATCACCACTAAGTTAATAGAAACCATATTCTTATTATTCTTTTCCACATACTTTTCTACCTACATCACCACTAGGTTAATAGAAACCATATTCCTATTGTTGTTTCCCACATACACTGGAGAAGTTTCAATGATTGGAGAATCATACTTATGTTTCCTAGGATGGGGGGAACTTTGGACATGAAATCCACCATGTTTATAGTGAAACTTGTAGACACATGGACTGTGTTCTAGGTAACCTTCTTCTTATTTTTCTTCATAGTTTTGATTACCTTTGATGCTGAGCTACTATAATTAGTCCTCATTCCCTCAAAATGTTCCTCCTTTCCCATTCTTTTCCTCTCATTTTTTCCTTTCCCATCACTAGCTTCTAACTTAGTCTCATCATTCAACTCCTCATTCCAACATGCTTTTTGTTTCATTATAGACCTACTCTTAGCTAAGCTCCTAGATCTCATTCTATCCTGATCATTTTCTTCCTCCAAATCTATAAGGTCAATTTCATTTTTATTTCCTTTTTCAACTTTTGTATTTGTTTCAACCTATTCTTTTTTTGGTTTCCCAAGGGTGTGGAAGAGGGGGAGGGCTAAGGACTAGGGGCTACAATACAACCCCCATCATTACGAGTTGATAAAGGAAGGTTTTGATTATAAACAATAGAATAGGGTGGTGATAGGGAAAAGTGAACATTATAAAGCTAAAGAAGTAAACCCTGATGTAGGATAGTGTAATTTTTTCCCTTTTCTCTCCTATCCCTAACATCTAGTATAGTAGATTCAAGGTTATGCAATAGGTTCAAAACAAAACATCATGGTATCTAAAGTTAGTTAACAAATAAAAATGATAGGAACAATAGACAAAAAACCTACCATCTAAGGTAAGATACTTCATGACAACAAAGGATAACTCATTCCATGGTAGCAAGAGAGTTTCATGGCTTAACCCACCTCTAAATCTCAGTAGATGTTCATTCTTCTTGAAGAATCTATTCATACTATTTTCATCAGTGACTTTTATGATATTATACAATTTTTCCCCATCCATGGAAAGATTAGTAGCCATGGTAATAATTTCCTCATTCACATGGAAGGAAATGTGATTAATGGTGACTCTCCCCTGAACTCAAGAATCAACAAATTGAGATGAAATATTATCATTGTACCCTACCATGGCTTCCATAAATGGAACCACATCACCTTCACTCTTTAGCTATCAAGGTACAAAAATTTCTCACAAAATACTTGATTATGGAAGGCTCAATGCAAACCATATCACCCCCAATAGCTAAGCCCTACTCTAAATTTTCTAAAAACTCTAGATTATTAAATTTGGAAATGCCTTGGCTTTCTCTCAAATTCCTCAAAAATAAAATGAAGACAATTTTATTCAAAGAGAACTTAGAGGCCAAAATGTAATAATAATTGCAAGTCATCCAATTAAAAAATGCATCGGTTTGGTGGTAAGTGAACACATGTGTACTTTCATCCTCTCCTTTCCCTAATTTCCACCCAAGCCTTTGGGGATCGCACTCAAGAAAGAAATTTGAAGTTTTCATAATAATATAATAAATACTAGCTTTATGTCTTATACTAACATAATCTTCAAAAATATTTGCTGTCCCTCTGCTACTAGATATAATTATTGCAATATTGTACCTTTTTGGTCCCCAAAATTATTATTTAAGTAGTAACTGTCATTGCCTTTTGTGGTTGAAATCAAATTCAAGCCCATATCACACCTTAATAAAACCTCCACTCACAAGATCCAATAAAAAGTTATAAGTTTTAAATTATTTATCATCCTCTTTTGTCTAGATTTTAGTTCTCTCTCAATAAGGGTGTGAATCTCCTCCAGGATGGACTCATTTTCCTCCAATGCCTTAACCCTTGAACACATAACTTATAGATTATCATAGCATCTTCCACAACATTACTTTCCTGATAAGTGTGATGTAGATCACAACTCTCAAGTTTTGTTAGAAGGTGCCAAATATCCCATATATTGCTAGTTATTTACCACCCCAAGTCATAGTTCCCTTTAGTCACCTCTACCACTAGCATGGAATCACCTTCAATACTATCATGCTTCCACCCTCAATTGACAACCAACTTTAAAACCAAAAATATGATATAGCTTCAACAACATTGTTATAGGTGTTGCCCAAGTTGTCAACATAATTCATTAGCTATCTACTGATATAGTCCTTGATAATACCCCCACCAATAGTGCAACCATTCCTAACAGCCCCATCAAAATTGAGTTTCATCTTAAGAAATGTTGGGGGTTTCCATTTAGTGTTCCTCCTCTTTAAACTTGTTTATATAAAATATAATTTTATTTTCTAAATATATCTATTATGTGGTGTTGCTTTCCTATAACTATCCTACAACTCATGGCATGTCCATGTATTGAAAAATAATATGGTTTTTATTGTGTATGGTATTTATCCAAAAGCTTTAAATATTTAGCTCTGATTCTGTACAGTGTGTTCATGTACAATTTTGTTAATTTGTAGTTAAGGACACAATTTCGTCAATTTGTAACCAAGGATTAAATTTTATAGATAAACCATGGTAGTAGCTACCAGAGATGCCCACTTTGTTAGACATGAAAGACATTATTTCCTAGAGCCCAAAGTTTGCTATTGGTTGTAGAGTAGAATAATAACAATAGCCCCATTGCCCTTAACGTTCTAAAATCTAATGTTTACATACAAGTCAAATAGTGAATGGCTTAAACATTACACACTAAGACTTCATTCCTAGACTAAAGGTGTTAAATAGTCAAAGTTGACTTAAGCTTAACATTTTTCTTAATGTGTGATGTTTAAGAGTGGCCCTCAAACATTTAATACATAGAACGGTCACAGGTTGCTTTGTAGTGGGAACGTGGATGCATGGATACTTTACCTCACTATACAATAATTTGTAATACAACCGCCTTAAAGGACTGTTCTTTTCATAGTGTACATTTCTTTTATGTATTTGAGAGAATCGTTTACAGCTATATAGCACCGATAGTCGCAAAGTACGCTTTTAAAATAGTTCTTCCGTGGGCGAGTGAACCACCAGAAGTGGTTTCAGCAATTTGAGGTTCGAATTTGCTGATAGGAATGGAATAATATCTAGTACCAGAACAACAAAACGCTGCCAACAACGAACATTGAATTTTCTATATATTGGGCGAGGGATTCAATGTTTGATTGTCTTGAACCTTCTCCGATTGTCTGCCTTTTAATCCCTGATGGACTTTCATCTCTTTTAGGATACGAATAGTGGAATTCTCTTCATAATTGATATCGGACAAGAGTGGCAGAGAAGGTTTTAGGGAGACCTATTATTGAAGATCGTCTTTAAAGATGGCTGCCAAGTGCATCAATAAAATTATCTTTGGAAGGCAGTCTAAGAAGATTAAGGATGAGAATGCCAAGAAAGGAATTGTAAAATTAATAATGTTCTATTGCAGTTAAAACCACTCGAATTAAAGGAACGAGCCCACGGATCACAATACTTTTATAAAAATTCCATTTTATGTGATTACAAGTTGTTCAAATCGCATTTCAAAGACAACCCAAAGAATTTTGATTTTTCAGAATAGAGTACGAAAGCTTAAAATTCACTCAAAATTAGATCATGTACAAACAATAAAAAAACATCCTTGTACTATTGCGTTTCACTTGAAGCCATTGGGTTGTGGTATATATGCGCGCAGATGAATATAGTACTTCATTTCTATAGTTAGAGGCATTGCAGAGTAGTGTAATTGTTAGTTTTGTTAGCTTTGAACAGTTGTTTGTCCATTTGTTATTATTTAGCAAGTAATTGTTTTGCTAACTAATTGGTTAGATTAGAAACAAATATTTGTTAATTAATTGACCATTTTTGGAAACAACTAGAAACCAAGTTGGTTAGGGTTGTTAAGTTGTTTTAATCTCAACTATCAATTGTAAATCAATCTTGGCTGTTGGTTTACCAACAGGAGTAGTATAAAAAGAGGTCAGGGGGGCATTTGGAGAACATGAAGTTTGGAAAAATGTTTGTAGTGTTAGCAAATAGTCTTGCAGTGTTAGCAAGAGCACAGTGTTAGTGTGGGAATAGCAGTGGGGAATATTAGCGGGATAAATTAGGAGGTTGTCAAAATTCTGCTAGTAAGAGGCAAGAAATTTTGTATCTCTTGATTTGCTGAAGTTTAATATAATTTCTCATCTATAGAACTGATTTTCCCTTAGGGGTTTTTCCAAGGACGATTTGTCCGAAAATATTGTGTTCATTGTGTTGTGCATTTCTTTCCATATTTTATAAGTGAAGTTGCAGTTGTGTTATTTTTTGATATTAGCTGAAAATTTATTTTCAGTAGTTTAATAATCGTTTATGATAGGAGATTAATAATCAGTGACTGCAATAGTTAAATTTTTCACATGGTATCAGAGCGTTGTTAAGGGTAGAAGAGTTTTGCCCTAGGAAAGAAATTTTGATCTCTTTAGATTTATTATTGCTTTAAATCCTTGAGATGGCTTCAGCTGGTTTGAGAGATCAAGATAGATTGGATGGTGCCTCAAATTTTGGTGTCTAGAAGGCCAGAATTTCTTTATTGTTGGAAGAGAATGGTATCAAGGATTATGCTACCAGTGTTGTACCTGTACCAATGGATGCAACACAACTTGCAGCATATAGGAAGGATGATGCCAAAGCGAGGAGGATTATCCTTGATGGTGTCAAGGATCATATTGTTCCACATATCACAGAGCTAGATATGGCAAAGAAGATTTGGGACGCCATTCTGAATCTATACCAGAATGCTACCACCAATAGGAAGTTGATTCTCAGAGAGAAGCTAAAGAATACCCAAATGAATCAGGGAGAAGACATCACAAGTTACCTTACCAGGCTCAGACTTGTCAAGGATGAGTTAGCAGCTATTGGAGATAGCCCTAGTGATGACGAGCTAGTGAGAATAGCCCTAAATGGGTTTACTAAAAAATGGAGTGTCTTTGTTCAAGTTGTCAGTGGACGAGATACTTTATCGAGTTGGGATCGATTATGGACTGATTTCACTCAGAAGGAGTTTAGACTAGGTCTTGTCAATGGGGCCAACAAGAGTCAAAAAAATGAGGTGGAATAAGAGAACATTGCCCTAGTGGGTAAAGGGAAAGAAAAGAAGGGATCTAGCAAAGGATCAAATTCACAAAGTGAAAAGAAGAAGAAGGACATTTCTAAGGGCAAGTTCTTTGGATGTCACGAGTTTGGCCACTATGTTAGTGATTGCCTAGAGAGGAAGAAGGGTAAGAAGCAGGTGGTAGCTTTAGCAAGTGCGGATGAACTCTCCAGTAGAATGGAAAGATAATTCCACTTCATGATGTGTTATATGTGCCAGGCTTAGGTATGAATTTGATTTCTGTATCTGTTCTTTAAGATAGGGGGTATAATGTACTCTTTAGAGGGACAAATGTGTTGATTAAGCACAAAGATTGGAAATCACCCATAACTATTGGAGTTAGGAGTGGTCGCCTTTATAGATTGCAGTTTGATACTCCTAAGGCACTTATGATCAAAAGTAATCCTAGAGATCTTGGAGAGCTATGGCATAGGAGGATGGGCCATATTTATCATGGAGCACATAGATTACTTTGTGAGACAGTGACAGGTGTTCTAGAGGTCAGCACAGAGCATGACGATGTATGTAAGGGATGTGTGTTGGGAAAGTTTGCTAAAGCATCTTTTCCAAGGAGTGACACCAGATCTAAGGGTGTTCTTGATCTAGTACATTCAGATGTTTGTGGATCGATGTCGACAAAATCTCTTAGAGGATATGAGTACTATGTTACTTTTATTGATGATTTCTCTAGAAAGACCTAGATATACTGCTTGAAGACTAAGGATGAGGTTTTCAATCGATTCCAAGAGTTCAAGGTTCTTGTGGAGAACTTGACACTAAAGAAGATAAAGGTTCTTTGTTCAAACAATGGAGGCAAGTATAAAGGAAATGTCTTCTAGGAGTTCTATACCAAAGAAGGAATCAAGAAAGAATGGATTGTTCCTTACAATTCACAACAGAATGGAGTTGGTAAGAGGAAGAACTATTCTATATCAGAGGCAGCAAGAACTATGCTACATGACCAGGACATGCCCCATTACTTATGGGAAAAGGCATGTAATACAATAGTCTACATTCAGAATAGAGTTCCACAAAAGATGCTAGGGAAGATGACACCAGAGGAGGCTTTCACAAGGAAGAAGTTAGATGTTAGTCACTTTAGGATATTCAGGAGTTTGGCATATTGCCATATTCTTGGAGATACACATATAAAGTTAGATTAGACTGTAGAGAGGGGGTACTTTGTTGGGTACAGTGAGACCTCAAAGGAATACAGGATTTTCATTCCGGGGACTAAAAGAATTATCGTCAGACAAGATGTCAAGTTCATGGAGGACAAGGCATTCAGGAGATCCAATGATTTTCCAACAGATGATCAGAGTGAGTAGCCAACAGAAGCTCCAAGACCAAGTCAAGGGCAACAAAGCTCAAGTACAGTTACCAGTATGAGTGTAGACTCAGTTAGTGAAGATTCACCGAGTATGGAGCAAAAGGTGCAACAGGAAATGCATCTAGAAGACTTAGAGGTTGACATTTCATCCTCTACAGTTGGCAACAAGAACCAAGTAGTTCCAAATACACAAAGGGATACTCAGGAGTTTGTGGGAGCTCCTAGGAAGAGTACTAGATAGCGAAGACAACCAGCCAAGTTCAATGACTATGTGGCATTAATTAGTTAGTTGGTAGATAGTGAGCCTTCTAGCTATCAGGAAGCTGCAGAACATTAGGTATGGCGAGATGCTATGGTTGAGGAATATTCTTCAATAATGCAGAATGATGTGTGGGAGGTAGTACCTAGACCAATAGATAGGGCTGTAGTTGGATCACGCTAGATCTACAAGATAAAGCATGACCTGCAGATGGTAGCATCGAGAAATACAACGCAAGGTTCGTGGCAAAGGGGTTCTCTCAGAAGGAGGGAATAGACTATGAGGAGAAATTTGCTCCAGTTGCCAGGTATACTTCTATACGAGCTGTAATCTCACTTGTAGCACAAATGGGATGCCAAATCCATCAAATGGATGTCAAGACAACATTCTTTAATGATGAGTTGAAGGAGGACGTATACATAGAACAACCAAAAGGCTTTGTAGCACACAACAAAGAGACCCACGTGTGCAGATTGAAGAAAGCATTGTATGGACTCAAGTAGGCTCCTAGAGTATGGTATGAACACATTGATACATACTTGCAAAAAATGGGCTTTGTGAAGAGTGAAGCAGATGATAACCTCTACTACTTGGTGGTTGGGGGTGAGATTCTCATTCTTGTTCTTTACGTGGATGACCTATTTCTTATAGATTCATTAGGGCTCATATTGGATTGCAAGAGGAACCTTGTAGAAGAGTTTAAGATGAAGGATTTAGGACTTATACACTACTTTCTAGGCATGGAAGTGTGGCAGACAGATGCAGAGATTTTCCTTGGTCAAGGGAAATATTGCATTGAAATCTTGAAGAAATTCAGGATGGAGGATTGCAAAGCCATGTCTACACCCATGATTATGAATTGGAGGTAGGTAGATACATCTAAGGAGAAGGATGTAGATCCCACTTTATATAGACAGTTGATTGGTTTGCTTATGTATTTGGTCAACACTAGACCAAATATAGCATTTGCAATAAACTCTCTTAGTCAGTTCATGGTTGAACTAAAGAGAATGCATTGGATAGCAGCTAAGCATGTGCTATGTTACTTGCGTGGTATAGTCAAGTATGGGATCAGATATGTTCGAGGTGAAGGTATCAGGTTGATACGCTATACTGATGCAAATTGGGTAGGAAGTACAACAGACAAAAGGAGCACTTCCGGGTGTTGTTTCAGCTTGGGATCAGGAGTTCTATCTTGGTTCAGCAAGAAGCAAAAGTCTATGGCTCTAAGTTCAGCAGAAGCAGAATACATACCAGCTAGCATAGCGGCATGTGAAGCTATATGGCTTCAGAAGTTGTTAGTAGCCTTGTTTGGTCAAAAGGTTGAGACTACTGTGATACATTGTGGCAATCAGAGTTGCATCAAGTTGTTTGAGAATCCATTGTTTCATGATAGATCTAAACATATAGATATCAGATATCACTTCATCAGAGATTGTGTACAAAGGGGAGTTGTTCAGCTACAATACATACCTACAGAGGAGTAGGTAGCAGACATTCTGACTAAAGCATTGGGGAAGGCAAAATTTATCTTCTTCAGAGATAAGTTAGGTGTCCTGCAGAACAGCTTCCTCGCTAAGAGGGAGTGTTAGTTTTGTTAGCTTTGGACAGTTGGTTGTCCATTTTCTATTATTTAGCAAGTAATTTTTTTGCTAACTAATTGGTTAGATTAGAAATAGATATTTGTTAATTAATTGACCACTTTTGGAAACAACTAGAAACCGACTTGGTTAGGGTTGTTAAGTTATTTTAATCTCAACCGTCGATTGTAAATCAATCTCGGCTGTTGGTTTACCAACAGGAGTAGTATAAAAGGAGGTTAGGGGGAATTTGGAGAAACATTTGTAGTGTTAGCAAATAGTCTTGTAGTGTTAGCAAGAGCACACTGTTAGCGAGGGAATAGCAGTGGGGAATATCAGCGGGATAAATTAGGAGGTTGTCAAAATTTTGCTAGTAAGAGGCAAGGAATTTTGTATCTCTTGATTTGCTAAAGTTTAATATAAGTTCTCATCTATAGAATTGGTTTTCCCTTAGGGGTTTTTCCAGGGACAATTCATCCGAAAATATTGTGTTCATTGTGTTGCATGTTTCTTTCCATATTTTATAAGTGAAGTTGCAGTTGTGTTATTTTTTGATATTAGCTAGAAATTTATTTTCAGTAGTTTAATAATTGTTTATGATAGGAGATTAATAATCAGTGACTGCAATAGTTAATTTTTTCACAGTAATTCCATTCGATTCAATAACAATGATTCGCACCTATACATGTTAAAAGATAAATAATTAAAATGAGGAGGATGGACATCGATATTGTAAGACATGCTTTTTAATTGTCCACATAAACTAACTATTAAATTATAACTTTAATATATATTAGATATAATGAGGGATAAATGGCTTTTAGTGGGTTAGTTTATACGTAGTGTTCGAAGGTGAGAACTAATGGAGAATTATAAAAGTTCAAAGAAAAAAATTCGAACATGGCAATTTCTTGTGATATGAATTGAGAAAGTTCGAGATGGTTATGTAGAAGATTTACAGATATTTTATTAATTAAATTAATTTGATATAGTATATAAAATAGGATTCAAGATTTATAAAATTGGGTTACAATATAAAGCAGAACTAATTGACATTGAGAAAAATTTGGTAGTAATTAGGATATATGATATGTTATAGAATTCCTAATAAATTATTATGAAATAATAAAAAATCTTAGCAATGAAATTAAGATTTTGGAGGATGGTAAGACATTACTAAATTTTAGGTTTCGACATTTTTTCATTTTTGAATTGACATTTTAATTGGAGGAAATAATGTTGTTTCAAGAAGTAATGGAAATATAGACGTGTGGTAGGGTGGGAAAAAGGATATGGCTTTAGAAAGAATGTTTGAGTGATGTTTCTTTTAGAGGCTAAGAAAGATGTAAAGAATCTAACTAGGCTCTGAAGGACAAGTGAAAGAGATAATATTGTAGAAAATAACTATAATGAACTAGTGCTTTCTATAACTTCCTCACATTGTTCCCCAATATATGAAGGTAGAGGCTGCAATATGTCAAGTGATTAAAGAACTAACTCAATACAAAAAAAATCATAACTATCTTTTGAAAGAACAAAATTGTAATGAATAATATTGAAAGATAGATAAAAGAATCAAAGACATGAAAAAAAGAAGAAGATAGACAAGAGTGAAAACATATGAAAAGTCAAAGAAAAAAAAATGTATGAAATGTTCAAACTAAAATCCAAAGATTGATTAATGAATGATGATTATGATAGTTTTGTTCATGTATGAGTCACATGTTTCATGAACAATGTATTAAATTATAAGGAGACATCTTGAAAATGATATGATAATTGTCTGAGTTATAAATGAGGCTTGTATGTGGACAAAAACAAATGGTAATAATATTTACTTTTAGTTTATTGCTATTGTTAAATGGATTTGAGATTAATATGTTATATTAGCTGTGAGGTGTAGTCTACTCATGTTTTGATAAGTCAAATATTGTTTCATAAAATTATTTTAAGTATTCTTGTATTATGGATGTTATATGAGTTTTCTAATAATTTTATAAGTTATTTATAGTTATAAATTTAACATTATCATCTTTTATGTATCATTAATATCTATAATTTACAACATAACTTCTTAGAATTATTTATTGACTTTTGTTATGAAAATAAAGTAATCAAGAAAGGACAATTTACATATACAAAAATAGGGTTTTTCATAATGATTTTGTTGTGTGTGTGTGTGTGTGTGTGTGTGTGTGTGTGTGTGAGGAAAGAGCGCTAATAGTCATTATATCTAACATTTCTCATGTCAAGATTCTTATGGTACATTATATTTTGATGGTTTTTAAAAATTATTCTAATATTACTTAACGATTGATAGATAAAATCTCAACTTTTGGAAAAAAACTAAAATACGCTGTATGATTTTTTAATGTCCATCAAGATTAAAAAGGTATCTTTGCTGTACCCTTTGGTAGATCCTTAAATATAACCCAATAACCACACACTACAACTAACTTAAAAATATTTACACAACTTATCCAATACATATTTTTCTAAGAACTAAAACATTTTCCTCTAATAAATTATTTTACTAATAAGTTCTTATAGAGATACATAAATCCTCTCATGAAACATAAAATCTATTGGAATATTCGAGTATAGAAAGAATACTTATGATAGGGGGGGGGGGGTTTGTGAATTAGAAGTATTACACTTTAACCAATAAAAAAAGTAAATTGCATGCATGTAAATACATCAAATAAACATGAAACTAAGACTTGCATCAACAACTCATAACACTAGAATTTGGTAACCCAGAAACCCTCCAAGAATAAGAAGGTAAAACTGGGGTGGGGATGATACCCAAAAAAATTACTGCAGCAATATTGTTCAACCACTTCTGATGGTCTACCCTGTTAAAGGCCTGCCCTATTAAAGGCTTTACACTGTATTAATAGTGACCTACTAGAGGCTTTACAAACACTTTAGATGAAGTGTCACCCTGTTAAAGGATTTAATCACCTAATTAAAGGATCTTCAAAATAGCTATTAAGCTAACCTATCACCATAGGATTTTCATTCTAATACAATTGCTAGAAAGTATTAGGTATAATGAACCTGATAGATTATAATCCTTGATTGTTGAATGCAGGCACCTGTTTCGCTTTCTCTGATCTTGATTCTTTTTGTGATCTAATAACTCTCACTTATGAAAATAGATTTCCTTGTGCACCCTTGTATATCCACTCATACCTTTTACAATGAAATTTCATCTTTCTTATAAAGACATTTGAGGATCTAGGGTTAGGTATGGATCTACGATCCATATTCAATCTCCATTTTCTGCTTATTATTTGCATTTCTTCTATTGGTTGCATGCCTTTATCATTTTTCTTATTGGTTGCATGTAGATTGCATAGGAAAGATAAAAGATTTGATCTCATCATTAAATCCTTCGAGATTTACCTTATGTCAGCTGCAAAAAACTGTTTGCATCATAGTTTATGCAGTTACAAACTCTTATGTTGATATTCTGAGTTACTCGGCTCCTGAAGTATTGCTGATACTCGACACATGCTATTTCTTGGATAGCTCCGCACCTAAACAAAACTGTATCACTCGACACCTTATGTTACTCGACACTTGTTAACAGTCGGCACCTTGTGTTGCTCGGCACTTGTTAACACTTGGCACCTTATGTTACTCGGCACTTACACTTCACTTGATATCTGATCTTCACTCAGCACATGAAGATCACTCGACACCTGAAGTCTTTCCTAACTCGGCATTTGTTGTGGCTTGACATGCATGGTGTACTCAGCTCCAATATAGAGTAGGTAAGTGTTATTGGCACTCAAGTGTCAAAAACCATTATGAGGTTAACAAAATCTTATCTAATGAGATGCAAGTGACTAACTATTCTATTTATAAATGTAAAATATTTTAATGAATTTTTTACTTCTTATTTCTTTATAAATAATAAATGAAATTTTTGTGATCAAAGAGTTCAAGGTTGTACTAATATTATGATAACACATTTTAATACTTCATATTATACCAAATTCAATAGAATTTTAGGTTGTAATTCTTCTCAATCTTTGCCAATAGTATATGCAGAAAAAATTTATTTTTATAAACTAAGAACTATGGAGAGTGGAAAAAAAATACCACTTCCTTTTAAATTATGGAACATACCTTTACAATATGAATGGCCTTGACCTTGTAATATACTAAATTTTTATTAATTTTCTATGAAAAAATCCTACAAATCTATTGTGTAAAAGATCATCATAGTTGGTAGAATAAGGTCACGAAACACATGATGAATAAGAAATGAAAATATGAAACTTTTTTAGAAGTAGTTTCAATTGTTAATCCCCTTCTTGGAAAGTACTTGTTCATTCTATGAGACTATTTTACAAAATATACAGTTAGAATTTTGCTTCTTAGATTGAATCTCTAATAGAAGAGTTAGTATGGTTTCGCTAGATTATCTTAGGATTATATTTCTGTCACTCTCTTTTAAGTAGTGAAACTTGTTCTTTTTCTTCATATTTCTTTAGGTAGTGTATAAATGTAGAAGGTTTATCATTTTTATTCAATACTTTTAAGAGTTAGAATTTAAACCAATCATTAGAGTTATTATAGTTTCACTAGATTATCTTAGGATTATATTTCTGTCACTCTCCTTTAAGCAGTGAAACTTGTTCTTTTTCTTCATGTTTCTATTAAGTAATGCATAAATATAGATGGTTTCTCATTTTCATTCAATACCTTTAAGAGTTAGAATTTAAACCAATCATTAACTTGACAAAAAGCTAATACCATCTAGGAAATCAATATTTTGACTCTCGCTCAATTTTGTACCATATTAAGATACTTCCAAAACTCTCATATCAATCTCTAATAGATTACTCTATTATCAGCCTTGCCTTTAGGAACCTTTTACATCATATGATTAAAATCTATTATGAAAAAGAGAATAGTGGATAATAATTTACTCATTGAAAATTTATATCATATATTTTTTTTAAATATTTTATTCGAAAAGGACTACCATATATCTCTCATTAGCCTTTTAAAAATATTGATAAACTGATTATTTGATGTTAAAAAGAAATCACCCTTTATTAATTTAAAAAATAGTAAAATAGAAATCTTTTATCTCCTTTGATTAACACTTTTAATTTTTAGTCAACAATTCAAGTTTCATTTTAATTTTTTTGTTTGTAAATATTTGTACTTATAATTTAACAATTAGAAAAAGTCATTTTAAGTTCTTTTTTATATATTTTTGAACTCTTTTATTCTTTTAATATCACATATTCTTATTTTAGTTACATTTTTTTAATTGTTTATATGTTGATAATTTAATCTAAGAACCATATTCTTTATTTACAAGATTTAACAATAATAATATAGTAAGTCTTAAAAGTTATTTTTAAAAATTATTTTCAATAAATAAATAAACAGAATTCTTTTAAGTGTTAAGATATTAACTTCCAAGAGAGAAACCAGATATTTTAACAATGTAAACTCTTAAGACTACTAATTGTTTTCATGAGATGGTATGTATTTAAAGACCAAAAGGGTCACATGGTTGTTGGAATAGGAATAGAAAATTTACAGTAACCTTTCTAGTTTCCATTTGGTTCATCAATTTGAACAGGGAATAAGAAAATATATTCACAATTTGCTTCTAAAATAAACCTATACCCCTTCCAAAAAATTGCTGTTATTGTGGACAAGTAGGCCACGACTTGAATCATAATAACGTCCTAATAACGTCCAATAGAAAGTAAGAGCTCCTCTCGACGAGATATGCAATGGAATAACTCTCCAAAAATACATGTTCTTTGAAGAAAAGCAAAGCAAAGTTGCATGTCTCCAAAGTTGCATGCCCTTTTTTCGACAGATGTCACTAAACGATGCACATTAATGAAACGCAAACCACTTTAGTGTCGTATAAATTAATAATAATATACTGGGACCTGATGACCTACAAAAATGTATTGAATAACTAGAAATGACAAGACTTCGGGGCTAGTTCGTAACTTCCACGAAACTCTTCCAGCTAGTGTTTTTCATTATCAATTGGTTGATTGTGATACGAGTTTTCATTTGGTTGTAGGGTTTTAAATATGACATAAACAAGCAGGAAAATTGTTTCGTAGTCTTGCGCTCGATAATGGCCATCACATGCGAATCTTATATTAAAGTTCGACTAAATGCATAGAAAATTATTTCAAGCTGCGAGCCTTTCTAATTCTTTCAGCATGTAGGGCTTCTCTGTATAAGTGCAATCATATTCTTTTCCCACAATATTTTGAATCGCAGCCGGCTTAAATGACCTTTCTTTATCTATTCTATGTTGGTTTGAGTGGTAAAGTGAGTCCCAGCTCAAAAGTCACTGAATTCTATAATATTTCAATTACTGAAAAGTTACAACGTAAAGTAAACATTACATGCCGTATGAAGATTCCTAGTGCTTTATATATCACAAGCCTCGCTAAAATCTGCATACGGGAACTTCGCCCTCTCTTCCAACGAATATTAGTATTGTGCGATAAAAGTATTAAACTTTATTTATGTTAGGTTCAGAAAACAATGTGGTACAGCTAAATAACACCGATGGGGGCAATATGGACTTTAAAAATACTTTCGCACTTGAACCGTCAACAATGGTTTCACCGCTTTGGCGTTGAAATTCGCCGGCAGGAATAAAATAATATTTTTGACTGGAATGACGAAACAGAGCTACAATGGTGTACAGACAACAATTAATTCTTTTTATTGTGCATTGGGAGACACAATGTTTGAGTCTGATGAATGTTCTATACTTGTTTGCCTTTTGACTCTTGATATCTCTTTAATATCTTTATGTGGGATCTTCTTTACACTAGCATTCCTCTGATGTGATAGTTTGATCGGGAATATAATTGCTTATAACTCATCAATTTTGAGAAGAATTAAGAAAGGGAAAGAACAGTACTGACTCAGAGATTTATTATCGAAGATCGGCAACAGTTTTAGACTCCACCTTTTTACGTATTTAGTACTTCTGATAGTTTAATTTGTATTATATATATGGGAAAGTTGGAATCTAACTAAATAATTTGATTCTTGCACCTTAAGGAAGGGTATATTAATGTTTCCATGTTATCATTGAGGGAGTGAACGAAAGCAACAAAAGTCAGATAACATACGTGAAATATATGGAATTTATTGAAGTCTAAAGTATTTAGTCATATTTAGAATGAAACAAATTATGATTATTAACGAGAGATGAGGAGATAATGTGGGGAGGGAAGGAATATGACAGATGGAAGATAGTAAATGATTAAGAATTTGAGATACATTTAAATTTTCAAGAGATGGCTGTATGTATGTTTCAGACATGTAGTTTTTCTTAGCTCAATTTCACTATACAAGATGTTGACCAACCTTTGCTCAATTTTATGGGCTAAAATTATATATATATATATATATATATATATATATATATGTGTGTGTGTGTGTGTGTGTACACATATATATATACACATATATATATACATATATACACACACATACATACATACATATATATATACACACATACATACATACATATATATATAGCTTTAAATTATCTATAAAAAAAATCTATAATATAAATTTCAGTTATAATGTTTTTATTAAGAAAAGTAATAGTTAGTGGGTGTTAAAGCAAAGTACAATAAGAAATCTAGACACTAATAGTAGAATAGTACTAGTGTCTAGTAATGAAATTAGATGTCCCACTATCAAACACAAAGGTCCACGAGTGACTCGGCAACTATAATCATCACTTTCAGTGAATCACTTGAGGCAAGCCCCCACAATAGTTGTAGACTTAAACCAAAACCAACAACAAAGCACTAGAGTGTGCCCTTTAAAACTACCAGCAATCACTTGATCATAGGAAAAAGAAAAATTAAAATAAGAAATCACCATAACAAAAAGGAAGCAAACTTGGGCCTTCCATGCTTATCAGAACTCCAAGAAAATATATAAGACCAAACAAGACGATACTTCTAGCCTTCAAAAACATAGTACATATCTTCCAACCATTGGTCTAGGCAAGGTTCAACCTCTAGCCTTGGAAAATGTAGTCAAAAGTCTTCCAGCCCCCACCAATCTCCCATAGCACCATAATACCTATGAGAGGAGCAGGGAGGAGGAAGACCAAACCCTAGAGATAACAATTGCCTGCCCTTCTTCAACTAATAAAACTACTAAAAGTAGCATGAGTACACAAAATCTTGACAGGAATCTCCTATGCTTCCCAGTGCCCAAATATTATCTCTACCTCAACAGGAGATTGCTCCATCTCCATAGGAGTTGTAAATGTAGAAGAAAATAGGAAGACCCAGTCTATCCTTGAGGGAAGTAACACACCTCTCCACATCAAAGCATTGAACTATAGAGTCATCACTTGAGTGTGTGAAGTACACTATCTCAACATGTTCTTTCTAGCTAGATTGCGAACAATATGAAAGAGATACTCGCAAACAAGAGAAGGAGAGTACCCATTGAACCCATTTGCCATCACTTTCCCTCAAAAACTAGCTACCTCCATAAGATTTTCCCCCACCTCAATAAGGTCCTCGACCTCAACAGAAAGCAGTAAAGTGAAAGAATAGAACAAAGGACACCTCCACCACATAAACATCAAAAGCCCAAAAATGATAGTCTCAACTAGATTCCACCACCAAATAGAGGAATCCATCACCTTAGAACACAAGGAACTAAAGGAAACCCCAAAGAAGCAAGCATCAAGAGGCAAGTGAATCCTCAAATGATGTAAAAAAGTGCACTCAAGAACATGGCCTAGTCAAGGGGCTCCTCTAATAGGAAAACCCATGAAAGTGATGGTAGGGACAAGACATAACAATCCAAACCCATCTAGGGAGAACAAACCAATCAATAGAGCTAGTAGTAGGGATAGGGACAACATTTTCCCTCCAGACTAGACCATCAACATCCAAGCTCCTAGGAATCACAAGATCCCCATGATCCATAGCTAGATGCCCTAAAGAGAAGCACTCCCATTGTAGCCACAACACATAACTATCCAAAATAAACCCATTCGCCTCTTCATCTCCAATAAACTCCAAATTCAAGAGAGCCCACTAGAGGCAGAGACTAACAACACATTTGGGACAAAAAGACCAAGACATCCAAAGCCTAATGTGGGGAACATGGGTGCTAGAAAAAAACACTGTTAGCCACAAACTCCACACCCTTTGACACCATATCAAGCCTAGATAAGTGTCATCAATAAAATCACAACTGTAGAGACAACCCACAAAGCCACCACATATAGTCCCCACCCAACAAAGAGCACAAAATCCCTCAGAAAAGAGAGCATCCATTGGGCCAAAAAGAGCGCAGGAAAATAAAAAACACCTCATACTAGGGCAGAAAACACCACTCCAAGGAGGCATAGGCATGGGGAGGAACTGCCAATCATTAGAATTGTCACCCTTAGACTCCTTGTCACCACCATCATTAGCCTCCTCGACACCAAAATTTGAGTCACTCTCCCTGCACTCGCTCTCTCAATCTCACTCATATTTTTGGATGTAAATGCTAAAATTTTAGTTGTAATGTTAAGTTAATTTTCTATTTAAAAAGATAAAATTTCTCTTCAGCTTTTTAATTATTATTATTACTTATATCTAAAAGTCTATTATAAAAAAATTATACAATTATTATAACTTATTATATATAATTAAAATTTAGTAAATAATATTTTAATAAACTTAATTTGAAATCTAATTCTTAACTATTCTTATATGCTTATTTGGCTTTGTGTTACTTGTACATGTTGTATATCCTATAGTGATGGCATTCTATATTATGGCATTTGTTTGAGAATTTATGTGCGTTAGGATTAAACCATAGATAGAAATAATAGTTACATGCAAATATAACCAATAAAATAAAATAATAAAACACACAGAAAAGAACACAAGACACCAAGACTTAACATGGTTCACCCAATCGCTGGGCTATGTCCACCAAACAACAAGTCTGATATTATTATGATCCAGTAATTACAACTTGATTACAATCTGTAATCCCTTACAACTCAATACCACCACAATAACCAATTTCACATCACAACTTAATGAAAATACCTAACCCTAAGCCGTTTTATACAAGTAATTTTATACTGCTTTAGGGTTACAACATGTTGGCCATATGTCGGCCACAACATCGGCTATGGCCCAAAAATTTAGTATGTACAGTACTTTATTGATCAGTCACCACAAACTAACAATCTCCCACTTGGGAACTGATTAGATTCCACACTAGACAAAAATCTCCCACTTGGAGACTGATCTTGTAGCAATACTACTACCACATGGGGCTCCCACTAGATCAAACCACCCTAGACTCTACTGTTCTTTTAGTCAAGGCCAATCTAGAAGACCAACCAAAGCTGAAGAGGAGTTTAGCTTCTCCCTTGTTCCTACCTTTGTAAACATATCTGCTAAATTGTGATTTGTATGTATCTTGTCTAGCTTTAATTGTCCTTCCTCCAAAACTGATCGAATGAAATGGTAGTACAACTCTATGTGTTTGGTCTTTGAATGTAGGGCTAAATTCTTTGCAAGCTGAATGAGACTCTAACTATCTATAAAAATATTATTATCCCTCTAAGGGTCTCCCAATTCTTCTAAGAAGAACTGAAGCCATATCATCTCCTTGACTACCTTTGTAGCAAAAACATACTATGCCTCTGTAGTGGATAAAGCATTAACCTTCTGTAATCTAGAAACCTAGATCATAGTTGCCCCACCAACAATAAAGACATAAGCTATAGTACTCTTCCTAGTATCAATATCCCTTACCAAATATGAGTCAACATAGCCCTATAAATAAGTAGTAGAGCCCCCAAAGTGTAAACACTTATTAGATGTTCCTCTCAAATATCTAAGAATCCATTTGACTATATTCTAATGCTCAATTGCTTGATGACTCATATACCTACTAACGACTCCCACTGCATGTGCAATATTTGGCCTAGTACATACCATAGCATACATCAATCTTCCTACAATGGAAGCATAGGCTACCTTAGATATCTTATCCTCCTCTTCTTGTATCTTGAGACACATCTCCTTAGTCAACATCAAATGACCAGGTAAAAGTGTGTTGATAGCTTTAGCATTCTCCATAGAGAAATGATGTAACACCTTCTCAACATAATCATCCTGAGATGGCATCAATTTTCTATTCTTCCTATCTCTACAAATCTATATACCAAGGATTTGTTTTGCTACCCCCAAATCCTTCATAGAAAATGCATGTGCTAACTAGCATTCCAGCCCCTTAATGTGATCCATGTTAGACTCGACTATAAGCATATCATCAACATATAAATATAAAATAATGTAAGTATCAGGAAAAAACACAAATCTATGTCACCTTTTATAAAGAAATGGGATATCAAAATGTGACAGTTCAACATTAACTACAAAAAAAATGGTATTTGTGTTTAGAATTTGAAGATGGTGTAAACTAATGAAATGTGAGGAATTGGATGAATTTTATGCCTATGATTTTTGTAATTTTTTTGAGTAATAATTTATTCATTTTCCTTTATTCTGAAATACCTTTTCTAATTGTAAAAAATATAGGGTGTAGTTCCCATCAAACAAGTATATGCAATTCATCTTTTTTTTGTTTTGATTTGAAAATATCTTATAGATGACATGTATAGCTAGGGAAAAAAAAAGAAATAATTTTTTTGGTGTCTATTTTCTTTGTTATAAGTAATCGAGCTCGACCTTATCATTATCCAATAGTTTTTTCCTCCTATCAAATCTACACCTTCTTGAGAAAAAACTACATATTCATGAAGAGGACTCTCTCCTTTAGAGATAAATATAATTTTAATTTTTTTTGATATGATTTACTACTTTCTTCCTTTTTTGAGAGAGCATATTCTAAAATGTTGAAATATTGACTTATAATATTTCTAAATTATGACATATTATAATTAATCAAAACACTAAAATTTTTATATAAGGATGATATTGAATCTATGAACTATAAGAGGGTATTTTTAGTTTTTGAAAAAAATTGAGTTTTGATAGAGAAATAAGATTTGACCAAAATAGGTTTTGGTATCCTAAATGGTGACACAGATTTGTGCTTTTACCCTATCATCATCCAACCTCTTAAAATAAATATAATGATCTGAATGACACCTATTGTAACCATGCCCATGCATAAAATTGTCAAATTTTAGATACCATTGCTGAGGTGCTTGCTTAAAGCCATATAATCTTTTCTTCAATTTGCACACTAAGTTCTCGTTACCTTTAACTTTAAATCCTTGTGGCTAAGCCATATATATCTCTTCATCCAAATCACAATGAAGGAAGGTTGTTTTAACATCAAGCTACTCTAAATGGAAATCTTCAATAGCCACAATGCTTAAAATAGTATGGATAGAATTCATCTTAACAACAAGAGAAAATACCTCATCAAAATCGATACCTTTTCTCCTGTGAAAATCCTTTTACAACTAACCTGACTTTAAATCTTTTTTCACCTCCATCCTCTTCTTTTAACTTATAAACCCACTTATTCTATAAAGCTCTTTTCCATGTAGGCAACTTGCATAAATCCCATGCCTTATTCTTCAGCAAAGAGTCCATTTCATCTTTTATAGCAGACTCCCACTGAATCTTAGTATCCATCTGCACTGTTTCATGATAACATTTAGGTTCACCATCATCTATTAAAATAGAATACAAAGAGGGAGAAAATATTTCTGGAGATCTAATTTTCCTTTTTGATCATCTATCATTTACTAGTGTGTGTGGTATTTCTTGTTGTTGTTATTGCACATCACAAGGAATAGCTAGAACATCATCTTTTGGAGTATCATCCAATAGTACATAATCATCTTCTTTCTTCTCATGTTGCTGCAATAGATCTTTGTACAACACATTCTCATTGAATATAACATCCCTACTTCTTAAAATTTTCTAATTTTCAAAATCCCAAAGCCTATAACCAAATTCATTAATTCCATATCCAAAAAATACACATTTCTTTGACTTAGCTTTTAGTTGGTTCTATTTTTAGAATCTATGTGAGAAAATGCTTCACAACTGAAAGTTTTGAGAAAAGAATAACTCATCTTCTTACTAGTCTATGGTTCCTCTAAAATACCATAGCCCAAAGGAGTAGAGGGACCTCTATTAATCAAATATACAATAGTATTGATAGCCTTCACCTACATGTGTAAGGGCAACCCAACATGCAACCTCATGCTCCTTGCATGTTCCATTATAGTCTTTTTCATGCGTTGAGCCACTCCATTTTCCTGTGGAGTATATGGAATAGTTTTCTATCTATGAATACCATTAGTGGAGCAATAATCTTCAAATTTATGATTGCAATACTCACCACCATTATTAGATTTGAGATATTTTAATTTCTTACCAGTCTCATTCTCAACCAAGCATTTCCATTTCTTAAAAGATTGTAATACATTAGATTTATGTCTAATGAAATAAATCCATACCTTTCTAGTTAGATCATTAATAAATGTAACATAATAATGAGAGCCTCCAAGGAAATATACCTAAGCCGGTCCCCATACATCAGTATGCACAAACTCTAATTTATTCTTTTTGTTTTCCTTCCCAGTCTTCACAAAACTCACTCTCTTTTATTTTCTATACACATAAATTTCACAGAAATCCATATTAACACATTTAAGACCTGATAGAACTTTCTTTGAATGAAGTACTTTCATACTTTTCTCACTCATGTGACCAACTCTGTTATCCAACAATGTTGTATCAAAATTTATAGTAGCTATTTTTTCTCCCTACTCAACTGCAACAACTATTCTTGAACATTCATTTTTCTCTAAAAAAATTCAAGTAAAATGAACAATATGACCTATACAAAGATATAAGGTGCCTACTTTCACACCTTTTGCTACTATAAGGGAACCTTTTGAAACCTTCCAATTTTTATCATTAAAAGTAACTACACAACCCTCATCATTGAGTTGTCCTAGTGAATTAAATTCCTACTTAGCCTTCAAACATGTCTAACTTCATGTATTATCCAATAATTCCCATTTTGCAACATAAGCTTAACTTTTCCCTTTGCAACAATCTAACAGGTTTCATTACCCCCCAATTGTTAAAATTCTTTAGAATAATTGAGACCGGGGGGGTGAATCAGTTATCCAAGGTCCAAATGCCCTAATAATATTTTGTGTTTACTCCTTTTAATGAATCCATACACTTTTCATCCATCCAAACTTAAATCAACCATCTTAGCAAGTTACAAAAAATAAACATGCAAAGATAAAACATGCAAGATCAACACATGACACAGTGATTTACGTGGAAACCCAATTTGGAAAAAACCACCAGTAACATGCTACTTGATTTTCACTCTTCTAAAGTGATGCCCTATTAAAAGCCTACCCTGTTAAAGGCTTACAACACATTGTTAAATGTGACCTTGTTAGAGGATTTCACCATACTATTAGGAATGGGCCTGATCAAAGGACTTTAGAACATTCACTTGGAATGTCACCCTGTTAAAAGATTTACAATATGGCTATTAAACAAACCTAAGTCCATAGGATTTAAATTATCTGTTACAATTGCTAGATAGTAACAATAATGGATTGTTGATCTGATACAACTTACAACATACTTTGTAGATTTCAGATCACTCTTTAGTTCAGTCTTTTTGCTTGGCTTTTAATCACTTCAGTTCTTACAGCTTGTCATCTCAATCTTCATCTCCTTGAGTCTTCTTACTCATCATACCAATGCATCCATATCTGTGGTCATCTGTTGAAGCGAAGTAAATGTGCTTTCTTTCTCTTTAGCACCTCCTTCAACAATTATGATTTCATGCTTGACCTCCTCTCTCTCATTGCTTCGTGACCTTATGATTCTTTAAATAGAAATCTGATTTTCCTTTGCTGCTTGATTCTCCCTTACCAACTTTAGGGTTTCAAATGGATTAGGTAGGATACAATGTATCTACCCTATATCTTTCTCTTATCTAGAAACTTCGTCTAGACTCTAGTTGTAATCTCCAAAAATATTCTACATGGTGTTCTATGCCACTAGCTCATCATTCTTATCTTCTATTTAATTCACAGATTTCTAGATAACAACCTTGTCGGCTTAGATCTGGTGAATCTTTGATTTTCAAAATAATGCAACAACTCAGCATTATTGGTTTACTGATACTTGACATCTCTACGTTACTTGGCACTATTGGTTTTCTGATGCTCGACATCTATTTTTGCTCGGCACTTGTATCTTCTCGGCACTTGATTTTACGCAACATCTGAAGTTTACTTGGCATCTGAAGTTCACTCGACACTTGAAGTTGAACTTGCTCAGCTTCAACTAGGAATCTGTTCAGCAACTACTAGCTTGCTCGATTCCCTCTCTCTAATGAACTTTAGTTAGGCTTTACAGATGTCTTAGCTAAAACCTTACATCTTTGATATGTTTCAATGTGCCTATTCTCTGTGTCTTAGAGTATGTCATCAATACACTTTTTCATCAATGACTTAGCTGATCCTTAGACTTCATTACAACATCATAACTTCACCCTTTCTCTAGGTTTTCTAGTTACATCTTAGTGATTGCTGCCTCCTTATCAATCAACCAATTGATAGTATTTGGATCACTAAAGCAATTGTCATTCCTGCAAGTGGCAAGTTTGATGTCAATGACAAAACAATGATTGAGAACATTCTTTACTAGTTCCATATAATCATTCCAACAATTTTTCTCATGATCTTTTCAATCATTTGCAACAATCTCCCTCTTTGGCATTGATGGCAAAACTAAACTGATCAATTGATCAACTTAGTTACCACCAAGATTGTATATCTTGTCTGCTAGTTTTCTTGGCTGCCGCATCTTTACTACTGATCTCATATATCTCACTCTTGCTTCGTATTGATCAGGTTTCTACATATTTCTCCCTCTTTGACATAAATGCCAAAGATGTATCATCTTTATCATGCAAAATATAAGCTTTGTGTCTCATGTTTTCTCCCTCTATCACCATGCTTGTGACTGATTTGAAGTTTTTGCTCCTGTTGTCATCCTCTGCATCATTCTTCTGATATTTCAATGATTTGTTCCTGTTGATGCAGGGCAACATCCTCGTTGCTTTAAACTACTTTAGTTAGGGGTATTACTCCCAACTTGCCTCTAAGATATTCATAAGTATCCTTGGGCAATGCTTTAGTGAAGATATCTGCAGTTTTTTCTTTGTGTGAATGTATTCCAACTTCACTTGTTTGTCTTCTACCAATTCTCTGACACAGTGATACTTGATTGCAATGTGTTTGGTTTTTGCATGCATTACTGAATTTTTGGATATGTTTATAGCACTTGTATTATCACAATACAATATCACAAGTTTTGTTACCTCTTCTTTCATTCCTCTTAATAAATGTGTGAGCCACACAATGTTTGTACAATTGATTGTTGCTGCCACATACTCTGATTCTGCAGTGGACTAAGATGTGCATGTTTGTTTCTTGCTAGTCCAAGTAACTAGCCTTTTACCTAAAAATAATGCACCTCCACTTGTTCTTTTTCTGTCATCAATGTTGCCTCCCCAATCTACATCTATATATGCATTGAGTTCAAACTTTTCATTCTTTTTGTAGTATAGACCAAAGTTATCAATTCCTTTAAGATATCTCATTATTCTTTTTACTGCTATGAGATGATTTTTTTGGGATTAGCAGAGAATCTAGCCACTATTATGACTACTAATGCTATGTTTGGTCTACTATGTACAACATATTGTAGTTTTCCAATCATGGATATGTTCATTGTTTGATTGACTTTAGCTGATTCATCATTTTTGGATATCTTATTTCCTATCGCCATTGGTGTGCTGATTGGTTTGGACTCCAATCCAAACATTTTGAGTATTTCTTTGATATACTTTGATTGTGTCACAAATATACGATGTTTTAGTTGATGTACTTGCAATCCAACAAAAAATTTGATCTCTCCAAACATAGACATTTCAAACTCATGTTTTATTTTGTCAGCAAAGCCTTTGCAAAGCACTTCCTTTCCTCCAAACACTATGTCATCCACAAAGATTTTAGATATAATAATATCCTTACCTTCTTCTACTTTGATGTACATGTTGTTGTTATCATTTGTTCTTTCAAATCCTATTTGCACTAGATACTTGTCAAGTCTCTCATACCATGCTCTGGGTGCTTGTTTCAAACCATAGAGTGCTTTATGTAATTTACAAACCATATCCTTGTTGTTCTCATCAACAAATCCCTTTGGTTTTTCAATGTAGACTTCTTCTAGTATACTATTTAGAAAAGCAGACTTTACATCCATCTGATAAACTTTGAAATCTTTATATGCAGCATATGCAAGTAAAGTTCTTACTCCTTCCATTCTAGCAACATGGGCGAATGTTTCCCCATAGTCTATTCCTTCTTCTTGACCATAACCCTTGCATACTAGTCTAGCTTTGTTTCTAGTAATCTCACCATTCTCATCTAGCTTGTTTCTGAATACCCACTTGGTGCCAATCACATTCTTGTCAACTGGTCTAGGAACCAAACTCTAGGTTTTGTTCTTCTTTATTTGATCAATCTCTTCTTCCATAGCTTTATACCAGTCATCATCTTGTAGTGCACCATACACTGTTTTAGGTTCAAATTTGCTAATCAAACATGATTCATGTCTTAGTCTGTTCCTTGTCATTGGTCTTGCATCTTTGTCACCAATAATCTATTCAGTAGGGTGATGTCTTTTTACATATTTGGATAATCTTGGTTCTATCCTTGTTTCCATGTTTGATCTTTCTGATTCAGGGTCACTATGTACTGAGTTGTCAGGTTGTTCTTCCTTTATTTCATGTGTACTGACTTCAGTACCAGATTGTGAATTTCTTTCATTCTGCAACTCGGCTTCTGAATGTAACTCGACATTTACTGGTTGTGACTTGGCTGAGACTGAAGTTTGTTGTTGGATTTTAATTTGATTGACAGCATCCTCATCAACAGGCATTCTTTCATAAGAATACACAAAGGTTCTGTATTCATTTTTTCTCTTGACTTGGACTCTTGTATGCTCATCAAAGTTTAGATTTGCACTTTCCACAATTTTGTTAGTGTTAGTATTCAAACATTTATATGCTTTACTTCTAGTGGAGTAACAAAGGAATATGCCTTCATCACTTTTTGCATCAAATTTTCCATTTCTAGCATCTTTAAGGATAAAACATTTGCAACCAAATACTTTGAAATATTTTACATTGGGTGAATGAACATACCATAATTCAAAAGGTGTTGTTTTTGTACCTTTCTTGACTTGTACTTGGTTCAGTGTATGAACAACTACACTTACAGCTTCTCTCTAGTATTTTAGAGCAACAATCTTTTCCATCATTAATATTTTGGCACAATCAATCACAGATCTATTTCTTCTTTCAGCAATTCCATTCTATGGGGAAGTTCTAAGAGCTGACGTTTGTCTTTTGATTCATTTGTCATTACAAAATATCTCGAATTCATTTGATGTGAATTCACCACCTCTGTCTGATCTCAAGTGTTTCAGGCTTTTTCTTGTTTCCTTTTCAATTCTAGCCACATACCACTTAAACATTTGAAAGGCATCAAATTTTTGTCTTAAGAACATAACAGTCATCAACAAACAACATTGTGTACTTATCTCCTCTATAGCTTTGTACTTCCATTGGACCACATAAGTCAGTATGAACTAACTCGAGTACTTCTTTAGATGTATAGTTTTTTCTTTTGAAACTTGACTTTGTCATCTTCCCTAGCTGACATTGTTTGCACATGATATTATCAAACTTCTTCAATTTTGGTAAACCTCTGACTTTCTTCATTTTACTGATATTGACCAGATTGTCAAAGTTGACATGACATAGCCTTCTATGCCATAACCATTCATCATCAAATTTTGTAACAAAACATGAAACATCATCCATATTAAGGTAAAATAGATTACTTCTTGTTTGATCTCCTTTTCCTATAAATTTACCATTAGTATCATAGATTCTTGCAGTTTTGTTTCCAAATTCTACTTCGCATCCTATATTGCCTAACTGTGAGACACCTAGCAAATTGTAGCTTAATCCTCCAACATAGTATGCATTATCACATGAAATTTTCTCTGTGAGCTTAATGGAACCTTTTCCTTTGATTTCACATGGAGCATCATTACCAAATCTAACACTATTTCCATCATACTGAGTAAAGTTAACAAACTTACTTTTGTCTCATGTCATGTGATGTGAGCATCCACTATCTATGATCCATCTGTCATTCTTTTATATACGTGTTACCAGTGATGTAGGCTCTTCGTCATTAGATTGGTCCTTCATGGCCCCATAAACAACTTCATCATTATTATCATCAGAATTTTCTTCAACAACATAACACTTTTTGCCTTTGTCTTTGTAATCTCTCTTTTCATCATCTCTTCTAAATTTGTATTTGTTGCCTTCCTTGTTATCCTTTTTTTGTGTACACCTAGCAGCAATATGACCTACTTCATTGCAATTGAAACAAATGATAGGTATCTTACCTTTGAATTTTCCTTTACCTCTATGAAATCTTCTATCAAGTAGTGCTCCCAATTGTTCCACATCTTCCTCATCAGTGCAACTGTCATTGGATACATATTTCATCTTTCTTCCCTTTTTTGATTTTACTTGTTCAACATATTTCATTGATAGCTTGGCCTTGAAAGAAGATTCAACATTCTCAGGTCTGTAGTTGTCAAAGTTAGATAACTCAAATGCAATGAGTCTACCTACTATACCTTCAAAACTTAGATTATTTCCTGGTACACATCTTAGTTCTTGTATTGCTGATACTCTAATAGCATAGATAGGGAGAAAGGTTCTTAAGAACTTACTATTAATAGTATCTTCATCCAATTGACCACTCAAACATCTTATTGTACTTACCTCTTCCTTTATTCTTGTGCCATACTGAGCAGCATTCTCATTTTCCTCCATTTTCATATCATTAAACTTTCCTCTGAGGCTTTCTCTTTTTGCTCTTTGAACATTCTGATCTCCTCCATAGATTTATGATAGGGCTTTCCACATTTTGAATGCAGTGTCACATCCTTTGATATCATCAAATTTAGCATAGTTGAGTGCAGAGGCAATTTCCAGCATTGTTTGATTGTGTTATTGTTTGTTTTTCAAATCTTCTGTAGTAAGAGTACTAGTTGGATCAACATGTTCAGTAACAATTGAATTTTGGGCATAGTCTCCTATGGATCCAAGATGTAGCTTCATTAAACTTTTCCATGCAAAAAAGTTGTCTTTGTTGATCTTGAGAACTTCTCTCTTAGACATTTTGATCTTTTCTGCTTATAGTCCCTTTTAAACTGAATCAGCAGTTTGGCTCTAATACCAATTGTTAGAATTCTTTAGAATAACTGAGACGGGAGGGTGATTTAGTTATCCAAGGTCCAAATGCCCTAATAATTTTTTTTTTTACTACTTTTAATGAATCCATACACTTTTCATCCATCCAAACTTAAATTAAACATCTTAGCAAGTTACAACAAATCAACATGCAGAGATAAAACATGCAAGATCAACATATGACATAGTGATTTACGTGGAAACCCAATTTGGGAAAAACCACTAGTAACATGCTACTTGATTTTTACTCTTCTAAAGTGATGCCCTGTTCAAATCCTGCCCTATCAAAGGCTTACAACACATTGTTAAATGTGACCTTGTTAGAGGATTTCACCATATTGTTAGGAATGCGCCTGATCAAAGGACTTTAGAACATTCACTTGGAATGTCACCCTATTAAAGGATTTACAACATGGCTATTAAACCAACCTAAGTCCATAGGATTTAAACTATCTGTTACAATTGCTAGAGAGTAACAATAATGGATTGTTGATCTGATACAACTTACAACATACTTTACAGATTTCATATCACTCTTTAGTTTAGTCCTTTTTCTTGGCTTTTAATCACTTCAGTTCTTACAGCTTGTCATCTGAAGCTTCGTCTCCTTAAGTCTTCTTACTCATCATACCAATGCATCTATATCTGTGGTCATTTGTTGAAGTAGAGTAAATGTGCTTTCTTTCTCCTTAGCACCTCCTTCAGCAATTATGCTTTCATGCTTGACCTACTCTCTCTCTCTTTGCTTTGTGACCTTATGATTCCTTAAATAGAAATTTTATTTTCCTTTGCCGCTTGATTCTCCCTTTCCAACTTTAGAGTTTCAAATTGATTAGGTAGGATACAATCTATCTACCCTATATCTTGCTCTTATCTAGAAACTTTGTCTAGACTCCAGTTGTAATCTCCAAAAATGTTCTACATGGTGTTTTGTGCCACCAACTCATCATTCTTATCTTCCATTTAATTCATAGATTTCTAGATAACAACCTTGTCAACTTAGATCTAGTGAATCTTCAATTTTCAAAATAATGCAGCAACTCGACATTATTGGTTTATTGATGCTCAGCATCTCTGTGTTACTCGACACTATTGGTTTTCTGATGCTCAACATCTGTTTCTGCTCAGCACTTGTATCTGCTCGACACTTGATTTTACTCGGCATCTGAAGTTCACTGGGCATCTGAAGTTCACCTAGCATCTGAAGTTCACTCAGCACTTGAAGTTGAACTTGCTTGGCTTCAACTAGGAATTTGTTTGGCACCTACTAGCTTGCTTGGCTTCCTCTCTCTAATGAACTTTAGGTAGGCTTTACAAATGTCTTAGCTAAAACCTTACATCTTTGATATGTTTCAATGTGCCTATTCTCTGTGTCTTAAAGTATGTCATCAATACACTTTTTCATCAATGACTTAGCTGATCCTTGAACTTCATTACAACATCATAACTTCACCCTTTCTCTAGGTGTTCTAGTTACATCTTATTGATTGCTGCCTCCTTATCAATCAACCAATTGATAGTATTTGGTTCACTAAAGCAATTTTCATTCCTGAAAGTAGCAAGTTTGACATCAATGACAAAACAATGATTGGGAACATTCTTTACCAGTTCCATATGATCATTCCAACAATTTTTCTCATGATCTTTTCAATCATTTCCAACAAATAAACAAGCCCAAAATCCTCTTGGACATAATCAGTGAAATAACCTCTATGAGGTGTAGCATGAAATGAAGCACCATAATATAAAACCCATGAATTATCAACACTTTCTAAAGATGAAAGCAAAGTATCCTATTCAAATTTGTTACTTACCACATTTGCCTCCTTGTCTCCATCTAGTTTATCTCTTAATTTTTCTTTTGATTCCAACAATCTTTCTTTTTATGCCTTGGTTTCCCACAATACTAGTAGTCATTCAATACTCTCAATTAAGACCTTCTCCCCTTTAACTTTCCTCTTAATTTCCCATGACTTCTAAAATTACTTCCTCTCTTAGTCATTTTTCCTTGACTTTGTGAATTCAAAGCACTTCCTGATGTAGATCCACCTGAGGATTTCCTACAAGTTTCTTCACTCAAAATAACAATGATCACATCATCATATTTTAGGGTACTAGATCCAATAACAAAATTACTCACAACCATTACCAAGCCATTCTAGCTTCTAGGAAAAGAACACAAAATCAAGAGATTTGTAATTTCTTCATCAAAATTGATACCCATAGAAGATAACTAACTACTAATAGTATTGAAATCATTAAAATGATCCATAATATATTTTCCTTTTTCCATTTTCATAGTAAATAAATGCTTCATGAGAAATACCTCGTTTGAAGTGGAGAGCTTTTCATATAGTGTCATTAGAGCTTTCATGAACTCTTCTATCATCTTCACTTTTGTAATATTAAATACCATGGATGGTGCCTAGCATGATTGAATGCTTCCAGATGCCTTTCTATCTAAAAGATCCCAATCATCATTTGACATAGGTCCATGATTCTTGGCTTTTCCTTCCATTGACTTCCATAAATCCTTCTGATAAAGATAGTCTTCCATTTGCATCTTCCATAATGGAAAGTTCTACCCATTAAACCTATCAACTCTTAGCTTACCCTCATCTACCATTTCTCCCACTCAATCGTAAGATTCACACTCAACCATGAGACTTTCCTACAGAGGATAACTAAAACAACAACCTTGCTCTAATACCACTCATTGAGATTAAACCATGGATATAAATAACAATTACATGCAAATATAACCAATAATAAAAGATAATAGAATACATAGAAAAGAACACAAGACACCAAGATTTAACATGGTTCACCCAATCCTTGGGCTAAATTCACCAAACAACAAGTCTGATATTATTATGATCTAGTAATTACTACTTGATTACAATTTGTAATCCCTTACAACTCAATACCACCACAAGAACTAATTTCACATCACAACTTAATGAAAATACCTAACCCTAAGCCCTTTTATACAAGTAATTTTATGTTTCTTTAGGGTTACAACATGTCAGACAAAAAATCAACCACGATCCAACCTTTTTATAATTTATGAAGTATGTAGAGTACTTTCTTGACTAGTCATTACAAACTAACAATGTGAACAAGTACATGTGTCTTTCCTATGCTTGTATACTTTGCATGCATAAATGTTGGATCGATTGTTGAAAAGATACATGTATATTTAGGAGAGACATAGCAAGAACATGAAGTATTTTGCAAAATATCTTACCTAATTTTCTATACATGACAATCTAATTCACAAAAACATTCTGCAATATTTGATACTTAGTCTATTGTTGTTATTGTACCTATTAAAGTTTAAATCTTTACTGGTTATGTTGGTCCAAAGAATAGTGGATAATCATTTCTAAGTACCTTAAAAAAATGCAATATTTTGACTGATATCTCTTTTTTGGCTTATGTTAGAAGATAGTATCGATTAATGCTAGTCAGGAAAGATTATCTTTCTTGAAGTAACTTCTAAGCATTCATTTTAATCTTTGATACAAGAAAAGAATTTCTTCATAGTTTTATGAGCACTATCGGAAAATAAGAGCTCTTTCAATAATAAATTATAATTAATATAGAGCAATAGTATATGGTGTAGCTTTGTTGACTTTACCTATTAAGCTTAAGACCATATGGTTTGAGAGGTTGATTGTGCCCCCATTTCAAGAGCTTAGTAAATCCATGTCATCATCATGTGAGTCATTCATAGGAGCTACCCCTTAATTATTTCAACTTGGCCACTATTCAGAAGTTTTCAATTAGTAATCACTATATTGTCCTCAAGTTACATGAAAATTTTGGCAATTTCACCTCTTTGAGAATGTTGAGATTGTCTACATGTGTCTTATACATAATTCCATATATTGCAAAACATTCAAAGCATGACACCTTCATTGTCTCACAACATGGATAATTGGCTTCGATGTGAAAGATTATAGACCAAAAGATAGAAAGCCAACATAGTCTTTGGCTACATCAAAATAGAAGTTTTAGAAGAAGGTAATGTATGCCCATAAAAGTAGAGAAAAATTATAATGACATCCTTAAAATATATGTTCCTATGTCTTGCAATATTTGTAGGACATGCAAAAAAGATGAAATTACTAAAAAGGCTTTAAAGATTTTGAAGAAGGTCCATAAAAATGTAAAAGGAAGACACCTTTTTGTTAGATGTTTTAATTGCAACTTCCATAGTAGATTTGTAAAAAAACATGGAAGTGATATAGCAACAAATGAATTTTTTGAAAAGGCTTATGTAACTCTCAAGAAAATTTAACTGGAATTGTGCCAATTGGTTCAAAACAATTCCACATATATCATAAAGACCCCTACTACATAAAGTCGTCTGAATAAAAATAGCCACAAGCTGATTGTGGGTTTGGACACAAAATATTGGTCTAAATGTTTACATGATAGTGGATGACTCGATCAAAAAAGCTCCCTAAAATCTTCATCAATTGACATATACAATACTATGTAAAAAAAAACTATAAAAAGGAGGGTCAACTAATTGGTTTTTTATACCTTGAAATGTAATTCATTTACAATCTTGGATTCCTGTGTGTGGATAATAGAAATAATGTCATAGGAATTTGAAATACATACCAATTTCACTACAAAATTATATTTATGCCTCTAAATTTCTCACTCTCTAGTGAGCCTCTTTTAGAAACCTATAAATCTTGAGGTTTTGATGTCATTTTCTTTTAGACATGCTTTAATTGATTGAGTATTTTTTCTATAGTTTATTTTATGTTGGAATTTTTAGTAGAATAATTAGTATTTTGAAAAAAAAATTGTACTAAGGATGTCTTTTGTAGGGATGCCAAATGGGAGACAAGAAGGTTGAGAGAAAGAACCAAATTGAGATACAAATAACAATGTTCACCAAGATAAGGTCACCTACATGGTTCCTCTGTAGGAGATAATGGGGGTAGAAACTCAAGGTGAATATTATGCATGTCATCCTTTTATAGTGAGAAACCCCTCTAGATAGTAGGGCATTCAAGTTATGGGCAAATAATCTTAAGGCTTTCTTCTAGAGCACCATGTGAGAGCATTTGTGGACTTCAAAACTATAGATAGCTTCCAAGGTTGGGTGGGACTATTATTTGGAATAAGATGGAAGTACATAAATTTTCTACACCCTTAGGTTTGCATTGAACCACCTAGCTTAATGAACATGATGGGCACACAACCTAAGCACAGAATGGACACAACAGGAAAGGGAAAATTTTATTAACTATGAAAATATACTAGTACACTTAGTGTAGAGAGAAAAACTCCAAAACATGCCCTATGGGCTTACAATAGCATAAATTTGGAGATAATTTCTTCTCCCTGAACCTCCTCTCAAACTCCACTCCGAACTACCTTTTATAATGCCAGAAATGTTCTTAAATAGACCCCACAGGGTTAAGGATTAGGAATACATTCTAGCAAGTGCTAGTTGGCATCCACTTACCAAATAGAAGGTTCTATAAGTCGCATTAGAATTTGGCACAAATTTAGAAGAATCCAAAACTGGTAACCGAACTTTCGAGAGGCATAGCTTTTGAGCCGTAGCTCCGATTAATGAACCGTTTACATTTTTGAAAAGCTCTTGAAGCGCTCTATAGCCCTATGGACCAAGTGTGCTCATCCCCCATTTTTTGGCCCTATTTGAGGTCATTTAATGCCCCTAATATGACTTTGAAGCATTCTTAGGATGTCTCTAGAAACCAAAAAACTGTGATAACTTTCAAACCGTGGGGCCTTTTGACCTAATTCTTTTTCTGGAATTCTCTAAATTAAAATTACATTCATCTGGCCAATTTACACCTTCTAGTTCACCAAAATAATGGTTCAATTACATACTCCTATTTCTCTAGCATTTACATGTATCCCAAGGTGATTAAAAACTCTAACCCAGAACACTAATCGTGGAACTATGAGAGTTGGAACCTTTTTTTGACCCAAATGGGTATCTAGAAATGAAAACACATGAAACAGAAACTAAGTCTAAGTACATTTTTTTTTGGGTGACATAGGATTGCCCTTATACCTCTAGATGCTCCTGCATTAGACACCCAAGGTAGATTGAAAAGTGACCTTGTCACTTTATGAATGGTAGAGGAAATGTCAAAAGGGAAACTTCAGTTGCTGAAATCCAAGTTGAGTCCTCTATCCGCCGTCCTTTCCACTTGACCAAATACTCTTCATACTGCCTATTTCTGGTACTCTTGCCCACACGATGATCTAGAATGTCTTCTATCTCCTCCTTCTTAGAATCAGGAATTGGACATGGCTCTAACATCAGCTCCTCATCTGCACCATCATCATGATACTTTGTTAAGTCTACAATGTTGAAAATAGGAGAAATGTCAATACCATCAGGCAACTCCACCTCATATGTATTTCCTGAGTCATGTTTCTTTAGAATTTTGCAGGGGCCAAATTTCTTCTTTTTCAGCTTGCTGTAAGTACCAGTTGGAAATCTTTCTTTTCGTAAGTGTACCATGACTAGATCCCCTACTTGGAATTCCTTATGTCTTCTCCATTGATCAGCCCTAGCTTTGTACTCTTGATTCATCTTGGTAATGTGTTCCTGAACCTCCCCATGTAGACGCTTGATATGTTTAGTAAATTCTTCAGCTTCAGCACTTGTCCTCTCCCCTTGCTCTATCTTCCTCAATTCAGGTGCAGTCCTTAGGCTACTTCCATATACAATTTAGAATGGTGATCTCCTAGTACTCCTGTTTATAGAGTTATTGTAAGAAAACTCTAGTTGTGGTAGAATCAAATCCCACCCCTTGGGCTTATCCCCAACTAAACATCTAAGAAAATTGCCTAGACTTCTATTTACCACTTTTGTTTGGCCATCAGTCTATGGGTGATGCGTGGAACTGAATTTCAAGTCCGTTCTCAACTTTTTCCACAATGCTCTCCAAAAATACCCCACAAATTTAGTATCATTGTCAGAAACTATACTCCTTGGGAGACCATGTAGTCTTACCACCTCTCTGAAAAACAAGTCTGCAATATGGACAACATCATGAGTTTTGTGGCATGGAATGAAATGTGCTATTTTGGAGAACCTATCAACCACCACAAATACTGAGTCATTACCCCTTTGTGTCCTCAGCAATCCAAGAACAAAATCCATACTTATGTCCTCCCATGGCTTTGATGGAACAGGAAATGGCTTATATAGTCTAGTATTATGACTAAATCCCTTAGCCACTTGACAAATCGAACAACTCTATACAAACTTCTTCACATCCTATGAAATCTAAGGCCAAAAATAATGTTCTCTAAGAATGGAAATGGTCTTATCTCGACCAAAATGTCCTGACATCCCTCCACTATGTTTCTTATTAACTAGACTTTCCCTCATGGAACTCCTTGGAATGCATAATTGACTACCCTTGAACAGCATACCATCCTGAATCAGATAGTCCAACCACTTAATTCTATCTACAGCAACAGGCTCTTTACAAGCTTTCCATGCTTCAGCAAAATCAAGATCCTCAGGATACAAATTCTTGAGTTCATTAAACCAAACTACTTCAACCTGCATTACTATAAGCAACAATTGTCTCCTACTTAGTGCATCTGCAACCCTATTAGATTTTCCACTTCTGTGCTTCAACACAAATTTATAGCTCTGCAAGAACTCTAACCACTTCATATGCCTCTAATTTAATTTACCTTGGCTATTTAGGTACTGTAATGCCTGGTGATTAGTATACAAAACAAATTCCTTTGGCAATAAATAATGCCTCCATTTCTTTTAGGCCTGAACTATTGCATAGAACTCTTGATCATAAATATAATACTTCTTTTTCACATCATTCAAATTTTCACTAAAATATGCAATAGGCTTACCTTCTTGGCTTAATATAGCCCCAATAGCACTGCCACTAGCATCACAATCCACCTAGAAAACCTTTGTAAAATCTGGAAGTGCCAACACAGGTTGTTCTGTCACCTTCTCACAACTGTCGTAGTCCATTTGAACTCTTTTCTATCCCCTCTTATTGTGTTAGTTAGGGGTGCACATATGCCAGTAAACTTCTTAATGAACTTCTTGTAAAAACTAACCAGCCCATGAAATGATCTTACCTAAGTAGCAGACCTTGGAGTAGGCTATTCCAAGATAGCTTTTACCTTCTCTAGATCTATTTTGAGACCTTCAGGTGATATAACAAACCCCAAGTAGACTAACTCCCTTTTTGCAAAGATACACTTCTTCAAATTAATTAACAGTTTCTCTTCCATTAACCTTTCAAGGACACTATGAATATGCAATAAATGTTCTTCCAAAGTCTTGTTGAAATTTAAAAATTATCCAAATAGACAATAACAAATTTTCCCAAGAACTTCTTAAGTACCTCATTCATAAGCCACACGAAGGTGCTTGGGGCGTTCGTCAATCCAAAGGGCATGACTAACCACTCATAAAGACCCTCCTTGGTCTTGAAGGTTATTTTCCACTCATCACCTTCTTGTATCTCTATCTGATGATAGCCACTCTTGAGATCTATCTTTGTGAAGTACTGAGCTCCACTCAAGCAGTCCATAAGATCATCCATTCTTGGCAAAGGAAACCAATACTTAATGGTTATCCTATTTATAGCTCAAGATTCTTTACACATTCTCCACTCTCCATCCTTCTTTGGTGCAAGTACTGCAGGTACTGCACATGGACTCAGGCTCTCTCGAATACGGCCCTTCCTCAATAGCTCTTGAACCTGTCTATTTAGCTCCTCTGCTTCAGTAGGAGTCATCCTTTGAGCAGCCTTGTTAGGAAAACTAGCTCCTAGAATCAGATCTATGTGATGACTGATTTGACTTATTGGTGGCAATCCATCTGGAACATTATCAGAGATAATATCTCCAAATTCCCCTAGTAAATCTGAAACTTCAAATGGTATTTCACTACTACCTTCTTTATCTTTCCTAGGAATCAAAGCATAGCACATATGCTGATGTTTTATGCTATCTAAAAACTTCCTTCCATCAACAAGACAAATCCTATTACTGCTACATACCTTTTCACCTTCCTTTTTTATGGGCTTCAGTTTGTGGCCAACTCTATCCTTTGTTAAAGAGTATGTGTTTGCATGACCATCATGTACTGCATGCCTATCGAACTGCCATGGTCTTCCCAACAATAGATGGCAAACATCCATTGGAATAACATCACAGAGAACTTCATTATGGTAACTCCCAATTTTGAACTTCACTAAACATTTTTCACTTACTATGACCTTATAATCATCTTTCACCCAAGCAATCCGATAGGGCTGGGGGTGTTTCTCCCTCTTGAGCTTCAGCTTAGAGACCATCTCCTCTGATACCAAGTTATCAGTGCAACCACCATCAATGATCACATCACAACATTTATCCTCACACTTGCACCTGGTACCAAATAAACTCCTCCTTTTTCCAGGTTCAATCTCACCACTTAGTAGGATCCTTTCATTTACTAAAGTCTCTCCTCTTTCTACATCCTCTGAATGTGATGATTGTGTATCCTCATTCACATGAGCAACCCTAGCTTGACCATCAGCTCTCCTATCTGTCCTTCCTTATCATTGAGGGAATTCAAAGGCAGGATGACCTTCTTCATTGCAATGGAAATAGGTACCACAGAAGCATCCTCTTCCTTTTCCATGTCCTCTACTACTTCCTCTCTAATTTCCAAAGTCTTGATCTCAAGAGCGGTTGAAACCCTCATTCCTCTGGTTTCTGCTAGTACCCACATCTTCATTTTTCTTTTGGGTTTCATTTTGGCCTCCAGATGACCTACAACTACCCCTTCCTCCTTGACCATGCCCTCTTTGTCCCCCTTCAAACCTCTTATTTAGCTTCTCTTCAACTCGTAGGGCAAACTGGTATGCCTCTTCAACGTTGGTCATTCTTACCAGACATAATTCCTCCTGGATGCTAGGTCGCAACCCACTGATATAACGAGTAACCTTCTCCTTATTTTCTTCTGCATGCCCTTCTCTAATTAGAAGTTTATAAAACTCCTCTGTATATTCTTGGACTAATTTTCCTACATGCTTTAACCCATGCATCTTCTTAAACAAATCAAGCTCATAATCAACATGAATGAATTGCTTCTTCAATTTGTCCACCATACGATCCCACCTTGTGATCTTCTCCTTCCCTCTTCTATTTCCTTCCAATTGAACCTCTTGCCACCAAATTTTGGCATGGCCTTTCAGTTTGGCCTTTGCAAACTTAACCCTATCTGGATCCCTAATATCCTCATACTCAAAGTACTCTTCCAGTTCTTTGATCTAGTCGATCAACTCATCTGATTTCAGATTTCCTGAAAATACACCCACATCAATTGTAGCTCTTTTCCCAAACTTAGTAATAGCCCTAAAAACCCTTTCCTCTACCCGATCCAAAACTTCCCTATCAAATTCCCCTTCTGGTCCAATTTCTTCTTCTTCATTGTCATCCTCACTTTCGTAACCTGTAGTAACATTTGTTCCTCTATGGAGCTCCTCCTACAATTCTTGTACCTACATTTGGAGGGCTCTAACTTCCTCAAGATTAATAGCTCCAGCCCTTCCACCATGCCCTCTTTGTGGAGTCATCTTCTCAATTCAAACCCATAACCACACAGTCTTGGTGGAAACTGCCTCACTGTCGATGCTCTTTCTACACACTCAAGAAAACCAGCTCTGATACCACTTGATAGGGACACAACCCAAGCATAGAATGGACACAAAAAGAAAGGGAAAATTTTTTTAACTATGAAAATATGCTAGTACACTTAGTGCAAAGAAATAGACTCCAAAACATGCCCTATGGGCTTACAATAGCATAAATCTGGAGATAATTTCTTCTCCCAGTACCTCCTCTCAAACTCCACTCCGAACTGCCTTTTACAATGCCAGCAATGTTCTTAAATAGAACCTGAAGGATTAAGGATTAGGAATACATTCTAGAAAGTGCTAGTTGGCATCCACCGACCAAATAGAAGGTTCTAGAAGTTGCATTAGAAGTCAGCATAAATTTAGAAGAATCCAGAAATGGTAACCGAACTTGTGGGAGGTATAACTTTTGAACCGTAGCTCCGATTGACAAACTGTTTACATTTTTGAAAAGCTCTCAAAGTGCTCTATAGCCCTATGTACTATCTGAGCTTGTCCCCCATTTTTTTGGGCTTGTTTGAGGTAATTTAATTCCCCTAAACTGACTTTGAAGCATTCTTACGATGTCTCCAAAAACCAAAAAACTACGATAACTTTCAAATTGTGGGGCCTTTTGACCTGATTCATTTATTGGAATGCTCTAAATTACAATTACATTCATCTGGCCAATTTACACCTTCTAGTTCACCAAAATGATGGCTCAATTACATACTCTTATTTTTTTGGCATTTACATGTATCCCAAGGTGATTAAAGACTCTAACCAAGAACACTAATGGTGGAACTGTGAGAGTTAGCACTTTTAGTTGACCCAAATGGGTATCTAGAAATGAAAACACATGAAACAAAAACTAAGTCTAAGTACATTTTTTTTGGGTGACACGGGATTTCCCTTATACCTCTGGATGCTCTTGCATCAGAACAAGACATTCAAATATTATTACCTTATGAATGGTATTGAAGAGTATTATGAAGACAACTTTGGTGGCCTTGAGAGTGTAACCAATGTAGTAAAAGAAACAAAAAATTCCATTATATTTCATGATAAATATGGCTCAAGCCTAAGCTATGACAAAAGAAAAGGATACCACCTACATATCTAGAGCCATAGCCATTAGACCTAGAGGTAGACCATCTATCTAGAATGAGATCTGTGAAGCTTCACAAATTTTTTTGATAAAGTTTTTAATTTTTTTGAATTGTTATAATGTTGGAAAAATCTTAGTTTACACCTTGCTCAAATCTATAAAAATATTGGGAAATTTTTTTTCTCACTTGTTAAAAATCAATATTAGTAATTAACTTTAGTATTAGCTATTGAACAAAATTTAATTCTTTAATTCTATTGACTAGTTTAATATATCAGATTTTAAAAAAGGAAGGATTGCAATAGTTTCCTACAATTGGCAGGGAATAATGATGATGATGATGATGATAATGTATAGATGTTTAAAGTACAAAGTTAAACTCAAAAACTCAACTTAATTTTTATTATTCATTTATAAACATCTTAGTTATTGAAATCCTTTTTAAGGGAAAGCCATGCCTATGAATTTTATTTGGGATGGAGTACTTAATCATTGAAATTAGATATAAAAATTCCACTAAAATATTAGCAAATAATTGCTCTAATATAAAAGGAATTGAATTATGGTATCAATGTGCACATTAACATTTAATTTCCTAATTATATTATTACAATGAACTTGTATATGAAAAGTAAGAAAATGAGATATGTAGAGGTAATATTCTTGTTAAACTAAGAGCTATATAGTTAAAATATCAATGAATTTATATAAATTAGAGTTGCATGCTTTTGTACGTGCAATTATAACCTAATAGAGTTTTTGTTAGAAAAGGGGTTTATTGTTATAGGTTTTAAAATTTTGGTCTATTTTGTATCAATTGTATGTTTTGGTAAATATGGAAAAAATAAAATGTAACTATTTTATTTTTATTTATAAATTTTTAATTTTCTAATGTTTTTGATTAAGAAAAGAAGTAATTAATGGCTAGTATCACAAAGTACAATCAGATATGTAGACACTAATAACATAATGTTATAAATGAATAGTAATGAAACATGTAGATAAATCATATCACCTTGTGTTAAAGACAACTTAGGTCCACAATGACCCAGTGGTCATTGTCAACAGTGTTAATGAAGTACTTCAGACAAGCCCCCACAATAGCTATAGACTTAAACAAAATATAACAACAAAGGACTAGAGCATGCCCTTTAAAACCATTGACATTGACTCAATCACATGGAAAAGAAACACTATTCAACTAGAAATCACCATAACTTAGGGCATTCACACCTCTCAGAACTCTAAGAAAAGATATAGGTCCAAAGTAGAATACATCTCCAACATTGGCAAAAATAGTACATATCTTCCAACCATGGATCTAGGTAAGGCTCAACCTCTAGCCTTGGAAAATATAATAAAATGTCTTCCAACCCCACATAAACTCCCATGTCACCATAAGATCAATGAGAGGAGTAGGGAGGAGGAAGAACAAAACCTAGAGGCAAGAGATTCTCCCCCTTCTTTCGATAAAAAAACTACTAAAAGTAGTGCAAGTACAAACCATCTCAATTTTCCTTCCTAATGCCCAAATATGACTACCACCTCAATAAGATATTTCTCCACCTCCAAGGAATTTGTGAACACAAAAGAAAAGAGGAAGACTCAAGCCATCCTTGAAGGATGTAACACACATATCTACACCAAAGAGACTAATTGTGAAGTCATCCCTTCTTTTGTATGTGAAATACACTATCCAAACATGCTCTAACCAACTAGATGTCTTATAAAAAGAAAGAGATTCTTAGAAACAATATATGGAGACTATTTGCAAAACCCATTCACCATCACTTTCCCATAGCAACCAACTACCTTCATAAGATTTTTCCCCACCTCAATATAGTCTTCCACCTCACTTGGAAGTAGGAAAGTGAAAGAACATAAAAGAGGACACCTCTAGGCATTAGAATCCATGAAAGGACTACCTAAACTAGATTTCAACACCAAATAGATTAAGACCTCACCTTAGAGAAAAAGCCATCGAAAGAAAACTAATTTCAAAAATAACCAAGAGGTAGGATAAACCAAAAATAATGAACAAAAGTGCATCGACAAAAGTGCCCAACCAAGTAGGGTCACTAAAGAGAAAACCCATGAAAAAGGAGATCCATGTAGGGAAAACAAAAATGTCAACATAACTAGTAGTAGGGACAAGGACAAAATTTCCATTGTCGACCAAACCATCAATGTCCAAGCCCTTGAAAACCCTAGGAATCATAGGAGCCCCATGAGACATAACAAGAGACCCCAAAGAGAAGCATTACCATTTAAGCCACTGCACATAGCCATCCAATCTAGACCCACATCTTCATCCCTAGCAAACTCCAAATAAAAGAAAACCAACTAGATGGAGAGACCATAAAACACACCTAGGCCAAAAAATCAAATATATCCAAAGCATAAAGTGGAGACATGGGTGCAAACAAAGAAAACCTCCACACAAAAACTCCAAACCTGTCCACACCAAAGTAATCCCAGAAAGGTATTTGCAACATCAAAACTATGGAGACAACCCAAAAAGGCATTACAAGTAGTTTCCAGCCAAGCCAAAGAAAAAATTATGTGACTACCAAAAGAGGTGAAACTATCCACCCACACTACCCACAAATTGATTGCCAAAAAGCCTAATACTAGGGGAGCCAAAATCAAAGATTCCCTTTAGGAAAAAACCCACATTATCTTCTTCATTTGATGACTCCTTAGAATTGCCCTCCTCTAAGGATTGATGTCGTCAACAAACCTTAGGAGCTTGTTTCTCTCATCCAGAGATCCTACCCAGTTTTTTAGATGACTTTTCTAATGTTAATATGTGAGATTTTTAAGTTTTAAAATCATTAAAATCATTTTACTTTAACTTCACTGTCTCATATATTTAGGGTCTTCGATTTCTAGGAAGTACTAAATAGGCAATTTTTTTGGATGTAGTTATCTATATATATATATATATATATATATATATATATATATATATATATATATAGACACACACACACACATCCAAAAAAATTGCCTAGTTATTAATTCCTATATAAAATATATTTTATAATTTTTAACTAAAATGAAAGATTAATATAATAAATACAATAATAATAACATTCTAAATTTGAAATTATTTTGAATTATAAATATTTTATATTAAAAAATTCTACATACTATTGGTAAATGTTAATTAAAAGAAAATGTTAAATAAAATAGAAAATGTCATTCAATGCTATGAAGAAAAGAGTATATAAATTGTGATAACAATTTTGTTATAAATATAACTTAAAAAATAAAATTGAATCATTATGTATTTATTTTAGGAAATTTGAAAATAATATTTAATATTAATTTATATCATTTATGAAATATAAAGTAAAAAAAAGCTTGGAAATACAATAAGTGTATAAATTTGTTACAAACGTACCAAATAACTATAGTTCAATATCTAATTCAAATTTGTTCGATTTTGATTGCCATAAAAACTCTATGAATAATGCAAGTGCTATACTTTTATATGCAAAAGAAAATGAACAAGTGGTTTGTGTCACATTGAATCAAGCGTCATATTGAAATAATTAGTATATTACATACAAAACATGAAAGAAAGAAGTACCTTATTATTTTTTCATGTTTAATCCTAGATATTAAGAGTACATTGTAATTTTTCGTATGCAAAAGTATGTAGAAAACTTTATTATTTTCTAGCATTATCGTAGAAATGAATTTGGAAAATTATTATTTATGCTTATAAATTATGTTTTATTTCAGGTTTTAATTATGCCAAGAGGCATTCTCTACAGCCACAACATGGCAGTTAAGATGTCAATAAAAAAGAAAATGCGAGCTGTGGGCTGTGGAGTAAGGCGGGCTACCGCTGATAACATGTGAGGGGTGGCAGTAACTGCTGTTGACAGGTAGTCTTACTGCCACATAAAACAATGCCCCATGGGGTGGCAGGGGTGATGGCCTGTCACCCCATTTTATTTTATTTTTTAATATTTTTTTCAACGAAGCAGATAACGTGGCGGGTTAATGTATTTTTTTTAATATATTTTTTTTGAAAAAAACAGATAACGACATGTAGACACACTGTTCTTTTTTAAATTTCATTGTGCAATATTGTCTTATTGGTGTTTTTTAGTAATTAATTTGAATTTTGTAGAGGAGTGGAGGAGTGGAGATGTGGAATTTGAAGAGTTCCTTTAGTGGAAATTGAATAGTTTCTTCGTGGGAGATGAAGAGTTTTTTCTCTGATTATAAAACACTCATATCCTCTCATTTTTGCTCTTCATTCGTAGAAGAACAGATTTGTAGAAGACAGGGTTTGAGTAAAGCTTTCATTTCTCTTGAGAGGTAGAGAAAACTTTTTTGGGAAGAATAAAGGGAGATACATCATTTAGAAAAGCATTTTACATTTGAAGATCAACAAGGAGATCCAAAAACCAAAGTAAGCTTTTTGTTAAATTTTTTTCCCTATTAAGTTTTATTTTGCATTTTGATTATTATCTCCATTTAGAATAGTAGTTACAAACCAGGAACTGCTCCACCTGAGCCACCAACATATGTTATAGTTCAATTTGATAATTACTCTGGAGTACCATTTGATGATCACAATCCAAACATAATACCAATAGCACCATTGCAGAGGGGTAGGACCTTCCAACTACCACTAAGGTTGGCATGGGCGTTGACTATTCACAAATTTCAAGGGCTCACTCTTTCAAAAGCCACAATTGACATAGGTCCAAGAGAAAGAGTAGGATTGACATTTCTGGCCATATCTCGTGTTAAGTCATTGGAAGGTTTGAGGATAATGCAACCTTTTACATATGACCGCTATAAGAAAATGAAAAGTGGGAAACAACTTTAAAAGAGAAAAGCAGAAGAATGTAGAATGAGAAATCTTGAAAATCATTGATGCTTTCAAACATATTATTTAATAATAAAGATTTATTTGTTCTACTACATTATGTGATCATCATCATGAACTATTATGCTGTTATTCTTATTATGCACATTGATACTCCATATTCCATAGTTAATGAAAACTATAATTGGATATGCTCAATCTGACATGAAAACCTTATTATTTGTACATTTTAATGGTTGCAAGTTCCATTAGGCTGATATTTCATTTTAATAATTCTCTAATTTGTATATTTAACTATGATCATCACTTGGGTCCTCAAATTAAGGTTATAATATTAATTCTAATCATAAAGACATTGTCCAATTGAAATAAATCATAATGTTTTTGCTTCATGATTTTCAACCAATACATTGCTACTCGATATTTCAAATCTATGTTTGTTTATTCTTCAGTATCCATGAATGGTCATAATATTACCATGTTTCAATACTCAAAGTTTCTTTACAAATTTTAATGCAATTTGATTTTTATATTCATTTTCTCCATAATTGATTGTACTAAGTGACCTATTCTATTTTTTCAAAACCATTATTCATTTAAAATTTATATACCTCTCATCAAGTATACATTTGTTCTTCTTTTTTTATTCATGATGATGCTATCTAAATTGTTTTCCATCATTTTTTCAGGCATTGGAAACTCTAATAAACAATCAAGCATTGTCGACATTAGCCCAACTTCTTCTGTACAGTCAAATCATTTTTTTGAGATAGAGTTTCAGAAGTGTGCACGCATAATTAAATAGTGTTGTAAAACTATGGTAGAAGCACTTTAGAATGCAGCTTTATCTATTGATCATGTACAAGAGATAGAGATAATGGAGATGGAAGATGTTGCCAAATATGTACGCAACACATCTGCAAAAGTAGATGCGTTTCCATCCATGATGAAAGAAGTCTATGATGATCATATTACAAACAAAGGTCGTAATACAATTTTAATATCTGAAGAATATGTGATGTACTTACATCATTATGGAGAGCTATACACATGGTCCATATGATGATTTCACATTTTTCAAATCTTCACTTATTACTTTATCCAGATAATTGTACTAGGAGATATTGTTCTCCTTCCATCTATGTATCGAAATAATAAATAAACGATTTAACTTTTTATCTCAACTTCTTCTCAACTATACTTCCAAATATTTGAAATGCTTTTTGTTGACCTTTTTTTTTGTATTATTAAAGATTTTACATGAGATATATCATTAATATGTTGATCATTAAATTATGTATAAAATTGATGTGTTATTTCTAACTATTAACCCACTCTAAAGCATAATATTCATTTTATACTCATTTTAAGTGTAATCATTACCTCAATAATGTTTAGTACTCCTTCATTGTACACTATTCATGATAAGCATAATTAACATTAATTAATTGTATATTTATAAATGTAACTAATAAAGTTATAAAACTACATAAGGAACATTTTAATCCTTATATTGTTCTATTATGCTAATAGGCATGTGTAAGGAGAAAGAGCCACCCTCCTAAATGTAATTCTAAACATAACAATAATCGTAACTTTGACCGTGGTCCTACTTCTCCCCTAACTCTAATCCTAACCATAATTCTAATGCTTTGTCTACCCCTAACTCAAACTATAACCCTAGCTCAGATTCTAATCATAAACCTAATCCTAACCCTAACCCCTACCCTAACCTTTTATGTACCCTTATCTCTAACCCTAATTGTAATGCTAAACTTAACCTTGACCCTATCTCGAACGCTAACCCTAACCCTAACCCCAATCCTAACTGTAACCTTAACCCTATCTCTAATCCTAACACTAACACTGACCCTACCCCTACCCCTAACTCTAAATCTAAATATAACTCTACCATAATTATAATATAACCCTAACCCTAACCCTAACCCTAACCTTAACTCTAAACTTAACCTTGACTCAAACTCGTACCTTAACCTTAACCCTAATGTAACTCTATACATATCCCTAACTCAATATGTAAAACTAACACTAACCATAACCCTAAATCTAATCCTTTCTCTACCCCTTTCTCTAACTCCAACCATAATCATAACCATAATCAAAACCCTACCATACCCTAAACTCTAACCGTTAATCTAACTCTACCATAATTGTACTTTAATATTCGCCCTAGCCCTAACCCTAAATCTATCCTTAAAGTTGACTCAAAACTCTAATGTTATCCCTAACTCTAACATTAACCCTGACTGTAACCCTCCCCCTACCTCTAATTGTAGCCCTAAATCTAACTCTACTAGAATTGGACTTTAACTCTAACCCTAGCAATTATTTTAACCCTAATCATAATATTAAATGTCTTTGTATCTCCAACCCTAACCCTAACCCTAACTATAAGCCTACCTCTACCTCTAATTGTGGTCCTAAATCTAACTCTACCATAATTGGACTTTAACTCTACCCCTAAAAGAAATTTTTAACCCTAAAGCTAACTCTAACCCTAACCCTTTCTATACACCCATCTCCAACCCTGACCCTAACTCTAATTCTAACCCTAACACTAACACTGACCCTAATCCTTAACCCAATCATACCCCTAACTCTAACTCTAACTATAAATCTAACTCTACCATAATTAGACTCTAATCCTAACTGTATCCCTTTGTTTAATCTTCACTAAAACCTTAACTCTAACCTTAACCCTGACTCAAAACTCTAGCTCTAACCTTAACCCTAACTCAAAACTCTAACTTTAACCTTAACCCTTACTTTAATCTTGACAAAAATCCTAACCCTAACTCTAACCTTAACCCTAATTCAAAACTCTAATTCTAAACCTAACCCTAACTCTAACCCTAACAATAGTCATAATCCTAAAATAACCCTAACCACAACTCTAACTCTATTCGTAACTCTAATCCTAACCCTTACTCTGGCTCTAATTGTAACCCTAACCCTAATTCTAATTAAAATCCTAACCCTAACCCTAACCCTAATTTAAATCTTAATGCTAACCCTAACCTTTACTTTAGTCTTGATTAAAACCTTAACCCAAACTCTAACCTTAACCCTGATTCAAAACTCTAATTCTAAACCTAACCCTAACTCTAACCATAAAAATAGTCATAATCCTAAAATAGCCCTTGCCCTAGCCCTAACCATAACTCTAACTCTAATTGTAACTCTAATCCTGACCCTAACTAGCTCTAATTGTAACCCTAACCCTAATTTAAATTTTAATGCTAACCCTAACCCTATTTCTAACCCTAACCATAACCATAACTCTATTCTTAAATATAACAATTTACCTAATAATATCCTTCCAATAAGATTGAATCAAAGTGATGCAAATAAAAAATATATATAGAATTAAAAAATAAATGTTGAAGAATAATTTTATACTAAGCTTATATGACTACAATTTTATAGTGAGTTTATACAACTAAATTTAAAAAGAAAAAAATAAATCAATACTAACCATATCAAAAAAAGGAAAATTAAAAAATAATTTATTTGTTGCACCGCAACTGCTACTAGCTTATATATACCTATATATATATATTACGCCGAGAGTAATCGTTCTCGAGGTGCCTATTTTTTTCATAAATCCCAATTATAAAATAACCTTGGGATTAAATAAAAATAGATGCCTCGAAAAAAATTACTCTCGGCGTAATATATATATATATATAAGCTAGTTACGCTGAGAGGCGTTCTCTACAGCCATAGCATGACAGTTACAATGTCAATAAAAAAGAAAATGTCGACTGTGGGCTGCAGAGTAAGGCAGTAAGATCGCCTGTCAGTGGTGGCAGTAACTGCCGCTGACAGGCAGTCTTACTGCCACATAAAACAACTCCCCATGGGGTGGTGGGGGTGATGGCCTGTCACCCCATTTTATTTTATTTTTTTTAAAAAAATTTCAGCGAAACAGATAACGTGGTGGGTTAATGTATTTTTTTTTTGAAAAAAACAGATAACGACATGTAGACAGACTATTTTTTTTTAATTTTGTTGTGCAATATTGTCTTATTGGAATTTTTTAGTAATTAATTTGAATTTTGTAGAGGAGTGGAGGAGTGGAGATGTGGAATTTGAAGATATCCTTTTGTGGAAATTGAATAGTTTCTTCGTGGGAGATGAAGATTTTTTCTCTTATTATAAAACACTCATATCCTCTCATTTTTGCTCTTCATTCGTAGAAGAAAAAATTTGCAGAAGACAGGGTTTGAGTAAAGCTTTCATTGCTCTTGAGAGGTAGAGCAAACTTTTTTGGGAAGAAGAAAGGGAGATACATCATTTAGAAAAGCATTTTACATTTGAAGATCAACAAGGAGATCCAAAAAGCAAAGTAAGTTTTTTGTTAATTTTTTTTCCCTATTAAGTTTTATTTTGCATTTTGATTATTATCTCCATTTAGAATAGTAGTTACACTATTTACATTTAGTTGTAATTTATTTTTTATATGACATTTCTTAATTTTTACATTGTTCTATACAAAATTACATTTGCATGTTTCATGCATTATTGTTTTTCATATTTTTCAATGTATTTTTTAGATTAATCTTGTATTTATTTTCCATAATATTTTTATATGGATGGCAATGCCACCATATCAATATATTTTATTTTTAAAAAAAGTGATTTATAAATTTAATGATTACTATTTTCATTTACAAAAGTAGTTTGATTTATAATAGTTTTTTATTAAGATTAGTATATTAATATTCTGAATTAGATTACTATTTTGCTTAAAATAGTTTTGTACTTTACATTTAGATTATAATTAATCATAACATATTAATATTTGAAAAGTGGATGGCAATGCCGCCATTTTTCAAATATTTTATTAAAATGCCAGTTTATTTATTTTTAAATATAAAAACTTAATTTTATAATTTTAATTTTGTTACTTGAAAATTAGAGTAGCCACATATTTTATTTTAATTTATGCTTTTTTTAATGCAATTTTTAAATAATAAATATTAACTTTTAGGCATCAATCTTTAAAGAATGGAAGGCAATGCCGCCATTTTTTAAATATTATAATAGTAAGCAATTTATTATAATGTTAACTATATCTCAACATATTTCTAATGTTTTCATTAAGAGTAGTATATTGATTTAGAGTATCATTTTGAATTAGATTACTATTTCAATTATAACAGTTTTGTAATTTACATTTAGATTAAAATTAATCTTTACATATTAACATTTGAAAAGTGGATGGCAATGCTCCCATTTTCCAAATATTTTATTAAAATACCAATTTATTTATTTTTAAATAAGAAAAATGAGACTTATACTTTTAATTTTGTTACATAACCATATATTTATTTTAATTTATGTTTCTTTTTTATATGCAATTTTAACAGAACAAATATTAAATTTTAGGCATTAATCTTTATACTGACACATTAGAATGTAAATACTTCATAGAATAACAAATATTACTTTGTTTATATTTATGTAACCATGCATTTTATTATGAACATTTTACAAATATTTAACTTTGTATTGATGATTGATTTATTTGTTTATAAGGAAATAATGAAATACTCATTTTTTTATTGTGTTAATGCTAAAGGTTTTTTTATTCTGTTAATGCTGAAGGTATAAATAAAACATGAACTTTAATAACGGGATGAAAGTTGAAGTTTCTTCTCATGACGATGGCTTGCAGGGAGCATGGTTCCCTGGCACTATTATTGGACTTGTGGCCAATGCTCCTAGGCCTAATTTTTTCATTCAATATGATAATTTTATAATCGATGAGTTCACACAAGAACTTCTCATAGAGGAGATTTTTGCATAGGATATTAGACCTAGACCTCCAATTATTTCTCTTCCACAATACATCCCATTGGATTTGGCAGTAGATGTCTTTGAGAATGATTCTTGGTGGTTAGGCATTATTGTTGATAAATTTATGTCTCCCCTTAGCCATAGACAATTTTACGAGGTTTACTTTCCACATACTCAAACTCTTCAGCCCTATTCTCCAGCACAGTTACATCGATCTCAAGATTGGGTTAATGGAAGGTGGATATTGACACAATGGTATTGAATATGTTATAGGGTTTTTTTATGTAGAGCTCAACATATTTTTTGGGTATTGGTCTATTGTATTCGAAAATGGGAATTCACTATCTCATAAAGTGGATTGCCTATTATTTTTGGTGTTGGCATTTTCTACTGCAAAGTTTGACATCATGTATACATTTCTTTTGCAATAAAGGTCTTTTAGACCATTTTTTTAAAACATGATGTATCCAAGGTTTTCATAAATAAAATAATTTATTCACATGATGTATCTAATGTTTTCATAAGTAACAAATCATTATATATCTTAATGTTTGTATATTTCTTTAATGAACTGCACTTTCATTATCTTTTAATGTATTCTCTTATTTATTGTTCATGATTCCTTCCTTTCTTCTTAATTAATATGTTTTTTAACAATCATTAAATCTTTAAATTGTTTGTCTCCATTCATGGATACTTTGATTTTAATCATTTTAAATGTTAATTTTCTTCATTCATGCAAACATTATATATAAATTTAACTACTAATATAGTAATCTTCATTGTTATAATTTATATGATCTATATGACAATTATTTAGTGTCATGAAAAATATATCTTAAATCACTGATATTATTTTTATACTAGCTATGGTGAGACCTAGGTTAAATTTTGAATCAGAGGAGGCAAGAAGAGAATACCAAAGGCAATATCAAAGAGAATATTGCAGAGAATACCGTAGAAGTCAATAAAAACAACAACAACAACAAACAGAAAATGAAAGAGAACAACAAAGAATATCATTAAATCAAAGAAACGAGCAAAGTTATGGTAGAAGAAGGTCTGAAGTGTCAGTTGCACAACTAGAGAATGATGAAAGAGAGCACATAAATGTATAAAGAAACAATCGTCAGCGTACTTCTGAGAGGGTCCTTCGAGATGTATAAACATCTAAAGTACAACATGTTGAAGTGCAACCAAGTGACATACATGAATGTCGTATAGAAGTAAACAATCAACTAAATGTTGAGTATAAAGGGTCTCCATCTGTAGAACGTGTCCCAGAAACACCACAACATGGAAGTCAAATCCATGTGAATCATGAATTAGAAGGTGAGAGAGAAAAAATGCCCAACCCAAATGGTATGCTTCAATCTGAATTTAGAAGATTCCAAATGCAGTTTAGATATCAGATAGATAGTTTGAAAACACCAAAAATGTGTTATGTTTGTCAAGTGTCATATGCAGGAATGAAAGTATATCGGACCATTGAGGGTCCAATATGTAATAGGTGTCGTCAAGAGACAGGAATTCATAGGTTTTCATCTTCAAATAATATGGATCCGGGATGTCAACCACTAGAGCTTGCAAATTTAGCTCAGGTTGAAGAGAGGTTGATTGCACGTGTAAATCCTATATTGCAAGTTACACATGCAACTGGTGGTCAGTATAAGTATAAAGCACATACCATTAGTTTTCCCCAGCACATTGAACAGTTATCAAAAGTCTTGCCACACACAATTGATCATTTACCAATCATTATTGTTCGAAGAAGGGATCAACGTGGTACACGATATAACTTTACTGTGAATAGGGATCATGTGTATAGAGCATTAAAATACAAAGTTGAAAATGATAAATTCTATGCAGATGTTAGGATAGATGAAAGCAGTGCACATGGAGTTTGATTCTGATGCAAATGAAGTTGTATTCCTAGGTCCTCTCATGGAGATAGACGAAGGTAATATAACTGAGCAGACAAACTCTATGGCTTCAAGGCCACCTAATTCTCAAAGGGAAATGGAATTAATTCATGCTTGGGTTAATAATCCTGATGCAGTTTTGTCTACTTTAATTGAGTGGCCATCTATAGGTGCATCACCTATCAATGAGTATGTCACAGCTGGGTTGTTGGATATGGCTTTCCGAACATTATTTCCAGATGGAAGTTGTGATTGGTTAGAGCCTAGAATGAGATGAGTATACTTGCATGAATTTGTAAAGAATTTGATCAAATACAGGGATCACCACTTTGGAAAACATCCACGGTTTAGGTATTTTGTGCAAAACATGGTAATGAGACATCGTGCACAAAGTTCAGCATCTATTTTTGCAAAAAGGAGCTTTCATGAAATGCCAATAACTATTAATGAATTACATGAACATATGGAGAATATTCCATGTAATAATCTTGCAGATAGGCTAATGCGGTTCTGAACAACTCTAAGAGGAACAAGGTCATATTGAGCAAAAAATAAAGCAGAATTAACTTACTTGCTTGACCAGATTGCGACACCCACAATTTTCTTCACATTAAGTGCAGCTAATATGCAATGGCCTGATTTGCATGCACTAATGCCTGGTACACCACCTACTAATCCACGAGAGGCTCAAAAATGGAGAAGATAGAATATCATCGACTATCCACATATAGTCACTTATTACATGCACTTAAGGAATACAATGTTTAGGAAAGAAATACTTCAAAAAGGTATGAAAGTAAAGGAATTTTGGTGTAGATATGAGTGGAAACATCATGGTTCACCTCATGTTCATGGCTTCTTATGGCTCAAAGGGGCACCAAATATGGACACTATTAATTGGTCAAATGAGGATGAACGAAAAACTGCAGAGAGATATTTTGACTCCATTATTCATGCATGGAATCCTAGACATGATCCACATCAAAGAAATATACAAGTAAGTTTCATATTATAAATCAGTTAAATATTAATATATGTTTCTCACCTCAATCCAATAGAATAATATATAAATTTTCATTTTTAGGTCTTCCATAATTTTGGTTAGCATCCATGCCTCAAGAATACAACACAACTTGCTAAGATGGATATAGATCAAGATTATGAACAGATACTCAATTGTGTTGAAAGACACACGGTCTGTAAGGAGGGAGCATGCCGTCATAAAAAAAGAGGACACATGGTTTGCAGGTTAATCAATTTAAAAAAAAAACTTATATCTAAATTATTTATTTCACCTTTTTAAACAATTTGGATTGACAAGATATGTATTCACCAATGTTTTAGGTATAATGCTTATTGGCAATTGAATTTGGAGGGATCAAAGTTATATACCGATACAGATTCAGGTGAGAAAAAATTTGAACCAGCAAGAAATTATGATAGAGTTAATACACACAATCAGTACATACTACAATTGTGAATGGTGAATGTTGATTGGCAACCTGTCCTTTCAAGACATGCAGTTATCAAATATATTGCAAAGTATGCAGCAAAATCAGAGAGAAGCTCTGAAACATATCAACAAATGTTGATGCGAATTTCAAATCTTGAAAATCCTGATGATTTAGCATCACGGGGATATAGAAAGCTTATTACAAAGACAGTTATAGAAAGAAATATTGGAGTTCAAGAAACATGCCATATGTTATTAGAACTTCCATTGGTGGACTGTAGTAGAAAGTTTGTCAATCTAAATGTCTCACGTGAAGTTTTCAAACCCGTGGTAATCAATAATGACAGAAATGAGGAAGAACTCAAAAAATCTTTTGTTGATGGTTATAAAACAAGACCATTTTGTATGGAAGGTATTATTTTGATTGATGCAGCAAGGTCTTGGTTATATAATCCTAAAAGAAGAGGAGATAATAAATGGGGGCCAAGAAACAAAGCAGCTATTGTTAGAGTTTTTCCTAGGTATTTTTCTATTTCTCCACGAGATTTTGATAAGTTGGTAGACTTTTGTTTGTTTGAATTGTTACTATACAAACCTTTTCGTAATGTCGAGAGAGACATTGGTCATGATAATGATACTATAGTAGCAAATTGGTCCTCACTCAATTATAATCCTTGGCATGTCCAAAGGTAAGAACATGCACAAAATAATGAACCTTCAAGTGATTCAGAGACAGAAGATAATGGAGCCATTCAAGAAAATACTACAGAACATGAGTGGGAAATAATATTTGGGTTACATCATGGTCAACATATGCCAGTTTCTGAAATTGACATGTTGGGAAGAAGAGATATTGATAGAAATTAAAATTGGTGTAGTGCATATCAAAGTGAAGAGGAGACAATCTGAGCAATAAATTTCATACCTGAAATGAAAAAGCATGGATGTCTTATGTATGATGATATTCTACAATGTATCAATTTTACAACTCTTAGTGACAAGAAACAAAAGGCAGTTGACATTATTCTGAAACACTACCATAGCAATCAAGTGGGAAATCCTTTATTTATGATAATTCAAGGAACAACAGGAACAAGAAAGTCTCATCTAATTGGCGCCATTGATGAATCTTTTCAAATGGCATCGATGGAAAATCCTTCTCCTCTTCTATTTCTTGCACCAACTGGAGTTGTAGCTTTCAATATAGGAGCATCTACGATTCATTCAAAGTTGCAAATTCCAATTACAGATTTTTCCCAACTACAAGGGACAAGACTTACAAGCTTTCAACAAGAGATGGAAAATATCAAATATATATTGATTGATGAAATGAGCTTCATTGGCCAAAACATGCTAGAAAATATAGATAGTTGGCTTAGAGAAGCCTTCCTGCATAAAGCACACATAAGCTTTGGAGGTATCCCTTTCCATAGATCACATGGTGTTATTAATGTCTTCTGATTCTTATTGAGATTAGCCATATAGAATGTATACCTTTTGATTTCACTTTATGTGCATAACTAAAAATTTTGCAACTATCTTTTAGGTGTATCTATTATTTTAGTTGGTGATTTGGGGCAATTACCTCCTATTAATGATAGACCAGCATATGATAGCAATAGGCAGGCAAAGTTATTATGGTAGGAATTCAAGATAGTGGTTACACTAGATAAAGTATTTAGGCAAGATGGAGAAAATATACAACAAAGCTTTTGTCAGCTTCTCACAAATGTCAGAGATGCAAATCCAGAAATAGATGACTGGAACTTGCTTATGACACGAACACCTATAAGGTTAGATGTTGTAAGCAATGATGATTTTGAGAAGGCAGTGCATTTATTCTCTACAAATGACAATGTTCATAACCATAACATGAGGATGTTGTATTCTTTAAGACATCCAGTTGCACGTAGCCTTGCAACCAAGTCAAGCAATGGTAATCAAAATGAAGAATTATCAAGCGAAGAACTTGATATTGAGTTATTGATTAGTAACAATGCAAGAGTAATGTTGACTAAAAATCTAAGGATAGAAGCTGGTCTTGCGAATGGATCATTGGGATATATCAGAAATATTGTCTACAAACCAGGAATTGCTCCACCTGAGCCACCAGCATATGTTACAGTTCAATTTGATAATTACTCTGGAGTACCATTTGATGATCACCATCCAATTATAATACCAATAGCACCATTGCAGAGGGGTAGGACCTTCCAACTACCACTAAGGTTGGCATGGGCATTGACTATTCACAAATCTCAAGGGCTCACTCTTTCAAAAGACACAATTGACATAGGTCCAAGAGAAAGAGTAGGATTGACATTTGTGGCCATATCTCGTGTTAAGTCACTGGAAGGTTTGAGGATAATGCAACCTTTTACAGATGACCGCTATGAGAAAATGAAAAGTGGGAAACAACTTTCAAAGAGAAAAGCAAAAGAATGTAGACTAAGAAATCTTGAAAATCATTGATGCTTTCAGACATATTATTTAATAATAAAGATTTATTTTTTCTACTACATTATGTGATCATCATCGTCAACTATTATGCTGTTATTCTTATTATGCACATTGATACTCCATATTCCACAATTAATGAAAACTATAATTTGATATGCTCAATCTGACATGAAAACCTTATTATTTGTACATTTTAATGGTTTCAAGTTCCATTAGGCTGATATTTCATTTTACTAATTCTCTAATTTGTAAATTTAACTATGATCATCACTTGGGTCCTCAAATTAAGGTTATAATATTAATTCTAATCATAAAGACATTGTCTAATTGAAATAAATCATAATGCTTTTGCTTCATGACTTTCAACCAATACATTGCTACTTGACATTTCAAATCTATGTTTGTCTATTCTTCAGTATCCATGAATGGTCATAATATTACCATGTTTCAATACTCAAAGTTTCATTACAAATTTTAATACAATTTGGTTTTTATATTCATTTTCTCCATAATTGATTGTACTAAGTGACCTGTTCTATTTTTTCAAAACCATTATTCATTTAAAATTTATATACCTCTCATGAAGTATACATTTGTTCTTCTTTTTTTATTCATGATGATGCTATCTAAATTGTTTTCCATCATATTTTTAGGCATGGAAGCCTCTAATAGACAATCAAGCATTGTCGACATTTACCCAACTTCTTCTGTATAGTCAAATCATTTTTTTGAGACAGAGTTTCAGAAGTGTGCACGCATAATTAAAGAGTGTTGTACAACTATGGTAGAAGCACTTCAAAATGCAAGTTTATCTATTGATCATGTACAAGAGATAGAGATAATGGAGATGGAAGATGTTGCCAAATATGTGCGCAACACATCTACAAAAGTAGATGCATTTCCACCCATGATGAAAGAGGTCTATGATGATCATATTACAAACAAAGGTCGTAATACAATTTTAGTATCTGAAGAATATGTGATGTACTTACATCATTATGGAGAGCTATACACATGGTCCATATGATGATTTCACATTTTTCAAATCTTCACTTATTACTTTATCCAGATAATTGTACTAGGAGATATTGTTCTCCTTCCATCTATGTATCGAAATAATAAATAAACAATTTAACTTTTTATCTCAAATTCTTCTCAACTATACTTCCAAATATTTGAAATGCTTTTTGTTGACCTTTGTTTTTGTATTATTAAAGCTTTTACATGAGATATATCATTAATATGTTGATCATTAAATTATGTATAAAATTGATGTGTTATTTCTAACTATTAACCCACTCTAAAGCATAATATTCATTTTATACTCATTTTAAGTGTAATCATTACCTCAATAATGTTTAGTACTCCTTCATTGTACACTATTCATGATAAGCATAATTAACATTAATTAATTGTATATTTATAAATGTAACTAATAAAGTTATAAAACTACATAAGGAACATTTTAATCCTTATATTGTTCTATTATGCTAATAGGCATGTGTAAGGAGAACGAACTACCCTCCTAAATATAATTCTAAACATAACAATAATCGTAACTTTGACCATGGTCCTACTTCTCCCCTAACTCTAATCCTAACCATAATTCTAATGCTTTGTCTACCCCTAACTCAAACTATAACCCTAACTCAGATTCTAACCATAAACCAAATCCTAACCCTAACCCCTACCCTAACGTTTTATGTAACCTTATCTCTAACCCTAATTGTAATGCTAAACTTAACCTTGACCCTATCTTTAACCCTAACCCTAACCCTAACCCCAATCCTAACCCTAACCTTAACCCTAACTATAATCCTAACACTAACACTGACCCTACCCCTACCCCTAACTCTAACTCTAAATATAACTCTACCATAATTATAATATAACCCTAACCCTGACCCTAACTTTAATGCTGACTGAAACCCTAACCTTAACTCTAAACTTAACCTTGACTCAAACTCATACCTTAACCTTAACCCTGATGTAACTCTATACATATCCCTAACTCAATATGTAAAACTTACACTAACCATAACCCTAAATCTAAGCCTTTCTCTACCCCTTTCTCTAACTCCAACCATAATCATAACCATAACAGAAATCCTACCATTCCCCAAACTCTAACCATGAATCTAAATCTACCATAATTGTACTTTAATATTAGCCCTAGCCCTAACCCTAAATCTATCCCTAAAGTTGACTCAAAACTCTAATGTTAACCCTAACTCTAACATTAACCCTAATCATAATATTTAATCACTTTGAAACTCTAACCCTAACCCTAACCCTGACTGTAACCCTCCCCCTACCTCTAATTGTAGCCCTAAATCTAACTCTAATATAATTGGACTTTAACTCTAACCCTAGCAATTATTTTAACCCTAATCATAATATTAAATGTCTTTGTAACTCCAACCCTAACTCTAACCCTAACTATAAGCCTACCTCTACCTCTAATTGTGGTCCTAAATCTAACTCTACCATAATTGGACTTTAACTCTACCCCTAAAAATTATTTTAACACTAAAGCTAACTCTAACCCTAACCCTTTCTATACGCCTATCTCCAACCCTGACTCTAACTCTAATTCTAACCCTAACACTAACATTGACCCTAATCCTTAACCCAATCATACCCCTAACTCTAACTCTAACTATAAATCTAACTCTACCATAATTAGACTCTAATCCTAACTGTATCCCTTTGTTTAATCTTCACTAAAACCCTAACTCTAACCTTAACCCTGACTCAAAACTTTAACTCTAACCTTAACCCTAACTCAAAAGTCTAACTTTAACCTTAACCCTTACTTTAATGTTGACAAAAATCCTAACCCTAATTCTAACCCTAACAATAGTCATAATCCTAAAATAACCCTAACCACAACTCTAACTCTATTTGTAACTCTAATCCTGACCCTTACTCTGGCTCTAATTGTAACCCTAACCCTAATTTAAATCTTAATGCTAACCCTAACCTTTACTTTAGTCTTGATTAAAACCTTAACCCTAACTCTAACTTTAACCCTGATTCAAAACTCTAATTCTAAACCTAACCCTAACTCTAACCCTAAAAATAGTCATAATCCCAAAATAGCCCTTGCCCTAGCCCTAACCATAACTCTAACTCTAATTGTAACTCTAATCTTGACCCTAACTCTAGCTCTAATTGTAACCCTAACCCTAATTTAAATCTTAATGCTAACCCTAACCCTATTTCTAACCCTAACCATAACCATAACTCTACTCTTAAATATAGCAATTTACCTAATAATATCCTTAAAATAAGATTGAATCAAAGTGATGCAAATAAACAATATATATAGAATTTTAAAAAAAATGTTGAAGAATGATTTTATACTAAGTTTATATGACTACAATTTTATAGTAAGTTTATACAACTAAATTTAAAAAGAAAAAAAAAATCAATACTAACCATATCAAAAAAAGAAAAATTAAAAAATAATTTATCTGTAGCGCCGCGACTACTACTAGCTTATATATACCTATATATACCTATATATATATATATATGTATATATATATTACACCGAGAGTAATCGTTCTTGAGGTGCCTTATTTTTTCATAAATCCCAATTATAAAATATCCTTGGGATTAAATAACCAGTTGGAAATCCTTCTTTTCGTAAGTGTACCATGACTAGATCCCCTACTTGGAATTCCTTATGTCTTCTCCATTGATCAGCCCTAACTTTATACTCTTGATTCATCTTGGTAATGTGTTCCTGAACCTCCCCATGTAGACGCTTGATATGTTTAGTAAATTCTTCAGCTTCAGCACTTGTCCTCTCCCCTTGCTCTATCTTCCTCAATTCAAGTGCAGTCCTTAGGCTACTTCCATATACAATTTGGAATGGTGATCTACTAGTACTCCTATTTATAGAGTTATTGTAAGCAAACTCTGGTTGTGGTAGAATCAAATCCCACCCCTTGGGCTTATCCCCAACTAAACATCTCAGCAAATTGCCTAGACTTATGTTTATCACTTTTGTTTGGCCATCAGTCTATGGGTGACGCGTGGAACTGAATTTCAAGTCCATTCTCAACTTTTTCCACAATGTTCTCCAAAAATACCCCACAAATTTAGTATCATTGTTAGAAACTATACTCCTTGGGAGACCATGTAGTCTTACCACCTCTCTGAAAAACAAGTCTGCAATATGGACAACATCATGAGTTTTGTGGCATGGAATGAAATGTGCTATTTTCGAGAACTTATCAACCACCACAAATACTGAGTCATTACCCCATTGTGTCCTTCGCAATACAAGAACAAAATCCATACTTATGTCCTCCCATGGCTTTGATGGAACAAGAGATGGATGATATAGTCCAGTAGCCACTTGACAAATCTAACAACTCTATACAAACTTCTTCACATCCTATGAAATCTAAGGCCAAAAATAATGTTCTCTAAGAATGGAAATGGTCTTATCTCGACCAAAATGTCCTGACATCCCTCCACTATGCTTCTTACTAACTAGACTTTCCCTCATGGAACTCCTTGGAATGCACAATTGACTACCCTTGAACAGCATACCATCCTGAATCAGATAGTCCAACCGCTTAGTTCTATCTATAGCAACAGGCTCTTTACAAGCTTTCCATGCTTCAACAAAATCAGGATCCTCGGGCTATAGATTCTTGAGTTCATTAAACACAACTACTTCAACCTGCATTACTATAAGCAACAACTGTCTCCTACTTAGTGCATCTGCAACCCTATTAGATTTTCCACTTCTATGCTTCAACACAAATTTATAGCTCTGCAAGAACTCTACCCACTTCATATGCCTCTAATTTAATTTACCTTAGCTATTTAGGTACTGTAATGCCTGGTGATTACTATACAAAACAAATTCCATTGGCAATAAATAATGCCTCCATTTCTTTCAGGCCTGAACTATTGCATAGAACTCTTGATCATAAATATAATACTTCTTTTTCACATCATTCAAATTTTTACTAAAATATGCAATAGGCTTACCTTCTTGGCTTGATATAGGCCCAATAGCACTGCCACTAGCATCACAATCCACCTAGAAAACCTTTGTAAAATTTGGAAGCGCCAACAGAGGTTGTTCTGTCACCTTCTTCTTCAACAATTCAAAACTTCTCGCAGCTGTCGTAGTCCATTTGAACTCTTTTCTATCCCCTCTTATTCTGTTAGTTAGGGGTGCACATATGCCACTAAAATTCTTAATGAACTTCCTATAAAAACTAACCATCCCATGAAATGATCTTACCTTAGTAGCAGACCTTGGAGTAGGCCATTCCAAGATAGCATTTACCTTCTTTGGATCCATTTTGAGACCTTCAGGTGATATAACAAACCCCAAGTAGACTAACTCCCTTTTTGCAAAGATACACTTCTTCAAATTAATTAATAGTTTCTCTTCCATTAACCTTTCAAGGACACTATGAATATGCAATAAATGTTCTTCCAAAGTCTTGCTGAAAACTAAAAATCATCCAAATAGACAATAAATTTTTTTCCAAAGAGCTTCTTAAGTACCTCATTCATAAGCTGCATGAAGGTGCTTGGGGCATTCGTCAATCCAAAGGGCGTGACTAACCACTCATAAAGACCCTCCTTGGTCTTGAAGGTTGTTTTCCACTCATCTCCTTCTCGTATCTCTATATGATGATAGCCACTCTTGAGATCTATCTTTGTGAAGTACTGAGCTACACTCAAGCAGTCCATAAGATCATCCATTCTTGGCAAAGGAAACCAATACTTAATGGTTATCCTATTTATAGCTCAAGATTTTGTACACATCCTCCACTCTCCATCCTTCTTTGGTGCTAGTATTGCAGGTACTACACATGGACTCAGGCTCTCCCAAATCAAGCCCTTCCTCAATAACTCTTGAACCTATCTATTTAGCTCCTTAGTTTCAGAAAGAATCATCCTGTGAGCAGCCTTGTTAGGAAAACTAGCTCCTGTGATTAAATCCATCTGATCACTGATTTGCCTTACCGGTGGCAATCCTTTTGGAACATTATTAGATATGATATCTCAAAACTCACCTAGTAAATCTAAAACTTCAACTAGTATTTCACTACTACCTTCTTTATCTTTCCTAGGAATCAAAGCATAGCACATACGTTGATGTTTCATGCCATCTAAAAACTTCCTTCCATCAACAAGACAAATCCTAGCACTGCTACATACCTTTTCACCTTCCTTTTTCATGGGCTTCAGTTTGTGGCGAACTCCATCCTTTGTTAAAGAGTATGTGTTTGCATGACCATCATGTACTGCATGCCTATCAAACTGCCATGGTCTTCCCAACAATAGATGGCAAACATCCATTGGAATAACATCACAGAGAACTTCATTATGGTAACTCCCAATTTTGAACTTCACTAAATTTTTTTCACTTACTAAGACCTTATAATCATCTTTCACCCAAGTAATCCGATAGGGTTGGGGGTGTTTCTCCCTCTTGAGCTTCAGTTTAGAGACCATCTCCTCTGATACCAAGTTATTAGTGCTACTACCATCAATGATCAAATCACAACATTTGTCCTCACACTTGCACCTAGTACGGAATAAACTCCTCCTTTGTCCAGGTTCAATCTCACCACTTAGTAGGATCCTTTCATTTACTAAAGTCTCTCCTCTTTCTGTATCCTTTGAATGTGTTGATTGTGCATCCTCATCCACATGAGCAACCCTAGCTTGACCCTCAACATTCCTATCTGTCCTTCCTTATCGTTGAGGGCATTCAAAGGCACAATGACCTTCTTCATTGTAATGGAAATAGGTACCACGGAAGCCTCCTCTTCCTTGTCCATGTCCTCTTCCTCTTCGTCTCTAATTTCCAAAGTCTTGATCTCGGGAGTGGTTGAAACCCTCATTCCTCTAGTTCCTGCTAGTACCCACATCTTCATTTTTCTTTTGGGTTTCACTTTGGCCTCCAGATGACCTACCACTACCCCTTCCTCCTTGACCATGCCCTCTTTGTCCCCCTTCAAACCTCTTATTTAGCTTCTCTTCAACTCGTATGGAAAACTGGTATGCCTCTTCAACATTGGTCATTCTTACCAGACATAATTCCTCCTGGATGCTAGGTCGCAACCCACTGATATAACGAGTAACCTTCTCCTTATTTTCTTCTGCATACCCTTCTCTAATTAGATGTTGATAAAACTACTCTGTATATTCTTGGACTGATTTTCCTTCTTGTTTTAACCCATGCACCTTCTTAAACAAATCAAGCTCATAATCAACAGGAATGAATTGCTTCTTCAATTTTTCCACCATATGATCCCACCTTGTGATCTTCTCCTTCCCTCTTCTATTTCTTTCCAATTGAACCTCTTGCCACCAAATTTTGGCATGGCCTTTTAGTTTGGCCTTTCCAAACTTAACCCTATCTAGATCCCTAATATCCTCATACTCAAAGTACTCTTCCAGTTCTTTGATCTAGTCAATCAACTCATCTAGTTTCAGATTCCCTGAAAATACACCCACATCAATTGTAGGTCTTTTTCCAAACTTAGTAATAGCCCTAAAAATCCTTTCCTCTACCTAATCTAGAACTTCCCTATCAAATTCCCCTTTTGGTCCAATTTCTTCTTCTTCATTGTCATCCTCACTTTCGTAACCTGTAGTAACATTTGTTCCTCTACGGAGCTCCTCCTGCAACGCTTGTACCTACGTTTGGAGGGCTCTAAATTCCTCAAGATTAATAGCTCCAGCCCTTCCACCATGCTCTCTTTATGGAGGCATCTTCTCAATTCAAACCCATAACCACACAGTCCTGGTGGAAACTACCTCACTGCCGATGCTCTGTCTACACACTCAGGAAAACTAGCTCTGATACCGCTTGATGGGGACACAACCCAGGCACAGAATGGACACAGCAAGAAAGGGAAAAAAATTTTAACTATGAAAATATGCTAGTGCACTTAGTGCAAAGAAATAGACTCCAAAACATGCCCTATGGGCTTACAATAGCATAAATCTAGAGATAATTTCTTCTCCTAGTACCTCCTCTCAAACTCCACTCCGAACTACCTTTTACAATGTCAAAAATTTTCTTAAATAGACCCCGAAGGATTAAGGATTAGGAATACATTCTAGAAAGTGTTATTTGGCATCCACTAACCAAATAGAAGGTTCTATAAGTTGCATTAGAAGTCAGCATTAATTTAGAAGAATCCAGAAATGGTAATCGAACTTCTGGGAGGCATAACTTTTGAACCGTAGCTTTGATTGACAAACTGTTTACATTTTCGAAAAGCTCTCGAAGTGTTCTATAGCCCTATTGACCAGCTGAGCTTGTACCCCATTTTTCTTGCCCTATTTGAGGTCATTTAATTCCCCTAACCTGACTTTGAAGCATTCTTAGGATGTTTCCAAAAACCAAAAAATTGCGATAACTTTCAAACTATGGGGCCTTTTGACCTGATTCTTTTTTTGGAATGCTCTAAATTACAATTACATTCATCTGGCCAATTTACACCTTCTAGTTCACCAAAATGATGGCTCAATTACATAATCTTATTTTTTTGGCATTTACATGTATCCCAAGGTGATTAAAGACTCTAACCAAGAACACTAATGGTGGAACTGTGAGAGTTAGCACTTTTAGTTGACCCAAATGGGTATCTAGAAATGAAAACACATGAAACAGAAACTAAGTCTAAGTAAATTTTTTTGGGTGACATAGGATTTCCCTTATACCTCTGGATGCTCCTGCATCAGACCAAGAGATTCAAATATTATTACCTTGTGAATGGTATTGAAGAGTATTATGAAGACAACTTTGGTGGCCTTGAGAGTGTAAACAATGTAGTAAAAGAAATAAACAATTCCATTAGATTTCATGATAAATATAGCTCAAGCCTAAGCTATGACAAAAGAAAAGGATACCACCTACATATCTAGAGACATAGCCATTAGACCTTGAGATAGACTAGCTATCTAGAATAAGATCTGTGAAGCTTCACAATTTTTTTAGATAAAGTTTTTAATTTTTTTGAATTTTTATAATGTTAGAAAAATCTTATTTTACACCTTGCTCGAATCAATAAAAATATTGGGAAATTTTTTTTCTCACTTGTTAAAAATCAATATTAGTAATTAACTTTAGTATTAGCTATTGAACAAAATTTAATTCTTTAATTCTATTGACTAGTTTAATATATCAATTTTTTTTAAAAAGAAGGATTGCAATAGTTTCCTACAATTGGTATGGAATAATGATGATGATGATGATGATGATGATGATAATGTATAGATGTTTAAAGTACAAAGTTGAACTCAAAAACTCACCTTAATTTTTATTATTCATTTATAAACATCTTAGTTATTGAAATCCTTTTTAAGGGAAAGCCATGCCTATGAATTTTATTTGGGATGGAGTACTTAAGCATTGGATTTAGATATAAAAATTCCACTAAAGTATTAGCAAATAATTGCTCTAATATAAAAGGAATTGAATTATGGTATCAATTTGCACATTAACATTTAATTTCTTAATTATATTATTAGAATGAACTTGTATAAGAAAATTAAGAAAATGAGATATGTAGAGGTAATATTCTTGTTAAAATAAGAGCTATATAGTTAAAATATCAATGAATTTATATAAATTAGAGTTGCATGCTTTTGTATGTGAAATTATAACCTAATAGAGTTTTTGTTAGAAAAGGGGTTTATTGTTATAGGTTTTAAAATTTTGGTCTATTTTGTATCAATTTTATGTTTTAGTAAATATGGAAAAAATAAAATGTAACTATTTTATTTTTATTTATAAATTTTTAATTTTCTAATGTTTTTGATTAAGAAAAGAAGTAATTAATGGCTAATATCATGAAGTACAATTAGATATGTAGACACTAATAACATAATGTTATAAATGAATAGTAATGAAACATGTAGATAAATCATATCACCTTGTGTTAAAGACAACTTAGGTCCACAATGACCCAGTGGTCATTATCAACATTGTTAATGAATAACTTCGGACAAGCCCCCACAATAGCTATAGACTTAAACAAAATATAACAACAAAGGACTAGAGAATGCCCTTTAAAACCATTGACATTCACTCAATCACATGGACAAGAAACACTATTCAACTAGAAATCACCATAACTTAGGGCATTCACACCTCTCAGAACTGTAAGAAAAGATATAGGTCCAAAGTAGAATACATCTCCAACATTGGCAAAAATAGTACATATCTTCCAACCATGGATCTAGGTAAGGCTCAACCTCTAGCCTTGGAAAATATAATAAAATGTCTTCCAACCCCACATAAACTCCCATGTCACCATAAGATCAATGAGAGGAGTAGGGAGGAGGAAGACCAAAACCTAGAGGTAAGAGATTCTCCTCCTTCTTTCGATAAAAAAACTACTAAAAGTAGTGCAAGTACAAACCATCTCAATTTTCCTTCCTAATGCCCAAATATGACTACCACCTCAATAAGATATTTCTCCACCTCCAAGGAAGTTGTGAACACAAAAGAAAAGGGGAAGACTCAAGCCATCCCTGAAGGATGTAACACACATCTCTACACCAAAGAGTCTATTTGTGAAGTCATCCCTTCTTTAGTATGTGAAGTACACCATCCAAACATGCTCTAACCAACTAGATGACTTACAAAAAGAAAGAGATTCTCAGAAACAATATATGGAGACTACTTGCAAAACCCATTCACCACCACTTTCCCATAGCAACCAACTACCTTCATAAGATTTTTCCCCACCTCAATATAGTCTTCCACCTCACTTGGAAGTAGGAAAGTGAAAGAACATAAAAGAGGACACCTCTAGGCATTAGAATCCATGAAAGGACTACCTAAACTAGATTTCAACACCAAATAGATTAAGACCTCACCTTAGAGAAAAAGCCATCGAAAGAAACCTAATGACAAAAATAATGAACAAAAGTGCATCCACAAAAGTGCCCAACCAAGTAGGGCCACTAAAGAGAAAACCCATGAAAAAGTAGATCCATGTAGGGAAAACAAAAATGTCAATAGAACTAGTAGTAGGGACAAGGACAAAATTTCCATTGTCGACCAAACCATCAATGTCCAAGCCCCTCAAAACCCTAGGAATCATAGGAGCCCCATGAGACATAACAAGAGACCCCAAAGAGAAGCATTACCATTTAAGCCACTACACATAGTCATCCAATCTAGACCCACATCTTCATCTCTAGCAAACTCCAAATACAAGAAAACCCACTAGATGGAGAGACCAAAAAACACACCTAGGCCAAAAAATCAAATACATCCAAAGCGTAAAGTGGAGACAGGGTTGTAAACAAAGAAAACCTCCACACAAAAACTCCAAACCTGTCCACACCAAAGGAATCCCAGAAAGGTATTTGCAACATCAAAACTATGGAGACAACCCACAAAGGCACCACAAGTAGTCTACATCCAAGCCAAAGAAAAAATGATGTGACTACCACAAGAGGTGAAACTATCCACCCACACTACCCACAAATTGATTGCCAAAAAGGCTAATACTAGGGGAGCCAAAATCAAAGATTCCCTTTAGGGAAAAACCCACATTATCTTCTTCATTTGATGACTCCTTAGAATTGCCCTCCTCTAAGGATTGATGTCGTCAACAAACCTTAGGAGCTTGTTTCTCTCATCGAGAGATACTACCCAGTTTTTTAGATGACTTTTCTAATGTTAATATGTGAGATTTTTAAGTTTTAAAATCATTAAAATCATTTTACTTTAACTTCACTGTCTCATATATTTAGGGTCTTCGATTTCTAGGAAGTACTAAATAGGCAATTTTTTTTAATGTAGTTACACACACACACACACACACACACACACACACATCCAAAAAAATTGCCTTGTTATTAATTCCTATATAAAATATATTTTATAATGTTTAACTAAAATGAAAGATTAATATAATAAATACAATAATAATAACATTCTAAATTTGAAATTATTTTGAATTATAAATATTTTATATTAAAAAATTCTATTTTAAAAATATATACATATGTATGTATTTTACAACAAAAACAAAATTATTTTTTATTATAAGATATTAAATATTATAGTTATAACTAACTCAACTTATAGAAAATACAACTCACTATGTCACACTTGGTTTCTACATACTATTGGTAAATGTTAATTAAAAGAAAATGTTAAATAAAATAGAAAATGTCATTCAATGCTATGAAGAAAAGAGTATATAAATTGTGATAACAATTTTGTTATAAATATAAATTTAAAAATAAAATTGAATCATTATGTATTTATTTTAGGAAATTTGAAAATAATATTTAATATTAATTTATATCATTTATGAAATATAAATTAAAAAAAAGCTTGGAAATACAATAAGTGTATAAATTTGTTACAAACGTACCAAATAACTATAGTTCAATATCTGATTCAAATTTGTTCGATTTTGAATGCCATAAAAACTCAATGAATAATGTAAGTGCTATACTTTTATATGCAAAAGAAAATGAACAAGTGGTTTGTGTCACATTGAATGAAGCGTCATATTGAAATAATTAGTATATTACATACAAAACATGAAAGAAAGAAGTACCTTATTATTTTTTCATGTTTAATCCTAGATATTAAGAGTACATTGTAATTTTTCGTATGCAAAAGGCAGTAGAAAACTTTATTATTTTCTAGCATTATCGTAGAAATGAATTTGAAATTTTTTTATTTATCCTTAGAAATTATGTTTTATTTCAGGTTTTAATATAGGTTTAGGTTTTCTAACTCATTTATATATATTTTATTTGAGTCCATAATTATGGGTCACATAATCAATAATAGGAATATAAGTGAAAAAATTGCTAAAGGTTCTTTGATTTTTAAATTTTCATTCTTAGACAAAGAACTTAAAAGGAATAAAATTGTTATAGTGTAGTGGTTTTTCTATAATGAGAATATACAAATACTAATGAACTACAATAATTTAACTATAAACTAATGATTTGCAACTTTATTGACAAACTTAATTAAAAAATTTATTTATATTACAATTCTATATTGTTTCTATTTTTTCTAGTTAGAAAACTTTTTCTTAGAAATGATTTATTAATATTCCTGATTATTTAACTTTATTTAAAAAGTTACACATTTTGTAGCATTACTTAAGATACAATATGAAACACACACACACACACACACACACACACACACACACACACACACACTATATATATATATATATATATATATATATATATATATATATATATATATATATATTCCAACAAAGGAGGGAGGACAAATATTGTAAGTTATCATGGTTTTTTAGTTACTCTTAGTTGTAAATATAAAATATATGTTTAAAAAATAAAAACTAAAAAGAGTGAATCATATAGCTTCATTATCATAATGCAAGTTTCACGTATCTCATTTTCCATAAGAAGCTCATTAAATACTTCACATAATAATCTTATTAGGCGTAACATTGCCTCTACTTTCATGATCTCATATTTCATTCTTCTTAATTCTTTGATCCCTATTCCCAATCAATTTCTTTATTTACATATTTTTGCTACAACAACATAATATTAAAAATTTAAATGGCTCACAAAAAGCCCAATATTTTTGGTGAAGTTGAATGCCTCACAAAGTGCCCACCAAGGATCAAGTCTTGCTAAGTGCAAGGCTCGAAGACATAATAAGAGATAAGGCCAGGATTGTGCCCTAGGTGAATTTGGTAGCATAGATGCTCTTTCTTGGCTCTTAGCTAAAGAGGTTTCAGGCACATGTGGGCATGTATTGGGTACCAAAAACTTGTTTGAGGATGACTTCATTCAAAAAAAAAAGAATTTTAAATTTTTTGTTAATATATTTTTGCTACAAGAATAGAATATTCCAAATCACATACAAATGTGCCATAATCTATCTTAATAATCAATTTAAGATCAAAATTACTCAACTTTCCAATTTAGATTAGTGATCAAATTAAAATAATATAAAATTAAATAACTCCAAATAAATTGGACATGACTATTCTCCATCGAAACTGTATAGTTAAAAAATTTAGATCATGATTTTTTTTTGGAAAATTTCAGCATTTGATCTTCATAATCTCCATTTTTTTAATGGATATTAGCATTTCCCAAAGAGATTACTAACCATTAACCATAAAACATAACACTATTATGCAAAACATGGTTACATGTATTGTGTTATGTTTTATTTCACTCCTTTGTTATTTCATTTAAATGAAACATTATTTATGAAATGGTCCATATATTTCCTTAAAGTAGACAAGGTTAACCCTAAGCTACTTATGTCAACATGTACTACCAACACCATGGAGATTAATAAAAACTTTAGAATATCGATATATGAGATTTTTATAATCTATGTTTGACCAACATGCTCAGGATTAATATAATCTCTATGTGCTAGAATATTCTAATGATGTTAACATATGCATATGGAATTGTCCTTGGATAGAGGATGTCTATCCAAGAACATTAGGGGTTGCACACTAGAGAAAATAATGAAATAACCAAGCATGGCTCTAGAATTGATAGTATAAGAATAAAAAAATTAGAGATCCTGAAGAGGGTTAGGGATTCCTATCTACAGACATCATTTTGGTTGGTGTTAAGTTAGAGAGTACAATAGTATAGATAGACTTGTATTGTTTAGATTTTCACAATTTTTTTATAGCTATTACTTCTTCCTAGATAACCCTAAGAGAAGAGACATTACAATGCACCTCATGTATTACTACATCTTGTTCACCTTTACAAAGCAGAAAAAACATAAGTGATTACATAGTCACCCTATTTTATCAAAATTTCCACCAAATTTATTCTTTATTAGTTTCTTTTATATATTTTAATTTCTTCTAATTTTGAGTAATCCCAAGTTATGATTTTCCAAGACATGTATTGAATGTTAACAATAATTTTATAGGTTTTCTAGGTGAACATTGTAGAATTTTATAAAACTTGATCTTAAGGGCATCATTACTCAATTTATGGGTGAAAAGGAACAAAAAAAATGGATATTTTACATGTAATTTCTTTTTATTTTTGTTTTCAATGTTGATAATACTCAATAGAAGGGTATTTTTTTGTTGCTTTAAATATGTTTAGTATTTCTATATCAACATTTTATTGTTGGATTATTCAAGTAACATTGTATTTTGAGGAGAGTGGTTGGGGGGGGGAGTGGTTGGGTAGGTATCCTTAATACTTTTACGCATATTCAAATATAACTTGACCTAAAGATTGAATATCTCAGTAAGCATACATATTCTTAACTTTTATACTTGAAATGAAATTAAACATTTTGGTCACACAAAATGCATCATTATTGTAGTAATAGGTTGCCTTGTAAGGGATATAATGTTTCTCACTTCTAGTGACTTACTCTATCAAGAGTAATACAATAAGATCTATTAATCTCAAATTGGTTTTGACATATGAGCGACTACACACTAAGTCATATTAATAAAGTGCATGATGAGTAAGTAATGTATGTGAAGGATAAGTTGTCAAATAATGCATGCCAAACAATATATATAGTATGTTCCAAGCACCAGTATGTACTGAGAAGACAGTTAGTGCTATGTAACTCTAGTGTCAAGAAAGATAGTATATGTGGAGGGATTCAGATGTTGAGTGAACAATGGATGCCAAGTCATTTAGAGGCCAAGTTATAGAATTAAAGATATAGTGGATGCCAAGCATCAGAGACTTCAAGTGCCAAGTAAATACTTTTGAACATAGTTTTTGTAATGGTACAAACTACTGTGTAAATCATTTTTTAGCCAACATAAGGATTGTCTTTAATTCTAGATGATAAGAACATATCTCTATTTAGATTCCCTATGTAGTACATGAAACCAATCAGATTGAGGGATGTTCCAAGAAAAGAAATGGGTGAATCACAATAGTTGATTCTTACCTAACACTAAGTCACCAAGATCTTCTTAAAAAGGACAAATGCTAAAGATGCTAAGGAGTGAAGAGAGAATTTTGTATGTGCAAACTGACCATTTATTGTGACTAAAGAGTTGTGAATTGTAATATGAGTTATAGAATCATTTAGAGAAAAACAAAGCCAAGAACAAAAGTGATACATCTGATTAGAGTTGATCAAGTATACACTAGTAAATAAAAGATCTGACATTTAGCAAAGAAGTGCTAACCAAAGGATTAGGGCTAAGACATTCTAATAGGTGAATTAGTGAAATCTCTTAACTAAGTAGTCCTAATAGGATTTTGTAAATCCTTTAACAAGGTAAGATCTAACAATCTTTGTAAGCCTTTTACAAGAAAAACCTTTCACATGGTAGATCATAGTTTATGATTAAACATTGTAACCTTCATTGGATACACTTTACAACTACAATAGTGACATTTTTTTGTTGTCATCCCCACCCCAGTTTTACCTTCTCATTGGAGGGTTTCTGGGTAATCAAATATCGTGTGTCACATATGTGTTGAATGTTATTTTCTTTCATGCTATGGATGGATGAATATGTTTAACTAGCTATTTCAATTCACATGCAAGTTTTGAGTGGAATGTATGGTGGATATTTTAATGGATAAAGTTTTGAAGTACTAATTCACCTCCTTCCCCCTCTTATAGTTTAATTTCCCTATTGTATTTACAACAATTGGTATCAAATCATACATTCTTTGAAAAGGAAAGCTTTGCATCTTTGAGGAAAGATCTTCAAGATGGAAGTCTAAGAGTTGAGAAAGGTTACTAATAACCAAAAGATTAAAATCTAGCTTGCCCTACATTAGTTGAATGAAGCAAGAGATGATTTGACGTTCTCATTGAAGAGAAGGAAATAGATAGCTATTGAGGAGAGTGATACACAATACCATTAAGGAGACACTACTGAATTATTTGCAGAAGAAAACTCAAATGAATTTAATGAAATAGTTGTAGATTTGATGCAAAAGAATGGCGCCCTAACTAAAGAGGTAAGAAATCTTAAGATAAAATGAGAAGTCCAATCAATATTTCTACGTGCGGTGACTACATAGAAAAATAAAGCTGAGGAAGACACAATCATTATTGAGGATAAAAAAAGGATACTAACCAACAAACTAGAAGAGAAGACATTAGAGGTACATAGGATTGTTAGCATGCAATTGGAAATAATGAATCAAGTGATGATTTCCAATAATTAATTGAATCATAAGGACACTAAGATCACAGCCCTAAAATTTTAGAATGAACAACACATAAATGATCTAAGAAGAGAGAAAGAATCATCAAGTACTTTGAGAAGCTGATGAGATCTCCTATATGTAATGATGATACTACTGGATTGGGATACACTAATATTAATGAAGGAGAATCATATAAAAGTGGTAAACAAAGAAAAAACAAAGTTAAGTACAACAAACCCACTTGTCATAATTGTGGAAAGTTAGGTCATATAGCAAATGTTTGTTGGAGAAATAATACAAATCAGAACGCTAAAAAAAATTGATGGGTAACAATCATAAGTGAAACAAATAAGGACATTAGGAACATGAATGCAAGACCATAACTACAAGCACACAAATATTTGAAGGTTACTACTATAACTGTAAGAAGTATGGAAATAGAGCACATGGTTTCAAATCCATGCCTAATTGGTCAACAAACAAGCAAGAAAAATGACAACACAATGAAAAACCCTATAGTTGGGATTACAATACAAGGTATAGTTGTCACTATTTTCAAGAGCATGTACATGTTGATGAGAACTTCATTAGAAAACATTTTAGATGTGACTACAGTAGATGGTCTTGCCAAACTACACATTCTACTCATTTAAGATTGGTCAGATAAACTTGAACTATGAACAAGGTCAAAATCACCTAGTATTGAATTCAACAAAGGAAAAGGGAAAATTGATATTGAGAGTGTCAAAGTGCATATGAAAAAAACATGGTAGAAAAAGGAAGATTGCAACACATCAAGTTTAGATGAGGTCACTTCATCCAATGGATCAGGTGATTACATCATTGCCAACTAGGCAATTAAACGGTATGTTCGATTAATATTACATTGTTATATTTTACATTAGTTCCAAGAATTCAAGTTTTGAAAATATCATACATTCATGAATTAAGATGCAATTTATTGGTAAGAACCTTGAAGAAATCTATAAGTTTTGTTAGTTTTCATTTTCTTGCAAAGTGGAAACGATATTTCAGTTGGCACTAAGATTTTAAAGGTAATAGTATTGGCCAAGCTTGTTGTTGTTTCCAAGTGAGTTGAAATTTCTATGATAGCTAAAGTTACAGTTGTGTAAGAACTAAACATTAATTACTATGTTTTAAGGGCTATATGTTCCTTTTTTTACTCATTTGCGTATATTTGAGATTGAAGAGAGCACAGAGAGCTTAAGGAAAATTGAGGTGAAGGATTGAAGCATTTGTGGACTAGATTCAACTACTACTTATCACCAATCATTGGATTCATAAGGTATTTATCATGTGTTGAGCTACACTGTCTAAATTATTGTAAACCCTAGTTATGCATTATGGCATCTAGTTCTTCTACTTCTATTAGGAAGCAAGGAAGAAAGGTTTTAAATGTCCAATTAATTAGCAAAGAGGTTACAGAACAAACCTTTTGGGCTATTATTGAGATTTCATAGAAGCGAGATCCAACAAGTGCATTATCTATGATACCACCAAAAGTTTTGATGATAAAAGATGTAAGATGTTTCTACACTTGTAAAGTTGGAAGTACTATAAACATGGAAATTAGAGAATTATATGAAAAATTTTGTTGATGGAGTGCTAAAGGAGGAAAAAAAGATTGTAGAGATAAAAGGGTTAACTTGTGACTTAGATTTTCTAAATGTATTCAAGATAGAATGGATTAAGATAGTGTTGAGTAGAATACATGATCACTCAGTATGCTTGGAAAATTTCCCTATGAAGATCACTAAAAGGATCATTCAATGTGTAATAGGGTATCCTACACTTGATAGACCCACAACCATGTGAAGTGATGTAAAAGAAGTAATTGAAAAGAATATAGGGGTTATATGGAACAAAAGAAGGATGATAATTGATACAATTTTAGATCCCCTAATTACATTTGTAGTGAGATTTATTTCTCACAAGTTCTTTTACTCTATCGAATTGAACAATGTATCTTGTATGGCTGTAGATTTAGGATACAAGATTTTAAAGAAGGAGCACTCTTATGACCTTGCTAAGTTACAACTAAAATAGTTATCAAAAAACTTGGGAGCCATAAGAAAGACAAAGAGTGCACAATGCAAATTTGGTTCATTACTTGCATGCATATTCTTTTATGTGTAGAACATAGTCCCTTCCTTTGGAAACGTTTCTTGCAAGACCACTATTTCAATTGTGGTTCAAATTGGAGAGTACATAGAGCAACTTGGGGACAATTTTGAGTTAGTCATGATAGGTTACTTATAAGACTTAAAGAAGTCTATGAAATAGAGAGTGGGAATACTAGTGTCACTAGTAGAGAAATACTTTTAAGACATCAAGAAGTCTATGAAATAGAGAGTGAGGATACTAGTGTCACTTGTAGAAAAATATTATGATAACGTTTGTTTTCTAGTGGATGTTGACATTACATATGTACAAGAAGTTGTTCCTAGGGTTAGATGGCTTAGGCCTTTTCCTATGAAATTAATGTGGATGAAGCATCAACAACTATCATAGCTTTACTTGGAGAGGAAGTAGATAAGGGTGAAACCTCATTTGGAAATTATGGGGAAGCCAAATCAAAGATTACAATAGATTTGATGACAACTTCTATGGTGAGAAAGAAAAATAAAATTGTGAATAAGCTTAACAAAATATTTGTTGAAGGAGGAGAAGATGAAGAAGAAGATCAAGATGATGACGATGACGAAGATGAGAAACCTACTCAAGCCACCCTTCCATTAACAAAAGGTCAAGGAGAAGACCAAGAAGAAGAGGAATTAGAACATGATGAAAGCACCGAGGGAGAAGAAACCAGTGAAGCACCTAAGCCTACAGAGAAGAAGAAAAGAAAAGTCAAGGAGCTAGTAATAAGGAAACCAAGGAAGGTTGTGAATCTAACATGACAAAAGCTAGGAGTACCTATCACTAGGGTTGGCACAAGGGCTACTACAAAAGAAAACATAGGAATATGACAAACCAAGAGGAAAAAATACAAGTGCCACTATAGACCAAAGTTAGGAAGAATAACCAAAGAGGAGGAAATATATAGCTCCAATTGAATCAAATGAGGAGAGGATTGAGTCAGATGACAATAGTCAATTCAAACTAGTAAGCCATAGCACCTCTTCTAATTTAGATAAAATGTGTGATAACATTAAGAATAATGCATATTTGTCAGGGTTCACACATGTTAAGTTTGACAAACTTGTTAGAGTAGAAATGAATATGGTTAGGGAATCTGTATACAAGATGATGGTCACATTCAAAAAAAATCCTATTGAGCTTTCCAACTTGTTATCCAAAAATCTAAATGAGAGAGTTGAGCAAAGATGAAAATATAGTAATTAAAATTGATGAAGTTGTTAGGTAGAATACCCAAATATGGAAAGTTATCTATGGGTTGTAGAAGTTATATACAAGAAGAGGTCTTGGCAATTGTTTTAGAAGGTTTTGGATTTGTTTTTAAAATTTTGTTTTGGTCACTAGTACATTTTGGAAAATATGTAACTATGTGACTAAAACTTTTAGTCATACTACTAGAATTTTTAGTCATGTGATTAAAATTGTTCACTTTCTACCATTTCTTCGCAACTCACAAGTATAGGTGACTAAACAAGCGACTAATTTGGTCACTAGTTAAATTCACAAGATCAACCAAATAGAAATGTTTAAATAAAATACCAAATAAAGGACTAAATAAGTGATTAGATAATTAGTCACTATTAATTAGTAAACTAAACACAAATGATTAAATATACTACCAAATAGATGACTAGATAAGTGATAGGATAATCAGTCACTTGTCCTTACTCTCTTCACTTTTTCTAAGGTTAATTTATTAATTAATTTTTTTAATTTTATTTTCCATAGCTCATGGCCCTTGTACCTTCTCTTTCTTGTAATAATCATGGTTTCACTTTGCATCTTCCTATATACAAGATGCTTTGTTAAATAGATTGGGAGATTTTATTCACCATTTAGGCTCTTTAATCAACATTGCAGATTGATTCAATTTTCCTCTATGAGGTATATCAATTAATGGTTGGATTAATAATTTTTTAGATCTATACTTTTAATTATTTATTCTAATATTGATCATTAAAATAATTATATGATTCGCTATTTTGATGTAGTTTCTCATCTCACCATACCTAAAACAAATTTGACCTGCATATAATATTAGACATTGAATACAAATAATATTTTTTAGCATGCATGAAATCATTAGCCCTTAAAAAAATTATCTATTTTGAGGGCTTATATCTTTTTTTCACTTCCATTTCATTAAAATTTTAAAACAATTATTTCTTGGGACAATTAGGTTCAATTTACACAAAATGCACAAATGTATATTTGTTAAAATACACTTGTATATGATTTTAATAGTTATTTATCTTCAATATATCATACTTACTGATTGAAAATATCTATTAGGACTCAAATGTGTCAGGAATTGATGGGGACACAACCTAAGAACAGAATGGACACAACAGAAAAGGGAAATTATATTAACTGAGAAAATAAGCTAGTACAAATAGCACACAGAAAATAAACTTCAGAACATGCCCTAAGGGCTTACAATAGCATAAATCTAGAGAACATTTCTCCTTTTAGCACCTCCTCTCAAATTCCACTCCGAATTGCCTTTTACAGTGCCAAAAATCTCCTTAAATAGACCCCAGAGGGTTAAGGACTAGCAGTACATTCTAGAAAGTGCTAGTAGGCATCCACCGACCAAATAGAAGGTTCCAAAAGCTGCGTTAGAAGTCGATGCAATTCTAGGAGAATCCAGAAATGGTAACCGAACTCCCGGGAGGCATAAATTTTGAACCGTAGCTCCGATTGATGAACCGTTTACATTTTCGAAAAGCTCTAACAATCTTTGTAAGCCTTTTACAAGAAAAACCTTTCACATGGTAGATCATAGTTTATGATTAAACATTGTATCCTTCATTGGATACACTTTACAACTACAATAGTGACATTTTTTTGTTGTCATCCCCACCCCAGTTTTACCTTCTCATTGGAGGGTTTCTGGGTAACCAAATATCTTGTGTCACATATGTGTTGAATGTTATTTTCTTTCATGCTATGGATGGATGAATATGTTTAACTAGCTATTTCAATTCACATGCAAGTTTTGAGTGGAATGTATGGTGGATATTTTAATGGATAAAGTTTTGAAGTACTAATTCACCTCCTTCCCCCTCTTATAGTTTAATTTCCCTATTGTATTACAACAATTGGTATCAAATCATACATTCTTTGAAAAGGAAAGCCTTGCATCTTTGAGGAAAGATCTTCAAGATGGAAGTCTACAAGTTGAGAAAGGTTACTAATAACCAGAAGATTAAAATCTAGCTTGCCCTACATTAGTTGAATGAAGCAAGATATGATTTGACGTTCTCATTGAAGAGAAGGAAATAGATAGCTATTGAGGAGAGAGATACACAATACCATTAAGGAGACCCTACTGAATTGTTTGTAGAAGGAAACTCAAATGAATTTAATGAAATAGTTGTAGATTTGATGCAAAAGAATGGTTCCCTAACTAAAGAGGTAAGAAATATTAAGATAAAATGAGAAGTCAAATCAATATTTCTACATAAGGTGACTGCATAGAAAAATAAAGCTGAGGAAGACACAATCATTATTAAGGATTAAAAAAGGATACTAACCAACAAACTAGAAGAGAAGACATTAGAGGTACATAGGATTGTTAGCATGCAATTGGAAATAATGAATCAAGTGATGATTTCCAATAATGAATTGAATCATAAGGACACTGAGATCACAACCCTAAAATTTTAGAATGAACAACACATAAATGATCTAAGAAGAGAGAAAGAATCATCAAGTACTTTGAGAAGCTGATGAGATCTCCTATATGTAATGATGATACTACTGGCTTGGGATACAATATTATTAATGAAGGAGAATCATATAAAAGTGGTGAACAAAGAAAAAACAAAGTTAAGTACTACAGACCCACTTGTCATAATTGTGGAAAGTTAGGTCATATACCAAACGTTTGTTGGAGAAATAATACAAATCAGAACGCTAAAAAAAATTCATGGGTAACTATCATAAGTGAAAAAAATAAGGACATTAGGAACATGAATACAAGACCATGACTACAAGCACACAAATATTTGAAGGTTAGTACTATAACTGTAAGAAGTATGGAACTAGAGCATATGGTTGCAAATCCATGCGTAATTGGTCAACAAACAAGCAAGAAAAAGGACAACACAATGAAAAACCCTATAGTTGCGATTACAATACAAGGTATAGTTGTCACTATTTTCAAGAGAATGTACATGTTGATGAGAATTTCATTAGAACACATTTTAGATGTGACTATAGTAGATGGTCTTGCCAAACTACACATTCTACTCATTTAAGATTGGTCAGATAAACTTGAACTATGAACAAGGTCAAAATCACCTAGTATTGAATTCAACAAAGGGAAAGGGAAAATTGATATTGAGAGTGTCAAAGTGCATATGAAGAAAACATGGTAGAAAAAGGAAGATTGAAACACTTCAAGTTTAGATGAGGTCACTTCATCCAATGGATCAGGTGATTACATCATTGCCAACTAGACAATTAAATGGTATGTTGGACTAATATTACATTGTTATATTTTACATTAGTTCCAAGAATCTAAGTTTTGAAAATATCATACATTCATGAATTAAGATGAAATTTATTGGTAAGAACCTTGAAGAAATCTATAAGTTTTGTTAGTTTTCATTTTCTTGCAAAGTGGAAACGAAATTTCAGTTGGCACTAAGCTTTTAAAGGTAATAGTATTGGCGAAGCTTGTTGTTGTTTCCAAGTGAGTTGAAATTTCTATGATAGCTAAAGTTACAGTTGTGTAAGAACTAAACATTAATTACTATGTTTTAAGGGCTATATGTTCATTTTTTTACTCATTTGCATATATTTGAGATTGAAGAGAGCATGGAGAGCTTAAGGCAAATTGAGGTGAAGGATTGAAGCATTTGTGAAATAGATTCAACTACTACTTATCACCAATCATCGAATTCATAAGGTATTTATCATGTGTTGAGCTACACTGTTTAAATTATTGTAAACCCTAGTTATGCATTATGGCATCTAGTTCTTCTACTTCTATTAGGAAGCAAGGAAAAAAGGTTTTAAATGTTCAATTAATGAGCAAAGAGGTTACACAATCACCCTTTTGGGCTATTATTGAGATTTCATAGAAGCGAGATCCAACTAGTGCATTATCTATGATACCACCAAAAGTTTTGATGATAAAAGATGTAAGATGTTTCTACACTTGTAAAGTTGGAAGTACTATAAACATGGAAATTAGAGAATTATATGAAAAATTGTGTTGATGGAGTGCTAAAGGAGGAAAAAAAGATTGTAGAGATAAAAGGGTTAACTTGTGACTTAGATTTACCAAATGTATTCAAGATAGAATGGATTAAGATAGTGTTGAGTAGAATACATGATCACTCAGTATGGTTGGAAAATTTCCCTATGAAGATCACTAAAAGGATCATTCAATGTGTAATAGGGTATCCTACACTTGATAGACCCACAACCATGTGAAGTGATGTAAATGAAGTAATTGAAAAGAATATAGGGGCTATATGGAACAAAATAAGGATGATAATTGATACAATTTAAGATCCCCTAATTACATTTGTAGTGAGATTTATTTCTCACAAGTTCTTTTACTCTATCAAATTGAACAATGTATCTTGTATGGCTGTAGATTTAGGATACAAGATTTTAAAGAAGGACCACTCTTATGACCTTGCTAAGTTACAACTAAACTAGTTATGAAAAAACTTGGCAGCCATAAGAAAGACAAAGAGTGCACAATGCAAATTTGGTTCATTACTTGCATGCATATTCTTTTATGTGTAGAACATAGTCCCTTCCTTTGGAAAAGTTTTTTGCAAGACCACTATTTCAATTGTGGTTCAAATTGGAGAGTACATAGAGCAACTTGGGGACAATTTTGGGTCAGTCATGATAGGTTACTTTGAAGACTTAAAGAAGTCTATGAAATAGAGAGTGGGAATACTAGTGTCACTAGTAGAGAAATACTTTTAAGACATCAAGAAGTCTATGAAATAGAGAGTGAGGATACTAGTGTCACTAGTAGAAAAATATTATGATAATGTTTTTTTTCTAGTGGATGTTGACTCTACATATGTACAAGAAGTTGTTCCTAGGGTTAGATGGCTTAGGCCTTTTCATATGAAATTAATGTGGATGAAGCATCAACAACTATCATAGCTTTACTTGGAGAGGAAGTAGATAAGGGTGAAACCTCATTTGGAAATTATGGGGAAGCCAAATCCAAGATTACAATAGATTGATGAAAACTTCTATGGTGAGAAAGAAAAATAAAATTGTGAAGAAGCTTAACAAAATATTTTTTGAATGAGGAGAAGATGAAGAAGAAGATCAAGATGATGAGGATGATGAAGATGAGAAACCTACTCAAGCCACTCTTCCATTAACACAAGGTCAAGGAGAAGACCAAGAAGAAGAGGAATTAGAACATGATGAAAGCACCGAGGGAGAAGAAACCAGTGAAGCACCTAAGCCTACAGAGAAGAAGAAAAGAAAAGTCAAGGAGCTAGTAATAAGGAAACCAAGGAAGGTTGTGAATCTAACATAACAGAAGCTAGGAGTACCTATCACTAGGGCTGGCACAAGGGCTACTACAAAAGAAAACATAGGAATATGACAAACCAAAAGGAAAAAAAACAAGTGCCACTATAGACCAAAGTTTGCAAGAATAACCAAAGAGGAGGAAATATATAGCTCCAATTGAATCAAATGAGGAGAGGATTGAGTTAGATGACAATAGTCAATTCCAACTAGTAATCCATAGCACCTCTTCTAATTTAGATAAAATGTGTGATAACATTAAGAATAATGCATATTTGTTAGGGTTCACACATGTTAAGTTTGACAAACTTGTTAGAGAAGAAATGAATATGGTTAGGGAATCTGTATACAAGATGATGGTCACATTCAAAAAAAATCCTATTGAGCTTTCCAACTTGTCATCCAAAAATCTAAATGAGAGAGTTGAGAAAAGATGAAAATATAGTAATTAAAATTGATGAAGTTGTTAGGTAGAACACCCAAATATGGAAAGTTATCTATGGGTTGTAGAAAGAAAAGGCATTTGACCAAGAACCTAAAGAGGTAGGTGAGGATGAAGATGAATAAGAGGTAGTTGAGCTTATAAAGAATGGATTTGTCAAGGATCATCATGAGCGACAAACAAAAAGGAAATATAGTTAGAGGCAATAGCTAAATAAGAGTAGTAATAGGATCAAAGTGTACCTAATGTACACATGTTGAGTGCTAGTCCTCCTGATGTGGAATAAGTTAGTCAAAAATATACTATAATATAAAGGATGCTTCTAATAATACTATGTAGAACATCAATCCTTTGATAGAGGATTTTTTGAAGAGGATTTTACAAGATTCAAATTTAGCTGCTAAACTTTGCACTAATCATGTATTAATTAGCACTGATGAAATTTACAAAGCATCAACAAGGGAGAAATAAAACACTAAAACATATAGTCCATCCCTTACACTTATAGAGACAAGAGGTTCAAAAGAAAAATTGAGTTTGACCTTTGACACTCATGTTCCAATGCCCATCATGGTATACCAAAGGTAGGACCCGGTGACACCAAATCCAAGCACATTGGTGCCAAATGCTTTAGTAAAAAGTAGTTTTAATAGTTGAGAAGGATAGGAAACAAGTCCAAATACATTAGGAAGGTAGTCTACACCTAAAACATAGATTTAAGGTGAAGAAAACACAACAAAGAAGAAGGATAGGAATAAAGAGTCAGTTTTGACTATGAAGCTAGATGAATAGATTGCAATCCAGACATTGGTTACCCTACCAAGCTTTGCATCACCTCTTCCTAGTCAAATTCTTTAGGGGCCAAGTGTAGATGCTATACCATTGTAGTAATCAAGGTCTAGTTCTACTACATCAAAGGTTGGTGAAGGTACATCTCATGTAGATGTCAACTTAGCTGAGGTGATTGAGCTTCCAAAGTTTTATCTAACAATGATCACCATAGAAAAAATGAGAATATTACAAGAAGCTCTAGCAAGGAGGAAGAATCAAGAGTTACTTAGAAGGGAAATAAGACAAGTTCTATATGACATCAAAGACATATTTTTTTATGCATTCATCCTCCTAGAACCTAATGAAAATAAACCTATTCTTGAGCAACTAGTGAATTTAGTGGATACAATTAGTGATGTAAACCTAGACACAAACACCAAACTTTTGGAATGGTCTAACAAGAGATTCTTAACAAAGGTGGATGAAAATATTTCTAGTGCCATTGCACTTAGATAGGTTGAAATAGAAACCAAAACGAAAGATGTGAAAAAGGTGTTAGAGAATATATTTTCTCTATACACTAAGCTTTGTGATGTAACTTTTTTAACCCAAGAAGCATAGAGGATTATTGATTAATTGCAAGGAGACTTAAAGATAACAAATAATATTGTTAAGTTTTCTCTTGGTCATTCAAACTCACTTTCAAAGTTTATTATATACTCAAGATCAACTAGGTGCATTACATACACAAGATGCAAATACTAGAGCTACCTTGATAAATATTCACACCATGTTGACCTCACACATGGAGGTCTTGCACAAGGAACTAGCCTTTGTAGAGACAATCATGAAGAAAGATGATCATCTTTGTACTCATGAAGGCTTAGTGTACCTTGCTACCTAGCTAGATGTATAAATTCAATCTCTAGAGGTGGAATGTAATAATTTGGATGCAACATTAAAAATTATAATGAAGGTCCATCAATTTTTTTTTGACAAACACTCTATTCATGTACTACCTAGAAAAAATGTGTCAAAAAACGGGGAGTAAGGAAAAAGGGGGATAGTGAAGAACAAGGGAAATTGAGATAGAAATAGAGAGATTACTCATAGGGGGAGTAAATGCAAAAATTGAGTATGTCAGTAGTTGAAGTGAATTGACTCAGTAGGAGTATCAAATTTAGATACAACATATAATGATCAACTTAGGGGAAGTTATGAAGTTTTGAGGTGTGCCTGATAAGTCATCACTTTTGCAAAAAATTGAAAAATTGAAATTTTTGTATGTGAGTTGAGCAAAGATTACAGATCATCTGAGTTATGCTCAAGTGAAGTATATATATGCATGACAAAGTGTTTTTTCTACTCATTTCAAAGGGGGAGATTGTTAATCTCAGATTGGTTTTGATATATGAGAGACTTCACACTTAATCATATTCATAAAGTGCAAGCTGAGTAAGTAGTGTATCCCAAGCATAAGTTGTTAAATAATGCATGTTGAGAAATATATGTAGTATGTGCTAAGAAGACAATTAGTGCCAAGTCACTTCAATGTCAAGCAAGTTAGTAAATGCCAAGTGATTTAGATGTCGAGTGAACAATGGATGTCCAGTCATTTAGAGGCTAAGTTATAGCATTTAAGATATAGTGGATGTCAAGCATCAAAGACTTCAAGTGTTGAGTAAACATTTTTTAACATGTTCATTGTAATGGTACAAACTACTATGCAAATAATTTTTGAACTGACTTAAGGATTGCTTTGCAATTTTAGAGGATATGAATGAATCTATATTGAGATTCTCTATGCAATACATGCAACCAATCAGATTGAGGGATGTTATAAGTGGAAAAATGGGTGAATCAATCATTTATTCTTACCTAACCCTAGGTCTCTTAGGTTTTCTTAAGGAGGAAAATTCCTAAAGTCTCTAAGGAGTGAAGAGAGAAGTTTGCATGTGCAAACTAAGCATTCATGGTGACTAAGGAGTTGAGAATTGAGATATAACTTGCAAAATTAGTTAGAAAGATTGAGGAAAGTAGAGGAAAGCAAAGAAGTGATATATTTGATTAGAGAGGATCAAGTATGCATTGGTGGAGAGATAATCTAATATCTAGAAAAGAAGTGCTAATCGAAGGATAAAGACTCAGACATTCCAACATGTGAATTAGTAAAATCTCTTAATAGAGTAGTCCTAACAAGATTTTGTAAATACTTTAATAGGGTTCTTACTTCATTGTAAGTTGAAGTCCTTTAATTAGGTGCATTTATAACATGATGTTGAAATCATTTAATAGGGTAAGATCTAAGAATCTTTGTAAGCCTGTAACAAGGAAAACCTTTCAAAGGGTAGATCATAGTTTATTATAAAACATTATAACATTCATTGGATACACTTTACAACTATAGTAGTAAAGATTTGTGGGTTTCATCCCCACCCTAGTTTTACCTTCTCATTGGAGGATTTCTAAGTAACCAAATATCCTGTGTCACATATGTGTTAAATGTTTTTTTCTTGCATACTATGGATGGATGAAAATGTTTAACTAGCTATTTTAGTTTACATGCAAATTGTGAGATGGATGTCTGGTTAAAGTTTTGAATGATAAATTTTTTAAGTACTGATTTAGCCACTCCCCCTCTCAGAGTTTACTTTCCCTATCATATTTCTAACAAAATCTATATGGATCTACGTTTTTCAAGGATTTTGCATCACAAGAAAAAGTGAGCACTTGGTTAAGATATTTACAACAAGATTACTAATTCTGCACCATTAAAGCATTTTTTCTATTATAATGAGAAGCTCAATGAAATTGATCTACTTGAGTGCAACTTACTTTGATGTTCAAATCTATCTTCTTCTCAATAATTTGTCACCTTCCAGCCATTGATGTGTCTGATCATTCCCTTTTTGTCTCATGGGTTCTCTTTTTTGCAGTATATTTAACTTTTCATTCCTCTAGCATATTGCCTTCTCAAAATAACATATCAAGATCAATATTATCAATAACTTTTAACCATTTCTTTTACATCCTTAAATATAGATCTTTTGCCTCATTGATCCATGACTAGATTAGAATTTCTAGGAGTCTTCTAGATTATATCTTAGATCAAAATCAATGATGTACAATTAGGATTAGTGTAAGAAGTTGTTTCTCACTTTTCACCAAAAAGTCGATGTGCTTTTCCTATTTTTGAAATATTTTGTCAATTGATGCCAAAATTTGAGCCATTTAGAGATTAAACATTTTTAAAAAAATTTAAAAATAATAATTGTAGTGGCTGTGATCTTCTTTTTGAATATGTAATTTATTTGTATACCCATATGATCGTTTTTTTTTTGGTATGGATCTTTAAAAACCACTTTTTCAAAATGCCTATTTCAAGACCATACCACGCTCGTGTATAGACACCATAATTTGACACAACTAAATGAATTTTTGTAAATCCTTTTAAACAAAGTTACCTAACATAGCCAAGATTGACGATAATTTTTTCTTGAATTTTTTAATGAATATATATTTAATTAATTTTAAAACCTCTCATGTATGAACACCATAATTTGATCAAAATTTCACTTTTTTCAAAAAATTTTAACTTCAAAACAATTGAATGTAGATTGATGACATATAAATTAGTTTAAGAAAAATCATAAAATAAAAAGGTTATTAAATTTTTAGTGAACATCGCTATTTTATATTTAGGTACCACTTTTGATTAAAAAAAATACAAAAATAGTAAATAAAATCATAACACTATATAGTTTATATTTCTAAAATCAGGATAGTGAGAGCTCTAATGGGTTTTTGTTTCGTAAAAAATATCGAGAAGACCCTCTAAAAATTATGTCAAGGCATAAATTTGTCAGTTCAATGCCTTAGCCAAATCTTGAGAGGTGAAGGCATAGGCTTGGTCTCACCAAGCCTATCCCAAACCAAAATCCAAGGTAGGAAAAAAAATCCTGCCACGTGTTGTAAGAAATAGACACCTATTATTTAAAATTAAAAAAATGGGTACCCATTTTGAAAAACTAAAAGCGGCATGTGAAATCCCCCCAAAAATAAAAACAATTTTTTTTAAAGAAGTAGGTACCCATTTTTTACTTGTAAGAAATGGGTAACCATTTTGAAAATATTCAAATTTTAAATTTTTTGAGAAAAGGGTACCCTTTTTTGAAAATTAAAAATGGGTACCTGATTTTTAAAAAAATGGGTGCCCTTTTTTTAAAATTTAGGGTCAAGTACCCGAGCCGAAAACAGGTGCCCATTTTTTGAAATTAGGTACACATTTCTAAGAGGTCTCATTCCATTGATTTGACTTCTGCAAAATTGTGACCCAACTTTGTGCATTCACCCATCATCCTTATAATCTCATTAGACTTGTTTAATTTTATTGGTTTGATTTCTACCTTGGAATCATAAATAATCATTTCTCTACTCCCAATAAATCTTACTAGATACACTCTGTGATTTTTGCAAACATAGTTTTCTACTATGTGAAATCATAATATATAGAATTCTATACCATTTGAAACATTTAAGTGCTTTCTATGTAGCTTGGTAAATACTCTATCCATGCTCGAAAGATGTGTTGTCATTCGATGTCCCTTACTTGGTTAAGATTATCCTACTTTCTTAAGTCTTTTCTCGATGTTCACATAACTACTTAGTGTATATAGTTCTTAGTTTTAGCTATTCCATACTTAAGATTCTACTTTTCCTTGGCTTGCTTAATACTATGGCTCATTAACACCATTCACCAAAAAATATCTTATCTTTTTACCAACTATTATTTTGAAATAATGACAATAATGAATATGTTATAGGAGTAACATTCTCCTCATTAGGATTTGGTAGAAAAAAAATAGGTATCTTATCTCACAAATCAACTTCGTGAAATTTTTTTTAAGTCCCCCTAAATACATACTTCCTTCAGTAACATGTTTTTTGCAAAATCTTTTTTCAAATTTTTTTTGTCTAAAACTTCTATTTCTATAGACCAATATTTATCTCCATGCATATAAATATATTTTACATATCATATACTCACTTTATATATTATTTATCTTTACATACATAGCATAAAATCATAGTCATAATCTCCATTATCCAACACTTATGCCATAAACTAAAAAAGTTGAAATTTCTAAATATAAAATATACTCACAATTTATCAAGAAATTTCTAATGAATCTTCATCATAATGGCCATGGTGTTGTCCCAATAAGTCTTCAATATTTTTAGTTTCTATTTCTTGAGATTTAATTTCACTTCAAGTTATATCATATGATGTACAATTCTAGGTGTAGTTATCAAGTCCTCAGCCCTTTTGATGTGTCTTTGCATAAACTCAAGATGAGTTAATAAAAAAGCTTGCATTTCATTTATTACTACCCTTGTATTGGCTCCTACAACTAATAGTTCATGCTAAACCCCTTTATAGAATTTCATTCTGGTGTAGTGAACAAGATAATAACATGGTTTTGTTGCCAATCCATTTACACTTGCCTTCATGTCCTCATCAACTTCTGGTAGCTTCTCTTTAATCTCTTGAGAGAGATAAGGAATATTATATAATTTCTAAAATAAATAAATAACATTTTTTACAATAATGTCCCACTTGATAACTAAAGTGGAAAGTGTAGAATTTGATGATAAAAAAATTCATAGATCCTTGGATATCCTGCATGCAAATAACTTATTACAAAGAAATAAGAAAGGCACAAAGAGAGAAGAGTTTTCTCAATAAAAAAGAAGATTAATTTTACTTATGAAAAATATAATGAATGAATTCACAATTGATCAATCCTTATGAAGGAGATCGAAAAACTACAAAGGAAACCATAAGAGGTAAATGATAGTAAATAATTACTAATTAATTATTAAATATAAAAATAAGTGCATAAAGGGAAATCTTAAGAAGGGAGTAAATGTAATTTAGTAAATTAAATTAAATTAACCTTTTACTCTAATACCCCCCCTTGATATGGGTAACAATGTAGCTAAAAATAATGCAAAAAAAGTAAAGAAACTACAATGTAATCCTAAAAGAAAACTTGGGTCTTGACAAAAAGGCCTTATGAGGTACCCAGTCACAACCAAATATCTATAAAATAAAGAAAAATGGAAAAACACATGGGAAAAACCTTACTTCAAAAAGAGATATCAAATAAAAAGTACAAAGGATATGTCTAAAGAGACTCTCTAAAGACCATAAGTAGAATGAAACCCCCCATGATAGAGGCTTGAGACTACATAACCCCCCCCCCCCCCCCCCCCCCAAAAAAAAAAATGCCAGAACTCCTATCTCAATGAACATACCAATATGGCTCCAATCTAAAAGAAACAAAGGAAATGGACAACGATGATAAAACACCTTGAATGTAAGGTGAAGCTAGAAGTTCTAACTGAAGGTCAAAGGAGAATGGATGAGAATCTTGAAATGGAATCTCTAATGGAGGTGGGATAATAGGTGCACCAAATCTATCATCTAAGAGGAGATGTGTATCCTATGATATATTATCAATAACTACAATAGGTGGCTTGATGAGTGGAGATACAATGGTAGGCAATGCTAAAGAGAAATTCTATGCAATAGATGGAATCTAAATAGGAGGTGGAGGTGTAGAAGTCACAACATTGGTCTCATGAACAACACATAAGTTCAAAAGACCATACTTCACCTCAGTGGTCTCTCATAAAGAAGTAGAGTCAGTCTATAATAGTGGAGATGGTGGACCAAAATGAGAGAAGGAGTATAGTTGGGGAGAATGATCAATAGTCCATGTACCAATAAAATTTTCTATCTCATTATCTTTGATGTGCACTAAATCTTTTCCAAACTCAACTATCTTCTCTATCCTACTATTAGTAATGTAATAAATAGAGAGACGGTTAGAGGAAAAATATGGAACACAAATTAAATCATGGAATGTATCATAATCAATTCCAATAGGACCTTTCTAACACATAGTCATAGTAGTGTTTTTCCCGATCAAAATGTGTGGAGTAGGAGAAGCCTCAAAAGAAGAGAAAAAATCTTGAGAAGATGTCATATGTTATGAAGCACTTGAATCTAGTAGCCATCTAGAATAGAGTGGAGTAGTAGTTGCACATAGTGTGTGACCATTTCTTATATCTTTACCATCTGACTAAAATGATGATGATGAAGAAGATCTATGAGAAGTACAAGGAATACCAATGCTACTCTTTTGAAAGAGAGCTATCAAATTTGAAACCTATTTGGCATAGCTATCTAACTTCTTCTTATAGAAATTTGACTCATCATGATTAGGCTTATTGCAATAAGAACACTTTGGTCTTTCTAGCTTTGATTTGCCCCCCTTAGGAGGATGTAGCTCTAATGACCTGTGAGCAATAGAATCAATTTGAGACTCTGTAGAATGTGATTTCTTTTTCTTCTCCTTCCTCCCAGAAGATGGCTGAGCTACCAATGCCTAAGTCTATGAGAATATGAAAGAATGCAATTGAGAGACATTAACTTTTTTTTGAGTCAAGCGATCACAAAAAACATCAAAGTATGGCATGGTAAGTGTATTACCCAAAGCATCTTTTTTGGAATAGAAGGTAGAAGCAAAAATATAAAAGTTTCCATGAAGCTTAGAAAGAATTAGGTAGATACAATCAATGTAATTCTTAGTTTTCCCACAAACTTGTAGTAATTTTTTTTGTTTTTTGAAATTCATAAAGAACTCCTTAACAAAGGGAAAATAATCTAGTAAAAGAGAGGTAAGCTCTAGCTCAATCTAAAGTGCCCTGAAATCATTCATGGTACCAAACAAGCCATCAAGCTTTGTCCATATAGCTAGAGGGGTATTGCACCCATCAAGATGAAATTGTGGACTATCACATACCTATCAAGAAATCAACCCCAGTGCCTCATCTATCTTGTTCTTGTGTTGAATGACCTCAAAAGGCCTCTATAAAATTGGTTGCACTAAATTTAAAAAATACCACAACCCTTTTGACTAGAGAAGCCATGTCATCAAGCAATTCCATGTGTGATAGTTATGAGGGGTCAGAAGTTATATACAAGAAGAGGTCTTGGCAATTGTTTTAGAAGGTTTTAGATTTGTTTTTAAAATTTTGTTTTGGTCACTAGTATATTTTGGAAAATATGTAACTATGTGACTAAAACTTTTAGTCAGACTACTAAAATTTTTAGTGATGTGATTAAAATTGTTCACTTTCTACCATTTCTTTGCAATTCACAAGTATAGGTGACTAAACAAGTGACTAATTTGGTCACTAGTTAAATTCACAAGATCAACCAAATAGAAATGTTTAAATAAAATACCAAATAAAGGAATAAATAAGTGATTAGATAATTAGTCACTATTAATTAGTCAACTAAACACAAGTGATTAAATATACTACCAAATAGATGACTAGATAAGTGATAGGATAATTAGTCACTTGTCCTTACTCTCTTCACTTTTTCTAAGGTTAATTTATTAATTAATTTTTTTAATTTTATTTTCCATAGCTCATGGCTCTTGTACCTTCTCTTTCTTGTAATAATCATGGTTTCACTTTGCATCTTCCTAGATACAAGATGCTTTGTTAAATAGATTGGGAGATTTTATTCACCATTTAGGCTCTTTAATCAATATTGCAGATTGATTCAATTTTCCTCTATGAGGTATATCAATAAATGGTTGGATTAATAATTTTTTAGATCTATACTTTTAATTATTTATTCCAATATTGATCATTAAAAGAATTATATGATTCGCTATTTTGATGTAGTTTCTCATCTCACGATACCTAAAACAAATTTGACCTACATATAATATTAGACATTGAATACAAATAATATTTTTTAGCATGCATGAAATCTTTAGCCCTTAAAAAATTATCTATTTTGAGGGCTTATATCTTTTTTGCACTTCCATTTCATTAAAATTTTAAAACAATTATTTCTTGGGACAATTAGGTTCAATTTACACAAAATGCACAAATGTATATTTGTGAAAATACACTTGTATATGATTTTAATAGTTATTTATCTTCAATATCTCATACTTAAAGATTGAAAATATCTATTAGGACTCAAATGTGTCAGGAATTGATGGGGACACAACCCAAGAACAAAATGGACACAACAGAAAAGGGAAATTATATTAATTGAGAAAATAAGCTAGTACAAATAGCACAGAGAAAATAAACTTTAGAACAAGCCCTAAGGGCTTACAATAGCATAAATCTAGAGAATATTTCTCCTTTTAGCACCTCCTCTCAAACTCCACTCCGAACTACCTTTTACAATACCAGAAATCTCCTTAAATAGACCCTAGAGGGTTAAGGACTAGGAGTACATTCTAGAAAGTGCTAGTAGGCATCCACTGACCAAATAGAAGGTTTCAAAAGCTGCGTTAGAAGTCGGTGCAATTCTAGAAGAATCCAGAAATGGTAACCAAACTTTCGGGAGGCATAACTTTTGAACTGTAGCTCTGATTGACGAACCGTTTACATTTTCGGAAAGCTCTCGAAGCACTCTATAGCCCTATGGAAAAGCTTCACTCGTCCCCCATTTTTTGGCCCTTTTTGAGGTCATTTAATGCCCCTAACCTGACTTCGGAGCATTCGTAGGGGGTCTCCAAAACCTGAAAAATTGCAATAACTTTCAAACCATGGGGCCTTTTGACCTTATTCTTTTTCTCAAATTCTCTAAATCACAATTACATTCATCTGGTTAATTCACAGCTTCTAGGTCACCAAAATGATGGCCAAATTGCATGCTCCTATTTTTTCGAGATTTTCAAACGCACTGATAGTGGAACTATGAGAGTTGGAACCTTTATTTGACCCAAATGGGTATCCAAAAATGTAAAGACATGAAACAGAAACTAAGTCTAAGTACATTTTTTTTGGTGACACAGGATTGCCCTTATACCTCTGGATGCTCCTGCATCAAGAATGTTTTACTTATGCTAGAGTGAAGTTGAAAAATGAAAGAGACATGCCCATTTAAAACTATATAAAAAAATTTATGTAAAGCGAAATTATAAAATTAAATATAAATAACCATTTACAAGTTAAAGAATGCAAATTTAAAAACATTTACAATATAGTTTAACATTTAATGATTTATAACTTATAATTAAATTAAGTAAGAAATATTAATATTTATTCATAATTAAAAATATAGTTAATTGTATTAATAATAAATAATAAAAGTAAAATAATGTAAATGTTAGCTTTTTAATATAATAAATATAAAATATTATTTATTAATATTGTTAGTCACCAAAGTCAAGTGGGAGAGGAGATGCCAAAGTGAAATTAGTGAAGAGGGAAAAAAAGAGTATTTAATTTTTCTAAAAGTTGTCCATGTGAAATGAGTTCAAGAGTTTGATAATTTTTATTCTCAGTTTCTCTATGACAGAGCACAAAGTTGAATATTGTAGTAGGTGTATCATACTTTCAAAGAATTTTAACATAGGTGTTAAAATTATATTTATCTTTATTCTCAGCATATTTTTTGTGGCACATTAATGTATGGAAGCAACAAAGAAGCCAGGTGCATTCATAAACATCTTACCTATGCATTAAACAACAAACTAAGAGGTAGGGTTTTGAATTTGGATCATAAATCCCCTCTAGCATATATCTAATTTTGTTATGGATTGAATTCATCAAATCGTAACTATTTAAAAATAATTTATATATTTAATGCCACACCATTTGTATGTTGTCTATGGCTTGTGTAAGTTATCTTGTTTCATTAAATTCTATTTTCTCAAGCCTATACCCTAGAGACATAAGGAATATTTTGTTATAACAAAGGAAAGGTTCATTAGTACATATGATCTCCATTGAATGAAGTAGTACCTATTCATTAAATTATCTTGATACATTACTTTCTCACTTTCTTAAAGAATCCTCATAACAATAACCCATCTTTTTTAATTTTTATGGTTAATTCTTCCAATGACACATATCACTATCTCTTCCATTTCTTTAACACTATCATTAACATGAGTAGTGAGTGTTTCTTAATTAACATCAGCCATCTCCTATCATGATTATGTTTCAATTATTTTGTGTTGTTGTATAATTCATTTTTGGGTGTTGAATATTCATTGTGATCCATTATGTTTTTTTTCTTTTATATGTTTCTTTTTGCCAATTTTGTACATGGCTAACTACTAGATGAAAAAAGCCTTTCTATGTCTTTTATGTTACTCTTGTTTCTACTATTCTAGGTACATTGTTTGCCTTTGAATTTTAATATCTCATTGTAATCATTGTTCACACCTCCATTGCTATCTTGAATAAGTTTGATGAAAAAAATTTAAATGACAAATATTCTCTATATTAATATGAAATATAAAACATCAATTTGTATAAGATGAAAGTGGATTCATGAATTCATTATATATTTTTTCCCTAAATTTTGAAATATAATATTTTATATTGTAAATGGAGGATTGCAAATACATAATTTTATCAATATTTTCATTTCATTTTAATAACTTTATATAATGCATACACTTCTAGACCATCTATCATCATAATGAGAGATCAAATATTGCTAATAGATTTGTATCTAGCACTGTAATAATATAAGTATAATATGTTTTAATAATTATTTTTAATTAATATTTCTCGACATATTTTATAGAGAAATTAAAAAATATAGATATTGTATTTAACCTATAGACCCTACCCACCTAATCGAGGTTAATGTCTAATTTTGATAGTCTTCAGGAAAATAGAAAATTTGGCGTGTTTCTTTTGGCCGCTAGGTTTTGGTCAATCAGTCTCCCACCAACTCTATAGATGTAGGTTGAACTATGGTGGATATGGAAACTATCACCCTTTCTCAATAGGAGGTTCAAGTTTATCATTGATGTTTATAGATAGAAGTTAAGTGAGTTATGCATCTAAGTCCTTTTAAGGGTTATTCTCATTTCTCATTGCTCTACTGTAGTATGTTTGTAGGGTTTTGGCCCCTTCTCACCAAGGTAATAGGTTCCAAATTCCATGGGAGGAATTTAATTTTTTTGGCTATAGATGATAATTTTTTTGAGATTTTTATATTGGTATTGATTTTAAACCAAAAAAAATATAGTTGAAAATATGTTTTCATTCCTTTCTTTGAACCTACAATCTTGCTTTCTTCCATCATTGAAATTTGTCACCAACCATGGAATATTATTTTAGATGCTTGGAATATGGTATTGTCTTTTTAATTTGATTTGTAGTCATACCCAAGAAAAATAAAGACAAAAAATCATGAAAACTAGTGTTCCTTTTAGTAAATCCCTTATTTCATTGGAATAGTTTGTGTTTTTCATGGTGCCAACTACAATAAACTTTATAGATTTTTCCTCTATTTTTAAGGTGATAAGGATACCTATTAATTTCGTTTCTATACCTTTTCTATTAGTTTCAATGGATATTAAAAATTGACACTGACATTATTCTTGGTATTATAGGATGCTTTCATATCATGGGTCATGTGTATTTCCAATGGATCTCACATGGGTGATTTTTTATCATCATTTCCTTAATAAACCATTTTAGGCTTGGAAATCACAATAAATTAATGCTCTTTTATTTGACATGCAAGTCGTATGTGGAATTTTATCCCTAACTTATGGCAAAATAAATAGGCCTTAAAGGTGGATGTAGCTAAATTCAATGTTGCAATTGCAGGGCTAGATAAAAAGCAAGAAGTGGGGGCGTGATTTTATTTCTTCATGAAGTAGTACAAAGTGAAATACAATATGTGGTACCAAAGCATGTTTTTAATTTTCGAAAACTAGTTCACATTGACACAAATTTTAATCAATAAAGTGATGCTATGTTTGTATAATATAAGTAGTTTTTAGTTTACCTATTGTCAATGCATTCTTAAATCTAATACACCACCCATTCAAATTATCTTAAAATTTAGTAGCCATATAGAAAAAGAATAATCCATGTATCTTTTGACTTAGATCACAAAATAGATCTACTATCAAAATTTTAGGCACCCATTCAATTTTTTTTCAACATACCTTAGATTCATTATATGGTGGTTTGGAAAAGTTGCTTCAAAAATGGACTATTATGATTCAGCGATACTCTTCTTTAGAACACAAAAATCAATGCTTTGATCATAAATTGTTCCTTGAATTACTCATACATTTATTTTCAACTCTATGTTGTTCTTTAGAGCCAAATTCCCATGTTCAAGTTTTTGATCCTCAATTTGTCGTATGTCACCATAGAAGTTATTTCCATCCCCCATCCTGTGTAAATTAATACATCTCCACTATCAAGATCATCTTGGCAGCACCCTAATGTCATAATTCATGTAGCTACCTACACATTTCCTAGCTTCAAGAAGTCAACTCTAGTCTATATCTGGGGATGAAGACCCACAATAGAGAGCTCAATCCTATAATGAAACTATTCCCCAACTTCCAACCCTACAACCATACCCACAAATTGACATACACATTTTTATCCTTAAAAATCATGGAAGCTATTAGATCTACCCAATAGTGAGTTCCATTTAGAGAAGAATTTTTGACACTAGCTTCCTTGTCATGTAAGATTTTCCTACAAAGAGCTTGAAATTGTGGTAAGGTTTCTCTCACATTTATAAATGTTGGTGGATTTTAAAACAAATGATCTACATTTCTACCATATTTAAATGGAGATATTTTGGGGAACCCAACTATCTTCAAAGAAAGATTATGAGGCTTCCTTGCAAATTTATTTAATGAATTCACTTCAATCCTTCTAAATGTAGATAACCTTGGCATAAGAAAGTTTCTAAACTTGCATGTTTCATTTCTTTACATCATTGTTGTCAATTGATTGACATCCCTTTTTTTAGTAGCCACCTTGTAAGTTTGAAAGCTATCACATTTAACTTGAGAACAATGAGCAAAATGATGTAATTCTTTTGAGACTTGTCTAGATGGTAGAAATTCTACTTTTTTTCTTTTACCATTCTTGTCTTTCTTTAATAATGCAAACCTCCTCTTCTTAAGATGATAGATTTTGTCAAAAAATATTTTTTGATTGTCAAATTCAATTGCTGAAGTATGACCCCTTTTTGATAGAAGGTGCAACCGTAGCTACAATAGTTTTATGGCACTCCTCTTTGGTGATTAGAGGAGCATTACTCCTATGAGAAATGAGAACATTTCAATAAGAAAAGATAGTCTAAGTGGGATATTTCACCACAAGGACAAGGCAATTGAATTAGAAAAATTACTCCTTGTAGGAATTGCAAGTTATCTAGTTCAGATTTACTTATCTTGGACATGCTAGTAAAATGGATCACCTATAATTGAGAAGTCCATTAGATTTTTTGTCTTAGAATTTTCACTAACATGTTGAGACTATATTTGGTTAAGGAATAAAATATAGGAAAACACACAATATACAAAGCATTGGAAGAAAATATTAAGGAATTTCTTAAATTTAAGAACATAAAAACAAAGAAAAAATTATTCTCGTTGTTGTGCTCTTTTCTTCCATAGCTCTCCCAAGATATTTATTTCCTTAGTAGATAGATTAGATTGGTCCCAAATCAGGATTAGGATATCCTCATCAAGATCAATGTCATCAACTATGTTCTCTTTTCTCTTTCTCTTGACTATTGAAGAAGGAATGATTTATTTTCCCTTTTCAATCAAGCCTTTCTACTACTATAGCTTGGTTGAGACTATGCGAGCCTATTTCTTGGATGAAGGTAGGGGAACTTGTTGCTTGATAACTTTGGGAAAGAGCCTAGTGGAGGTGAAATAGTCTTAGCTTCACTCATTCATTGAATTGGTTCAATTCGATACATTGTTTCTCAGGTGCTGCCTTAGGTGGAGTGGTAGGAAGTGATTCTATGACCTCTACAACAATATTCTCAGCATCATAATCCTCAATTATCTGAATCTTTCGAAGAGCTCCTTCCTCCTTGATATCAATTTTTTTTTTCCACATATTTTTTGTAGGCCACACAACATATTCTATCCATTTGGACAAAATTTGGAAAGCTTTAAGCCTAGGAATATGTTTACATTCATGATTAGATATTGCCTTGATTTCTTTGTCAAAGAGATTAGGAATCAATTTTCTAAAGGTTTTCTCTCTGATGTCTATTTCTATTTTCACTACATTAGCCCAATGTTGAAAGACAACCTTCAATAGGGCTTTAGAAGCTTTTCCTTTAAGTTCATAAGCTTCATATTTTGACTTTGCCATCTTCTCAACCATTTCATCTTCAATATACTTATGTTCATTCTTTCTTCTTGTTTCATACTTAAAGTATTTAAATCCTTCCATACCCCTTCCTTTCCTTATTTTATTCAGTTGTTTCTCAAAGATAGGGGGTTTCCTTCTAGAAATAGATGATTAGGTTGTTGTCTTCATCTCCATCATGATCATCTTCATCTTCTAGACTTAGTTTCTTCCTTGGTTTTTTTGGCTTTGAGGTAGTAATCACATAGTAGACCTTGTAGTTCTCCTTGGTGGTAGCTTCTAGGATGGAGTCTTCACCTTCTTTTTGGGAGGTTCCTCTACCTCTTCTTCTTTTTCTTCACTTTCCTCTTCCTCTTCCTCTTCATCTTCCTCATCTACATCATTACCATTTCCTTTAGTGATCATGAGAGATGAGTTTTATTCTACAAGTTTCTTCCCAATTCTTTCTAGCTTCTTCTTCCCTCTCATCATAATTTTAGGGATCTCAATCTCAAGTGAGATTCTTGTTTTATATTCATCATATGTCTCGAAATAAGTAGTCTTGGGATCCATTGGCTCGTTGATGAGAACTTTTAGGATTAACCTTAGATAGAAATAAATGTTACATTCAAATATAACCAATATCAAAAAATAATAGATTGCACATAAGAGAAATAGATGACACCAAGATTTAATGTGGTTCACCCAATTCCTAGGCTACCTCCACCAATAGCAAGTCCAATATTATTATCCTATGATTACAGCCTAATTAGAATCTATAATCCCTTGAAACTCAATACTATCACAGGAAGTAATTTTTGCATCACATCTTATGAAAATACTGAACCCTATGCCTTTTTATATAACTTTTTCTCTACTTAAAAAATTAGGGCTAGAATAATAGAATAAAAGTAGCCAACACTTTTTACAATATAACATCATTTTTTTCTTCGGTATTGCTACCCTTGAAAATCCTTGTGGGGGTGTTTCCCACTTGACTCCACCCTATACTATGACAAGAAGCAAACTTGGGATACTACCCCAAGGTGATTCCTCTTGACCCCATCTTGGGGGTGTTGCCCCCAAACCCTAGTATAAATAATCTAGAGGGAAACTATACCAAATAAACTTTTGAGTCTAATTAGGCTCCACATCACAACAAGACCCTCAACAATGTCTCTTGTCTCATCAATATTCACCTCATATGATAGAGGTTTAACCCATGTTATCCTAGGTCTAACTAACTATATGTGAACTCTATCATAGTCAAACAATAAGCATATATCCTACTCATAATCCACTACAAGTTTCTTAGGGATCCTAAGCCTACTTTTCATTCTTTATTATTAATTGTCAAAGTATGAATGCATGATGCTTTCAATGTTCTCACCCATCTCATTTACAAATCCATTAATCAGATATAAAAAAGGGTTGCGTTTCTTCCAAACAAAATTTCATTTTGAAGGAAACATTATATTTACATTAAAGAACAAAAAGACTAAGAGTGAACCAAACTTGAATTATTTGTTCTTAGAGGCCTGAATGCTCTCCATGATCTTTCTTAGCTAGGTGTGTTGAAGATCACCAAGGTTGAAGGATAGATTCTTATTCACAAACTTGTATGCTAGGTCTACTACCTCACATCATAAGTTGTTTGCATGGTTTGAACTATAGATTTTGTGTGCAATGACATCTATGCCAAACTTAATTTCCATATTAGTCACATTGTTTAGCTTCATGCCTCTGTCATCCCATTCAACTAGGGTTAGCTTTGTTATTTTTTCCCAACCTAACGTTTTAGTAGATTTAGATTTCTCTATTACTAGATACCCTATAATCTTGTGAATCATCTCCTTTGTGATGAGATAGGTCTATTCTAGCCAAAATGGCATATCATGAACTCAGCTTAGTATAAGCCTAATCTATTTGATCTAAAAGTTCCTTCACATGTGGATGATGTCCATCAAACCCTTGACCTCTAGATGTTTGTGCTCTAGTTTTAGCACATCATTATAGCACAATGCACCATATGCCTGATCTAGCTCAAGATTCTCTAGTTCTTGAATAAAGCAATGATAAAATGAGTTAATTTCATGAATGAGAAGTAGCTATGGAGGGATTCAAGAGTGAGTTCCTTCAGAATCCCTATCCTTTCCAATTTTTGGATATAGCTTAAATTTTAGAGAAACAAATTCTAAAATTTTCAAAAAAATTTATGAGCCCTTCTTGACCTTTGAATTTGAAGATGGTTCCATGATGCTCAGTTGATTAAGCTCTTGAAGCTGCTATGTTTTCTTGAGAATTTCCTTCGGTAAACTTGCACCTAATAACTTTGGGGGCCAATGGAATGTTTCACTCTTTAAGAACTTTAAATTCATGAAGAATATGAAACTACAATATCTCCCCTTTATCAATTTCTCAATTTTAGGTCTTCCTTAGATGCTCCATACCTAGGTAGGTAGAAGAAACTTATTTTGGCCTTCAAGTCTTCAATGCTCAACTATCACTAACTAACCATTCTTGTTTGAGTTAGTGACTCGATCAAGTCTCTCCATGCTTAGTTGGGTTTAAGGAGTGATACGGTTAGGAATAACAACTTGGACAAGTCTGGGACTTTACTTCTATCAAAGTGCATCTGATATGCTAATTTTGAATTTCTTGCTTGGCATGACTAGAGTTGATGTAAAATATAAATTTCATCATAGATCTAGTAGTCTCCTAGCCTATTCAAGTAGAGATAATTGAATCAACCAATTCTTTTCTTTTGGTTTCAATAACCTCATTAATTTCACTTGAATTCTCTAGGGATTTCCTCACGCATTGCTATTTCACTTGAAGCCTCACCTCTATTCTTCTCTTTCTTTGCTAGATGATCAAGTTCTTTGCACACATAGCATCTTTTGGTAGGATTTCTTTTTCTGAGGTGAGGCTTCATGCAATTATCTCAAATGTGTCCAAATTCTCCACATAGATAACACCTGCACCAAGTTTTATAATCACAACCAAATATTTATTTAGCAAGTTTTTTAGTGGGATTCTAATTCTTGGTTCTACACTCTAATGATTGATGGCCTTGTTTGTTGCATGTGAAACATTTTCCAACTTAGTTTTCTCTATACATTCACTTGACCTATGTCCATGTTTATTACAAGTGTAACATTTTCCATTAAATTTTGACTTTCCATTACTTCAAAATTTATTTGAATTATGCCATGTTTTTTCACAATGATTGCATGTAGGTATTTTATATTTTTGAACTCCTTTCCTTGATGACCTTCCTTTCTCTTTATTCCTATTCTAAGATATTTCAACTAATTGATCCATGCTTTGTTGTGATCTCAACATTCTTTCATTGGTTTCTCCTTCTTATCTAAGATCATTCCTAAGTCTTTCATTTTCTAACCTTAGGTTGATGGCTTCTTGATTTGAATTGTTCAACTCATTTTCCATATTTGTCCAACATAGTAAAACATGGTGGAATTCATTATCTTTTTCTTCTAACTTGCTGAGAAGTCTTCTATCTTCTTTTGCCATATTTTTATCATTTTCAGCTTGGTTTTTTTGCTCCATGACTTTAAATATCTTGATTGAATGAATCTCTTGTTCTCTTTTCAGTTTTGTAAGTTCTTCTTGGAGAATAATGTTCCTTCCAAGTAGATCTTCTATAGCTACATTTGCTTCATCTAAACTTATTTCTTTGCAAATATCTTCACTTCTTTCTTCTATGTAGAGATTTTCATTAATATTTTGTACTAATTATTTTCTTCTTTTTAGAGATTGAGAGAGATGCTCCTTCATTTTTTGAATTTTTTCCATGGCCACATGTAAATCCAACTTTTCATTCTCAATGGCTTTCTCTAGCTTTTATACTTCCATTATCTCTGATCTGTAATACTCCATCTAGAGATCCTTGTAAAACATACACTAAATAATTTTTTTATGATAATTTACTTTACAACAACATTAAGTAACCATGTGAAATAATGAAACACCAAGACAAGGTGATGAAAATAGGGAACATGACAAGACTGTAGGCATACTTTTAGTACCCCTATTTCAAAACTTCAAATATTTGGTTGTCCTGGTCGATTTTCCCATAAGTTGCCTGAACTTTCTTTAAACATTATGTTGTAAAAGATGAAGATCATAATCTTGAGATGCAAATGTAAAAGTTTTATGCCTCAGATTCAGAAGTTCATGATTCAAAGAATTGATCGCTCAAAGTTTAGAACTGAGTTCAGTTTCAGTTTCAAGTTTCAAGATTAGATTCAAGAACAAGAGTGATCAGTTTAGATATGCAGATCAAGGTGTTGAACTCAAATGCATATTCTCAGAATCAAATTTCAGGCTTTGAACATGCTTCACTTTGAGCTCAGATCCAAGGTTCAAGTTCAGTTTAATGCTCCAAGTTCCTAAGTATAGGCTCAGTTCAAAAGGCTATGTTTCAAAGTTCGATGACAAGGCTCCTAGTCCAAAGTGCATAAACCCCAATTCTTAAAGAATGAAAGTGATATCTCTTGTGAGGAGAAACCATTCTAAAGAATGATGCTAGCAGCTTGACAGTCACATTATATGTCCAGGTGTTAACAATGAGAAAGGACAACTCAAGGATACTCTCCTAGTATGCAAGGGTAATGAGATTTGAAGTCATGACTGCATTATTTATTATCCCATAGGTTTCTAGCTCTCAACCATAGAAACATTGTTAGAGTCCTCTAATAATGGAATTCCACTTGGGTCCCATAAAGATAAAAAGTGGCAATGAAATGTTTGAGAAAAGACCAACAAATGCACATCAGGATAAAGCTACAGACACGGGAGGATATATGAATCAGGATGTTTGAAGGCCCAAAATGATATATTTTGGTCATAGAGGATTTTTCGGCACAAAGATGTCACTTCAAGTACATCCCGTGGAGACTGTCAAGGTGATGCTTTAATGAATATCTAAGCCTTTGTGTATACCATAACATTATTGTGGTTTAAAGATGTCCCTTAAAATGACATGGATGGTAATTCTCATGCCACTTGCCACCAAACAAATGTAATATGAGTAAACTAGGTAGACTATAGACCACAAGAAAAGTGTTTGGAAAAATGTCCAAAAGCACGAAGGTGAAGGATTTGTTTTCAAAAGCTAAAGACTCCAATTTGGAAGTAGTCCATGCAAAGCCCGACTTATCCTACATAATGTGAATGAGAAAGAATATCTGTCAAGCTCTATTTGGGAAGTAAAGGATAAACAAATCGCGACATGATCAAATGTTTGACCAAATGTCGATAGTCCTCATTAGGTGGTTAGCTCAATGGAGATACAAGAGCTTCAAAATAGTTCAAAATTTGACGAGTGGACTATCTTACACACACCGGCCACTCACACAATTTTGAAAAAAGCATACAATGGAGGAACCCGAATTGATGTTGGGGACAGGAATCGGGGTCTTAAATCTATTGAACAAACAGGAAAATAGTTGAAGAATATGTCTAGACTTGATCCCCGAGATGGCAACAGTCGCAAGGCCAACGAAGATCTTGAATGGAGACAGCTTGTAGAAATCTTGAGAAAGGATTCTAAGATCTCAAAATGCAGGTCTTGGAGCAGTTTGGAATACAACAAAAGTGGAAGCTAGATAAATTGTTGCAATATTTGGTCTTGGTACAGTTGATCTTGCGGTGGCAGAGGGTGCCAAAACAACAAGTGCTTCACGTGTTATTGGCATTGACATTGATCCCAAGAAGTTTGTGATTGCTAAAGATTTTGGAGTCACAGAGTTTGTGAATCCCAAAGATCATGATAAACCCATCAAGAATTCTTGGTAGACACAGAATCTTCACCTGATCTTGCTTCTGAGGCCTTTGTTGATGACATGAAAGAGTTACGAGAGCGGTCTCATGAATTACTGTATGATTACTTAGTTTTTCTAGTAAGAGATATGATTATCGAGGAAGCATCGCCGACTTATCAGACTATGCTTAACACTTTAGATGGGGTGCGAGATGAGAGTAGTGCCAGTCCCACATCGTAGGCTGTGTGGACTCATATGTGGATAGCTAAAGATAACAGACACGGTGATCTTCTCAATAAGTATCTTTACTTGTGTGGCCGTGTGGACATGAGACAGACCAAATGCTGATAAATAGGTTATTAATTTGATCAAGTTGAAGGAAATGTGTAGGCTCCATTTGAGATGACATGCTATAGTAGAGCCCAAGGATAAAGATGGGATCATGCAAAGTGATTTATTTGTCACTCGGGTATCTCTAAGCCTTTTACAATGCAATTACTGCTCACATTGGATAGTCAGGTGTAAAATGTGTAATCAAGACACCAAATCCATAAATGACTTCCCTTTTCTTTGAAGCTATTTAAGCTTGACAGAGTGCAATCTCCTGGTCACCTAATAGGATCAACTCTCTAGCACATCAATATTGGCCACTTATCAAGACATCACTCTGAGATTTTAATGAGTAACCATAGAAATTAAGTTCTTTGAGAGATGTCATGACAACATGTATAAGGAGCAAAGATTAAGACTCTGCAGATTGCCAAGATGAGAACACAGACAACGTTTATGACATATTTGATAGAATGTCAAGGTCTTCCACCTGTATCAAGTCATCACTTCCATCTTGCCTTTAGAAATTTGAATGGCCGAGTATAAAAATTTTGCGACCAAATGTTTATTTGACCTACATGTATCGGGTCAGTTCTAAGGAAATTCCATATGATTTTGGTGACAACATATGAGGGGCACATGCCTATACCTGACATATCATGAGCAGCTATACTGATTGCTATGAGACAAATACCAAATCAGGCTTTCAAGTTCTCTAATATATATATATATATATATATATATATATATATATATAAAATATGAAGAGCCGGGGAACATTTTGTTAATGCATTTTGATTTTTAATGTGGAAGTGGTATTTAAACTCATCAAGAATATAATCATAATAAAGAAAAGGAAATGAAGATTTAGTTTTGATAACTGAAGAGGAAGACTTACCATGGGAAGAAAAGAATATATGGGAGAGAGAAAGAGATACGAGGGGTTCTTCTTTTTCGGCAAGAGATAGAGAGCTAGAGCTGAGAGGGGGGAGCATTGGGTTTTCTACATTTTCATTCATGCATTAGAGATGTTTTTTTTGGTTCTTTGTAATAGATTTAGCTGTAGATTGTAAGCAAATATAATCAGATTATTATGTTTTTTGTGTTCAAAACTAGAAAGGTTTTGTTATGAATCAAAGCATTTAGGTGTCACTTTTCTTATTACTTCCAATCGGAGTATTGTTATAATCAGTCTTAAGCACTTTCTTTCATTCTTAGCTAAATGGTGAATTGGTGATAGATCAGAGTACTTTCATTTGTTCATGTTGCAATTTTCCAGATGTTCAATCTTCATTTTAATTTCATGTCACTGCATTTGCATAACTAACAACATTCTTGCATTACCAATGTCGGGAGTCATAGGATGTGCGAGTTCTCAAAGTTGGCTAGGTTTAACATCTAAAATTTGCCTAAGTTAGTCCTGCCTAGGGTTAACTTGGTTTCTCCTCTTTCATTCTCAGGTTAAGAACGCACCCAGTTAGTTTAGGAAATAAACAAATTCATTGCATATCATTCTATAAGGGAGCTATACCTTTCAATTAAGAGAAAATCTATCAACCTCATGATAGATTATCCAACTATTGGCATCTAATTGTTCTTTCAGAATTTGGGTATTTTGGGAGTTTATTCAAAAGAACAATCTGTTTACCAACAAAGACTCACATGTTTAACTACACTAGTGGAATTCTTACAACTACTTCCAAATATCTCCAAGCTCTAAAGTGTAACTCACAAACCAAGACCACATGAATCATGAGAATATATCGAGGGGATGCTCACTTCTAAAACCAAAGTAAAATATCTAGCATGGTTAGATATACAAGTCTATATCCACTAAACATATCATAATCAAGAATCACAACCAGAGACAAAAAGTGGTCATGTGGAAGATGAGGCTCAAAGTTACAACCACTAATCTACTAAACACTATGCTGAAAGTTAAATGTTGACTCCTGAAATTTGGTTAAGTCTAAAATCTTGAAGCCCTAAAATTTCCTAAAACCATTATCTTAACTCAGAGAGGTCTGGAACCTTTCTTAAATGAATCATCACATATATTAAAATATATCTTAAATAGATAGAATTAAATATAGTTCAACTTAAATATATTGGCCAAGTGTAAATTCCCCCTATTTCTCACATCAGGAAGTGCACTTTTCTCCAATCTCATTTGAGGCTTTACATTACTGTGTATGAGAATATGCATTACTCCATGCAAGGATTCACATCACACCACATGAGGAAGTAAACACTACACACTAGGGAGTATATTCTTGTGTGAGGGAGAATGTATGTCTATGGGAGACTATACATACTTACATGAGGAATTTCCCTTCCCATGTGAGGAACAACAATAGTACAATAATGAGGCAAGACAAAAATGCATAAATAAAATGAAACATCCACACCAAGGAGTACTAGATTTTTGTAAATCGAGGAATGATCAATTAAGAGCATAAGAAATGAGACACCATAAAATAGCAAGGAGAAAACATCTATCCATCTAATCCATAATAGCATATGAAAGAATATGTGGAAAACAACATCACAATGTACATACATGTTTCATAAACTAAACATCATATGAAGGAAAGCATAAACATCTAAGCACCTACACCACTAAAACTCATGCTTGGATCATCGCAACCATAATAACATTATAAGACCTCAAAGGCCCTAGTAATCCCCTTAGTGTAACATCTCAAACTATCAACTTGATAGTTGGAGTTTTCTTATGAGGGAGTTACTACTAAAAACATAACTAACATCCTAATCCATGAAGGCATAGATACTCCAAATAGTAGTAAATCACATCATCTAACCATATGCTTAAAAATCATAATAAAGGAATGCATAAATGGAACTAACATCATCTAAAAATTCTATCCATGTATTCTAACTAAAGCACAAATCAAAAGGAAACATACTTTGAAAACCCAAATACACCAAGTGAAGCATCATGCATCAGCCTCAGCTAGAAATCGATTGCCTCTGTGTACCAATCTCTAGTAGTGGTATATGTAGCTACACATCTAAACCATGTAGAACTGGTAGGCCAAATCCCATCATTATGATGGAGATAATGATCCAACAAAAAAAAACATAACAAAAATTTCTATGGGTAACACTCATGTTAGATAGTAAAAAGGACTGAAACCAAGATCATGAAACAATGTAATTACAACAACTCCTGGTTAGAAACTCTTTGGCTCAACTCTGTAGGGACTTGATAGAGTGTAAGTCACTTGCAATCAAGTAATCCAAGATAAATATTTTATGGACTCAACTCCTTGGGTAGGCTCTCACATTGTGTCTTAAGGTCAACTCTAGGTGCTCACATTTTAGGCATCCTTGGATCAACTCTAAATGCCCACCATTTTTATTATCTTAGATTTATTACATAATAATTGATTTAGTAATCAGTTTTTTAGAAACTTCTTCAAGACAACCTATGAAATAGTCACCAAGGTTGTAAGAGAAGTTGCTTCATTGTGCTACCCTACATACCCATGCCCATCACATGATGAGTTCCTGTAGTCAATCCATATTCCCAACCCAACCCCAATGAACATAAATCCACTAATAACAACTGGAAGATTGATCCTTGTAAGAACCTTAAAAATCCATGTGCATGTGCTTGTGTGTGGGTACACCAACATCATGAAGATCATAAAAGAAAAAAGGATGGATGATAACATAAGAAAAATAACACTCAACCAAAAACAAGCTCGAGATTATGAATGTATCATGCATCCAAATGCAACAATAAACCAAACATCATAATTGACTCCACCAGCCTAAATATGGGAGTATGGATTCTACATGAATCCCAATGATGCAATGAAATGAAACATCATGAACTCACTCAACTAGCCTCAATTTGGTAGTATGGACTCTACATGAATCCTAGTATCCACAAAATAACAACAAAGGTTTGATTAGAAACAAAAACACCAAGTACAAATCACTCAACCCAACAAAAAATTGAGTGTGGAGTCAACATGAATCCCAATGCAAGCACAAAGGTACATAATGATTGGATTGATATCCTATGAATAATCTAAATCCATAACCAACACCATGCTAAGAAAACTTGAGAAAATTTGGTGGCACACAAATCGAGGTGAAAACATCAAAACCCAATGTTGATAAAAATTGACAAAAATAAAATCCATTTAACACATGGATGAATGAGGCACATAAATCTAATAAAAATTAAGTTTGAACATTGTATGATAAAGAAGCTAGCATAATGGTGCAAAAACCCCAAACCCTCATCCTCAAAATTAGGAAAATCCTCATACCTGACTAACCAGAAAGAACTAGAAATCAGAAATAGAAGGTAACACTAGTCCTCAACCTCCTAATATACAACTATTAGAAATGGAAGTAGAAACAAAGCTGAATCAACATATAGGTGAACCCTACCTAGTAGCCAAAAGGGCTAGACAAAATTCTAAACAATAAAATATGCTACAAAAGTTGCCAAAAATTGTGGTAAACCAAGGTCTCCCTAAGCTAAATCCAACAAGATCAATCTCATGATAATCCCACACCCTTACATCCTACAAAAAATAGAAAAGAAATTGTACAAAAGATGATTTGGAAAATTCTCTTAATTTTCTTATTTTACAAAGGGAGATGTGAGGAATAAAATTACTTTTTGGATACTTATTCACTTTTCAAGTGAATAATGGATTAGGGTAAATAACCATGTCACTTAATTAAACCCAAAATCAACCCAAATGAAAAATTTCTATTCCAAATAATTGGAATTCATCTATGACAAAGCCATTAGGAATTAAATTAAATAAGATAAAGCTGAAAATTCCCTTAAACCAAAATCATTGAATTCCTTAATAACTTTCATGCAAAATGCAAACCTCTAAATACACAGACACACTCATGAGTCTAATTACATAATGAAAATTTGTCTAGATTTATTAAATCACCGAAGGGTTTAATTCAAATGAATAAATAAGATACATTGACCATACATGGATGACATTGGTAAGATATGAATGGTTCAATCACTAACTCCATGTACCACTACCAAGCATATAAATCATGCACACTAAAAACATGATCAAGTGCAATTAAATATAATAAAATAGCCAAATAAATTAATGCATTAAATGACCATTTATTTAATCACACTAAAATCACATATTTAAATAGACCATTCTATATATATCACTGAAATGAACAAGGTCAATATATGTAGCACATAACAATTGAATCCAACATGGAAAATTCATTTCTAATTATTTAAGAATTTAAGAGTTTTTTTTTTAAAACCTAAAAATTCACTTAAAACACATAAGTGAATATGGTTAGATACATGACTAATCACTGCCACAGGAACCTAGTCCAGTGTAGCAAGATAATAATACACAGTGCAATCTTTGCGTACATCTCAGGGCAATCAAGTAATAACATCATGATACTACATCAATTCTAGTAACCATTGGCACAAACCTAAGTGAAACCATCTAAGACATCATAATCTCATAAATCAACCACAAGCATAATCAAAGTAGCTTATATAGTAACATAAATCTAACAACCTTGAAGGTGTAGACCACTCATGGTCCCAATCATGATCACATCAAAATGAAATATCAATAAGGTTGCATCCATTAGGATGAGTTATAGAAGTCAAATGGGAGAGGCACTAAATCACACCCCCCAAAGACTAGGCTTACCCCTGGAAGCCTCCAATCTAGGAATAGAGAACAAACACACTAAGTGCAAAATAAAAATTGAGCAATAGAAATGACTCATTACCTCTCTATAGGTCAAACCTAGATCACTCCAACATTTACAAATCTTGTTGTCAACCCCTAGATAGGTTGACAAGATCCTTCAATAAGGAACTTCCTATGCACTAGGATAAGCCATCCAACCATAAAGTATACACTATAAGGTAAGGAAAAAGCCACTTTGCCTTGTCAATAGGTGCCCAACTATAACATGCACCTATCAAGTCACAACAAAACAATGTCTAAACTCTGTGCACTAACAACAAGAGTTGGAATCATGGGGAATAACCATCCCAAATTCTCAAGAATACTATCATGCCACACATGAAAATCCTTGAATCCATCTAAACTCACCCTTTGAACATAAAGCTTGATTATGTACTAATAAAATTGCACATTCCAAAGGATACTCACCGCAACTAACCACCAATCATAGGAGCACTTCGTCTCTATGGTACAAAAAGCTCAACTATAATTGGGAACTATGGTTACTTACCTAAACAAACTAGATATCACCTTTCCACATGGTTGCAACCAATTTCATCAATGGACAAAATCATTTAATATTGTCATAATAACTCATTAATTGGTAACATGTGTCCAATGATACCATGTCCCTCCAAACACATGCTTGTAATAGTACACCCAACCTATTGCTAAATCCAATCTCCAATATCAAGTCAATAGTTAATGAACATCCTGACTAAGAAAATCCTCTTGAAGATACAAGAATAGGGAGGTAGAAACTATAGAGTATTAGGACTGAGAGAGAGTCTCTCTCAACCTCTACACTAATTAGCCCTAGAAATGTTAGGGAAACCTTAGAATTCCACCAAGAATAAAAATACTCATTCAACATTAACTGAGCTAGTGGCATAACCATGCTAGCATACTTTCTCTAGAGAGGAAAGGATGTGAAGATGTTCCAAAGTCAATGTCCACAAGGAGGATTTAGACTCACCAAGAGATTGAGTCATTCCTAAATGATAGGGGAAACATCTACCTCAAGAAAGGAAGACTATAGTCTACACTTCACCTCACAAGGGTGGATTGGTGTTATAGGAAACACACAAACCCAAACATTAATCCCAATTAAGTACTTGGTAGATTATGAAGGCTAGTAACTCCTCCTTTAAAAATAACATGAATGGTGAAACTTTTCCAATGACCACACATATGATCTATCATGATTGAATTGGCCTCTACTCAATAAAGGGTACTCAAAACATCAATATGCATCTTTTGAAGTGTGAAAGAGGTGTTGGTTGTTCCTGAGGTGACATTTTACATTAGTATACTCTCGCACAAAATTTCACATCAGCACATAAATTTCCTTCACTCTCATGGCCATAACTTTCATGTCTGGCCTCCAATATGTTTTAGAGAGTACTAAGACCCAATATTTTGAATCATGACGTAAGATAAAACATCATAGTCAAAATCAAATAGTCTCGGTTACCCAGAAAAGTAATAGGCATAGTGCCCAAAACAACCAACAAGAAGGCATGTACAAAATGACCTAAGACATAAAATAAAGAATATTTCACACATTGAAACCAATATTACTTATCTTTCATAATTTCATTAGTTAACCATAACAAAGGCTTTAATGCACAATGAAAGTGAAAGGTTTTCAAAGCAATGGTTCAAGAGTCACTTACCATAAAACAAGTACATATCTTTTAAATTTTATTTTTAGAATAACATTACATTTAATCATCATTTAAACCATCCAATTGTAGTAACAAATTACCTCAATCATAAATGCACTAGTATGTTCTCTATGATATTATCCCTTCTACATACTACAAGAGGTTCGAGATGAATGTGATAGAGTCACAACACAAGACTGGGCAGTAGTAAAACACGTGTAGAATAGTCACCATGAGAGAAAATAAAAAACCCAAATGGTGGAATTGACAACTCCAATAGTAAATAAAAAATGAGTTCATTTCAACAATAAGTCAAGTGTGACAACAACCACAAAGAGAGTGATAGAGCAATTGATAACTAGTCCAAGCAAGAAAAATGTTGAAAACCAATGCTAGCCCAACAACATGAGGAAGTTCCTCCAACCAAATTAAATAGGGCATTAATCAAATCACTTACATATGATGACTAAGAAAAACAAAACAAGAGTGATAAATGACAACAAAATGCTAAGGAATACATCATCCTAGCAGTGTTAGAGAATACACTCACACACATTAAGCAATATACAATCAATAACCTCGTGTTTATACAAACTACAATAATTTCCTTAATTATTTTCTATGTAATGCAACATTTAGATATCCATCAATTTTAATACAATTTCCATAAGCTTAAAAGCAATCAGTTTGGGAATTAAGCCATTAACCGAAAGGATCTAATGCAAAACCTACTTCTTTGCAATGATTGACAATAAACACTCATTTCTCAATAAAAGGAAACATTTAATTACTATATTGACATAGTAGAGAATAAAAAATAAGATTCATTTATTTAATTCAAAATAGGGGAAAATAGGGAAAACAATGCACCTTACTCCACAAGGAGAAACAAAATAGGCACTCAAAGCCAACACATGGACACCAATTAGTGGCTCCATCCAATATGGTCACACAAGAAACCAACCAAACTAAGGTACATTGATTCTATCAAAAAATAAAAGAAAGACTCACTTCCTTCTCCTCACACTTCTCTAATCACATCTATTAGACAAGCAAGTCAATCACAAGTAGATACCCAAGTAACAAAACTCATAAACTCTCATAGAGTCACTCACACTCACAATGACAACATCAACCACATGGGAAATATATACATAGAGATCTCAATATTTGAACATGGGCTCTAATACCAGATGTATTGCCCCACCTAGAGATCCTTGAAAAGCAAGGATAAAACATGCAATAAATAATTTTTTTAAAGATAAGTTATTGAACAACTACATAAAGTAACTGTGTGCAATAATGAAACACTACGAAAAGGTGATGAGAATAGGGAACATGGAAAGACTCACATGTTCACCTACATCAATGGAAGTCTTACAACTTCTTCCAAAGATCTCCAAGCTCTAAACCATAACTCACAAACCAAGACCACATATATCATGAGAATATAGCAAGGGGATTTTCACTTTCAAACCCAAAGTTAAAGCTTCTATCATGGTTAGACATATAAGTCAATATGCACTAAACATATCATAATCAAGAATCACAAGAGACCAACAAATTTCATAAAGAATACAAGGCTCAAAGCTACAACCACTCATCTACTAAACACCATGCTGAAAGATAAATGATGACTCCTGAATTTGAGCTATGTCTAAAACCCTAAAGCTCTAAAATTTCCTAGAATATTTATCTTAACTCAAAGATGCTTGGAACTTATCTCAAATGAATTTTTGCATATATTAAAATATATCTTAAGTATAAGGAATCAAATATAGGGAATTAAAATATATCTTAATGATATATTTTAAACCCCATAGAAAATGTGTTTTGAACTAGCAAGGTGTAAAACCTAATAGGGTGTCCAAAACCAACTTTCAAGCTTTCCTCAGCCAAGCATAAATGTCCTTTATTTCTCCCACAAGGAAGTGAACTAGTCTCTAGTTTTGTGAGAGGCTTTGCATTGCTTGGCATGAGAAAGTGTGTTCCTCCCCATGAAGAAGTGCATTACTCTGTGTGAGGATTCACATCACATTGCATGCTAGAGTACATTCTTAGGTGAGGGAGAATGTATGTTTACATGAGACAATACATTATTGCATAAGGAACTACCCTTCTTATGAAAGGAATGCCAACAATGCAATAGTGAGGCAAGAAAAAAATTCATAAAAATATGAAACCTCCACATCAGGGAGTACTAGATCTACGCAAATTGAGGAATGATCATTGGAGACCATAAGAGAAAATACACCATGCAAAAAATACTAGAAAACATCTATCCATCTAATCAATAATAGTATATGAAAGAACATGTGGAAAACAATATCGCAATGTACATACATAGTTCATAAACCAAACATCGTATGAAGGAAAGCATCAACACCACTAAGACTCATGCTCGACTCCTCCCAACTATAATAGCATCATGAGATCTCAAAGGCCCTAGTCATCCCCTAGGCATACCATCCCTTATGAGGGAGTTACTATTGGGTAAAAGCACAAACCTGTTCACCCTTTTGTAAAGGAATAGGCTAACAAAAGTATAATTGTTCACCTTCAAGGACATAAAATTGGTATTATTCTTTAGAATTTGAAAATGAAATAAACTAATTAAATGTGTAGAAATGGATGAAGTTTAAGATTATAATTTTTAATAATTATTTGGAATAAGAATTGATATATTTTCCTAATTTTTATAGATACTTTTTCGTTGTTGAAAGATGCTAAAAATTAGGGGTTTACTTCCCACCATAGAACTATATGAAAATAAGCTTATTACCATTTGACCTTAGCCTATGTTATATATAACATATATAGCTAGAACAATCAAATATAAAAAATGACTTTAGACCTATATTTTCTCTTTTATAATGATTCAAATTTCAGCTCACTTGAAATTGATAGTTTTCATCTCGCACCACATTTTTGAAAACAAATCTATTCTAACCAAAATTAAAATTATACATTGTTGAAGAGGACTCTCTCCTCTAGAACTTCTTATAATTTTAAATTTTTTTAAATATGATTTAATATTTTTTTCTTTTCCAAAATTGACATCTTTTCAAGTGTTAAAATACGTGCTTGTAGAATGATTTAATTATAATATAGTATATCCAATTAAAAAATTATAAACTCTATATGTGAATATTCTTGACTTTGAGCCCTATAAAATGGTTTTCATATGTTACTTTAAAAAAATCATAAAAAATAGTTAGAGTTATTGAAATGTCAGTCTTCTGAAATAATTTTATTTCTTTAGTAATTGAATACAAACTACTATAAAGCATGTATTTAATAGACATTTCGAATTCGAAAAGTGCCACAAGATATTTAACTTTGCTAGAATTAATTTATTTGGACCACATGTTTGAACAAAATTGATTTTTGGATAGAAATACTCAAATTTTGTCATTCCTATAAGTCAGCCTAAAAGTTGTCACAACTTTGTACTTTTACCCTACTAGAAATGTAGCAAACATCATAAGAACAAGAATATCTAACATGCTAATCCTTCAAAGCATAGATACTTCAACTATTAGTGAATCACATCATCTAGCTATATGTTAAAACATCATAATAAATGAATTCTTCAATAAAAATAACATTATTTAACCATGATATCCAAGAATTCAAATTAAAGCATCAATCAAGGAAACATACTTTGAAAACCTAAATACACCAAGTGAAACATCAAACATCGACCTGTCCCCAGAAGTGGTATAGGTTGCTATGCCTCCCAACCATGTAGAATGCGTAGGCCCACTCTCATCACATAGATGGAGATAATGATCAAACCATGAAGGCACATAAAACAAATGTCTATGGCTAACACTTATGCCAGGTAGTAAAGAGAATTGAAACCAAGATCATGAGACAATACAAATACAATAGGTCCTAGTTAGGCACTCTATGGGTTAGCTATGTAGGGACTCAATGGAGGGCAAGTTTCTTGGCATCAAATAGCCCAAGCTAAATATCATGTGGAATGAACTCCTTGGGGAGGCTCTTGTATTGTGTCCTTGGGTTAACTTTGGGTGCTCACATTTTAAGTGTCCTCAAATCAACTTAGGGTGCTCACATTTTTATTATCATAGATTTATTACCTAGTAATTTATTTAGTTATCACTTGTTTAGAAATTTCTTCACACCAACCTAAGAAATAGTCACCAAGGTTGTGAGATAAGCCACTTTATGGTGCTACACTACATACCCATGCTCATCACATAATGAGTGCCCATAGGAAATGCACATTCCTAACCCAACCCCAATAAACATAACTCCATCGATAATAACTAGGAGGTCAAGTCTCATAAGCATCTGACAAATGTATGTGCACATGCTTGTAGATGGGTGCACTAACATCATGAAGATCATAAAAACAAGGGTTGGATGAGAACACAAAAAAAATAACTCTCATCTAAAAACAAGATTGAGAGTATGGATATGGCATACGTCCCAATGCAACAATCAACTAAGCATCATGACTTAGTCTACCAGCCTAAATCTAGGAGTATGGGTTCTACACAAATCCCAATAATGTGACCAAACTAAACATTATGAACTCTCTCAATTGGTCTCAATCTAGGAGTATAGATTCTACATGAATCAAGGGTTCGATCAGAAACTAAAAACTATCGCATACAAATTACACAACCCAACACAAAGTCGAGAGTGCAGATTTGGCACAAATCCCAATGCAAAAAAAAAGATGCAATAGTGGTTGGATTTAAATACTAAATATAATCTAAATTAACCACCAATACCATGCCAAGAAAACTTGAGAAAACTAGGTGGCATGAAAATCAAGGCAAAAACATAAAACCCAACATTGAATTTTTTTTTTACAAAAATAAATCCCATTCAACGCATGGATGAATGAGCCAAGAAATCCAATAAAAATTAGGTTTGAAAAAAATATGGAAAAATGGCCAACATAACAGTATGAAATGCCAAACCCCCATCCCAAAAATTAGGAAAATTCTCATACCCAACCAACCAGGTAGAATTAGCAATTAGATACAAAGGGAAACACTATTCCTCAACCTCCTAATATATGTCTACTAGAAATAGAAGCAAAAAAAGAGCTGAATGAAGAAAATAACAGAGCCTTACTTGACATCTAAAAGGGCAAATTGGAAATCTAAGTAATAAAATAAAAATCTAGTGGCAGTTGTCAAAAATCAAGGCAAACAAAGTTCTCCCCAAGCTGGATCTAATGAGCCTGATCTCGTGATGATCCCACACCCATAGCTCCTATAGTGAACAAAAACACAATCCTATGAAAGAAGATTTAGAAAATGCTCTCAATTTTCTTATTTTAGAAAGTGAGAAGTGAGGATTAAAATTCCTTTTTGGATACTTATTCTCTTTTTGAGTGAATAATAGATTAGGGTAAATAACTAGGTGACATAGTTAAACCCAAAATAGACCCAAAAAAAACATGTTATTCCATGTAATTAGAATTCATCTATGAAAAAGCCACTAGGAATTAAATTAAATAAGTTAAAGCCAAAAATCCCATTAAACCAAAATCATAGAATTCCTTAATAACTTTTGTGAACAATGTGAACCTATAAATGAATAGACATGCTCACGAGTCTAATCATTAAAATAAAAATAAGTTTAGATTTATTAAATCACTGAAGTGTTTAATTTAAACAATTAAATAGGATACATCAACCATACAATGATGAAATTATCTAGCTATGAATAGTTGAATCATGAAGTCTATGCACCCCTGCTAGGGATATATATCCTGCACACTAGAAGAAATGATCAAGAAAAATTATATATAACAACATAAACCAAGCAATAAATGCATTAAATGTCCATTTTTTTAATCACATTAAAATCATCTATTTAAATAGCCCATTTTGAATACATTATGCATATGTACAAGGTAAATATTCATAGTGCATGAGCAATGAATCCAACATGGACAATTCATTTTTAATTATTGAATAATTTAATAATGGTTTGTAACGCCCCGCCAAGGGATCCAAAAGAATTAACCTAAAGTTTCACTAAGTTTGCTAAACATTTTTTTTTTTTTTAAAGTAAGAAAGTATGACATACACATCAAACAAATAGTAGCGGAAGCAATAACATGTAATCATCGACAAACATACATTGCAAGTTACATTTCTTAAAGACCCCAAGACGTTGAGTCACGTTTAAATTTAATTAATTCTAAGTCTAACAACTATCACATACATATAAAAGAATAATCAGAAACTCCAATGTCCATAATATACATTTGTTCCGAATGCTCCTTGGCAAATTAATTCGGAATGCTCAATCATCCACTGTACATGTCATAGGGTATGAAAGGCTTAAAAGAATATACATATGTAAAGATCAAGATACAACATCCTCAAATCCATGATACAAAGTACAGTAAAAATATATGAAACTATTCACCATACATGATACATCCATACATCCATAATGATAAAACATCTATCATAAAATCTAACCATCCATCATACTAATCCAAGAACATAGTGTAGGTAAATGCCAATCACGAAATCTCCAACCACGGTGACCATGGAATGGACCTCAATGGTAAGAGTAAAAGCACTACCACCCGACCGCGTGGAACCTAAATGGTCCACTCCCACCGCGCTGAGGAGATAGTCTCAAGTCCCAAATAGGATAACAAAAAAAACCTATAATCAAAATTACTCTCTAAGTCCAGGAAATCCTATAAGTATGCTAACTCAAGGGTTCCTAAAAAGATCGACATCTAAAACCCAGAGGTACCACAAGACACGTAGGAAACCTAATATGCAAGCCGGAAAGTGTCATCGCAAAAGTCATGTAGAAGTTACCCGAGCAATCCCTTAGGAATCACGGGTCCCTACTGATCCTGCGGCCACTAGTATCCTCTCGTACTGACGAGGCATACTATGGAATGCAAGGTCGTAACCAAGCATCCTCTCTACCCCATCCTAGTCTGTACTAGCACTCATGGCATGGCAGAGAACATACAATTATCTTGTTAGGTTCATTTTCTCTCATTTAGTGTAAATGTTTTCACTTATTAAAAATGACTTACAATGGGTTTCTCAAGGCAGCCTCTTAGGGCTCCAACCCCCATTGCAAGCCACTTCCTGACTCTACACATAGATAACCTACCCTAGCTCATGAACTTAAAAAAAAAAGAATCATAATAAAACCATCTCAGTCCTATACGAGAAACTGAAAAAAAACATCATAAAAAGATAATCCACAAATTATATCAGTTCTTCATGAGCAACAGATAAAATCAAATAGTAATCATGTAATCACGACAGTTCTCTATCAGCAACTGAAGGCATCAATGATAAGTCACAAAATCCAATGGTTCTATAATGAGCAACTAGAAAGTAATACAAGTATAACTGATCGAGACTCAGAAATGGTTATCAAATATAACTGATCGAGACTCAAAAATGGTTAAGTTAGGTATTCTCAAATACATACACCTCAAATTCACACAAGGAAACTGGAAAGCAATAACAAACCGTAACACAATCATGTCATAGAGCACTTCATCACATTACCATGGTCGGGTTAAGAAAGATCGAGACTAATTCATCATGACATCACATTCACAACCCCCGAGCCTCTGGTAACAACCTAAACTGGTCAACGCTAAACCGACCCCAAAACATTCAAAGTACAAAGACAACATCAAAGTCTCAGGGATTGGATCTGAAAGTATATTATTTGAGTTAAGGTAAGGTTTATGTTTCAGTTTAATGTCGAATTCAAGTAACAAAGTTTTTATATTTACCCCCTTTACGATTAACCCTTTCTATAATAACTTCCATTAAGTCAATCTTCCAAATCTACTATCTAATCAGATAGTATTCATTATTAATTAACTTTAATTAAACTAATTTTAGTTAAAGTAATCAATAATCATTTGATCTAATTACTTATTTTAATCTATCCATTAATTGTTAAATTATTAATATTTAACCAAAATTATCAATAATTTAATATTTTCCATTTATGTGAAATACATTTAATATTTATTATTTAAGAATTAATAAAATAAAACTTTTATTAAATAAAAATATATAATAATTTTATTAATTAAAAATTTTAATTAATAATAAAAATCATTTTTGTAAATAATATATTAAAGAAAAACGAAACAACAAACTATATATTTTTAAAAATAAAAAAAATAAAAAATAAAAAAATCAAACTCATTATTATAAAACCGTCGGCTTATATAAGCCGACGGCCTGCCGCAGTCCTGCGGACGCAGGGCCTACGACAGCAGGTACATCATACCTACGGTCGCAGTACCTGCGATGCAGGTCTGTCGGCTAAGCCGACCGTGGGGGGTGGGCACGGGGTAATTCCCTTCCCCCCCCCCACAAACTTATAAAAATTATTATATTTAATTTTTTTTTAAAAAGGGGTACAATCAATATATATATAAACATTTTAAAACTATATATATATTAAAATAATTAATTTTATATATATATATATATATATATGCCTTGAAAGATTGTTTCCTCCTCTATCTTGATATAGAAAATATAGTCATTCATCCAAACGTTTAATCTAGAATCTCGGTATTAAATTCAACCCTTCCCATTTAAATCTCATGTATAAAGAAGTTTATAAACAAGTAACTGATAAATACCAATATCGTAATGTTTAAGTATTCTTCACAAGGAATTTCAGATTTACAAACCCCAGACACGAAGAAGATAGGAAAGGATAATTGCGTATTAAATCGATAATCGAAAACACAAGACCCTACCTGATCCTGATGCTATTATGCAATCTCCAGGAACTGTAAAAGAATTCGCTCCTCTCAATAACCTTCCTCTGGAAAACTTTCTTGGTATCAGCTTTCTGAAATTCGCTTCCAAAATTGTCTCCCCCCAAAAATTCTCGTCCAACTTCGTATCTCCCAAAAATGAACCCCCAAAGTTGTGATAAGAAAATTCTCCTCAATTCGGGGCACTAATTGTGCGTTTACCCAAGAAGACTCTTTGCACAACTCAATTAACTCCAAATTAACTTTTATTATCTTTTCTTATTCTTTTGCATTCAACTTTCATGCACATTAAGTTGAATTATTAAATAACTTTATTTAAAATTTCACTTGACTTCAATTCTTAATTAATTTATTACTTTAAATCTTATGTGCACTTTTAAGAAATTAAAATAACATTATTAATTTTTATAATTTAATCTTTTAATTTAATTCTTATATTTAACTCATGTTTAGATCATGCGATCTAGAATTCTTAATAAATTAATATCTTTCAACTTTTTAATTTATTTTAGAATTTAATTGATAACATATTTAATTAATTTAAATAACAATAATGTTTAGCATTTATTTAAAAATGAACTCCAAATATATTATTATTAAATTAAATAAATATTATCCTGTTCTAAATATATCTTGAACTTTAATTTCCAACTTTAATTTTTTTATTTAATTAATTAATTAATTAATTAAATATAAAGATATCATAATAATTCCTTATTAAATTAAATCATTAATTAGTCTTTTTAATTAGACTTAATTAATAGAAAATACACCAAGGACTCATAAAGAAACAAACGAAAACCCATCATAGAAAAATACATACCAAATCAAACAAAAAGGGTTATAATCACAAAATTACATCATTTGATGCATTCGGAGGGTACTTAACTCAGATACTTGTCCTAATTATCAATTAGGACAATTGGCTAAAGGGTTTAGGATTTGGACTTAAGAGTTTATCTCCCCTCTCTTACCATTGAGATAGTGCGATAGGGTACGCTCATCCTGACAATTCAGGGAAGTCGATACCCGGTACTTGCAACCTGCATAAAATCCACGCATGTAAAAACACAATATTCTAAGCTAAACAGGCAATGGTGGGAAGTGGTGCATCGTGTAGATCCCGACTAGCAGGTGACTACGACTCCCTTCCTTAACCATATCAGAAACACCATACATAAATAAAACAACACGCACACCATACACATGCAGTATGGGGTAAGTATCCATAAGAGGCACATGAAATAATAAGCCATCTAACTAATCATCATCGATAACTAAAACCATTGAATAATCATCATACATGCACGAAATATAGAGTACCAAGTAATCTCATCATATAATAAACTGAGTGTAAACATCCTCTGATAATCTCTAAAATAATGATACTACTCATCAAACATAAATTGGCCTAAAAGAGTTTGGCAATCATATCATAAATGTAGCTCGAAAAATGTAAACTAGGGGCAAGCACTACATGGTTCTTTAAACAACCTAAGAAGGCACTTAAAACACATAATTGAAAATGGTGAAATACATGACTAACCACTGCTATAGGAACCTAGTCCAGTGTAGTGGGATAATTATACATAGTGTACTCTATACACATCTCAGGGTAATCATAAAACAACATCATTATACCACACCAATCCTAGAAACCATTGGTAGAAACCTCAGTGAAACCATCTAAGACATCATAATCTCATAAATCAACCATAAGCATAATCAAAGAAAAAAATATAGTATCATATATATTGTAAGAATTTGGTATAGCTCTAATACCATGTAAGAATTTTCCTTAGGGAAAAATTCACCCATGAACAAAGAACTCAAACACAAGCACAACTATAGACCAAAAATGGATATGATCTATTAATTAGAGTATGTCCTAAAAAATTTTTGTATTCAATATATGACATGATGCAAATGCACTAGGAGTGCCTATTTATAAAGGCCTCTTAGGAAGCACCTAGAATGTCTCTAGAAAGAACCAGGAGATAAGATAAGTATCATGACAACTAAGAACATGCCTTATCTAACATTCTAGATGAGTGGATAAGAATGAGAATGTTATTGACATCACATGCATAAAACAGGTGCAAACTTCTAGGTTGTCAACATGACAACTCAGAAGAGTACACATACTCCTAGGTGGCTAATAAATAAATAATAAAAATATGCATTAACCTAAGTAAACTTAAGTAAGTGTAAATAGTAAATAATTATTTACACCAATAAACCCCTTTAAATGATTACAAAAACTAGGATGCAATGCATGATGGGTCTGAGCTATGAGGCCATGTTAGGTACCCATGTACATATTGAAAATGCAATCTCTCATAAAGTAGAGAAAGAGGGAAAACCTCATGGGAAATACCCTCCCCCAAAAAGAGAGATGAAAAGGGATGCATGGATGGATGGAGCAATCAAGACCCCCCCCCCCCCCCCATTACGACATACATTGAGTATATACAAGAGAAAAATGGAGAAGGAAAAAACCCCCTAAGAGGAAAAACTACCCCCCAAAAAGGAGAAAGAGACAAGCTAGTGCCCCCCCCCCCCCAACCTAAAATTATTGTGCTGATCAATGAGAAATGCTGTTATGTAGAATCCAATCCATGACTGTTGAATGATGTTCCTCTCCTTTGGAAGAAACAAATGTAAGGGTACAAAGGAGATGTGTCCCCTATATGGAGAAGGAATCTCTAAGATGAATGGTGTCTCTGAAACCTATTTAAGTATCCCTATGTCGATGCTGATGATGGCTTCCTCCAAAACTATTGAGAAGAAGTGCAGATCAAACAAGGAGTGATGTAGAACCCACTTCAGGTAATCAACAGTCTTCTCAAATGTGAAAGAGGCCTCCTGCAAATGCTGTAAAGAAGAATCCACAATCATGCCAACATGGAAAGATTGATCATGTAGAGAATGGACTTAAGGGTCAGAGTGGGCCCTCGCAACAATTGTAGAAGAATCCTCAGAAAATAGAAGTGATAAATCATCATAAAAGTCTCCCATATCCACTATGTGTGACTCCAAGAATAGAGCTGAAATATTTGGCAAGAAATCATCACCTAGAACACCATGAGTACCTAGCAGTGTTGAAGTACATGAATCTATCACTATGGAAAAAGAAGAAGAATCCACCTCAAAAGGAAGAAAAATGTCATGAAGAATGTCTCCCACATCTTCAATGTGAGACTCCATGAATAGGCCTGCAAGGGTGGGAAGGAAGTTGCCGCATGAAGGTAGAGTAGGAAGACATAAAGAGTCCTACTGCATTGAATCTGAAGCATCTGTGGCTGAAATAGGATTAGTAGGAGCAATAGGAGCTAGAGGCATGATCTTATCTAGAGTCAAAGAAACCATAGCTTGAGTGGTTGGACGTAGAATGTCCTCTGGAGATGGACGAACACATGGATCTCCATATACTTCCCAAATAGACATCTAAATATCATAAGGGAAATCTTCCATTTTAAGAGGAGAAAAATATTCCTTATTCATACTATTCTATAGAAAGTGATCAAGGTTGAGAAGATGTGTCCAATTAAAATATGGTGGCATTGAATAGAGAGAAGGAAGCAATTCTGAATGGTCTCCTAGAAGATCAACTATCAAAGCACTATATTTGTGATAGTTCCTTGTTGTCAACTGTGGTCTAATACAAGACTACAAAATCTAACAAGACTCAATGAGATTAATCAAAGAACCCCCCCTAATGAATCATTTAGGCACTTTGTAGCCACTTGCCAATTTAAGGCGTCTTTCTAAAAGCAGTATTTCTATCCATAAAACCTATAATATGATTGCAGATCTAGAATGTAGACAAAAAAATGCACTTTAAAAAAAAAATAGAACCTAATTTGGAGTTTAGATGAGCCCATATTGAGCATTTTAAGTGGAAAAAATTAGGATTTTGGAGTTGTAGAAAAATTCAAAAATAGAGATCTCAAACCACTTGCACCAATGTGTAGATCACAAAATTCTACCCCAAAACAAAAAAAATTACTTGCAAAAAGGAGTCCATATGAGGGATATATTGTTGTTTGAAAATTGGTGATGCTATTATTATTTTTGAATCATCATCGTGACTCAAAAAATCAAATGGATTTAGATTTTGCCTCAGAATGCCCAATTTGGATGAAACAAAATCTGATCTAGAGGTTTTTGGACCTTCTAAATTTTAATGCAAGTATATAATTTGTACTAGAAAGCTTTAGTCTTCACCTACAAAAAATCTCTCCTAGGGACCTATGGCCAAATTTTTTCTAGAAAATAATGTAGATCCAAAAAAAATAGTATAGATACAGATGAAAAAAATGCAGATCTGAAAATTAAATGTAAAAATCCGAAATGATCATACCAATGCTACAAATCAATCCTTCAGGTACTGGTTTGCAAAAAAAAAATTCGTGACTTTGGCCTAGGGTAGGCAACTTTATAGCCAATTTTCACTAAATCAGAATTCTAGATGCAATGACGAGGTTAGATCTAGCTCTAGATACCCCCAATTTTTGTAGTACTCAAGATTCGAGTTGAGGTGCTGAAGCAATAGTGGTCTCGAATGGCTATGTGATGAGAAAATCTCCAAGCTCTAATACCACTCATCGAAATAGTGTAGACCACTCAAGGTCCAAATCACGATCACTTCATAAACAAAGATCATCAAGGTTGCATCCATCATGATGAGTTACAAAAATCAAATTAAAGAGGCACTACATGATCTTTTCTCTCAAGCCGGTAAACTTTCTAATATGAGAATGTTCCTTTAATACCAATTTTTGGAAATGTAATGTAAGCTAGGTGACTAAGAGGAGGTGGTGAATCAAGAATCACTTAAAAACTTCTTCAATTAAACCACTTTATTAAGTTGTTTAATCTAATTGGATGCAAGAAACATAACACAATAGAGTAAGAAAACCATAACACAATATTTGGTAACCTATAAAACCCCCAAGTAGAAGATAAAACTAGGGTGGGGATAACACCCATAATGCTTCACTACTTAAGTAATAAAGTTGGCCTATTAAGGCTTACAAATGATCACTTCTAGTGATCCTACTTAGTTAAGAGCAATAAGGACTATTTGGTCCAACTTGTGAAAGGATTTTTACAATATAATCAAGTATGTACTATGTTAGGAGTTTTTGCAAAGGATTGTTAGGTCAACCTAGTTAAAGGATTTGGGACTAATGCAACTATTAGGATAAATCAATGGATTGATCTTTGAAATGAAACTCTGATTATTAATGAAGATCCTTTGAAGTAAACTTATCACTTTACTATGATAGATAAGTCTCTTCCTTTTCATGGAATGCATATAGCCTTCAAACAATATGCTCTTCCATATTCACAAATGTTCTTCAATTATAATTCTTATATATCATATTTGGATAAAAAAATTACTTCATACTTATATCCATCCAAATAATTCCTTCATAGGTTGGCTACAACATAAATATGTTATAGTAGGGTTATCGTTGCACCAAAAGACTAATCTGTCAATGCTTGATACAACTACTCAACATATAGTACATAGGAGGTGGTTAAGCCCTTGTCACGAATCCTAAAGGGAGTGCTAAAAATATTTCTAACAATATCCCTCCCAGCATTACCCGAGGGTCTAAGGATTTGAACCTATGACCAAGCTTTGATACCACTTGTTAGAGTGGGCTTGTCATTGCACCAAAAGATTGATCTATCAATGCCCGATACAACCACTCAACTTATAGTACATAAGACGTGGTTAAGCCCTTGTCACAAATCCTGAAGGGATCACTAAAAAAAATTCTAACAAAATAGTTTTTAGATTAACCTCAAACAAAAATAACAGTTACAAACAAATATAACCAATATCAAAAAATAATAGATCGCACAAAAGAGAACACAAGACCTAAAGATTTAATGTTGTTCACCCAGTCCTTGGGCTATGTCAACCAACAACATCTCCAATATTATTACTATCTAGTGATTATAATCCATAACCCCTTACATCTCAATACCACCACAAGAAGCTATAATATCACCATGAATTATGAAATCTCTAAACCTAAGCCTTTTTATACAAGCTTTTTTCGCTTACAAAATTAGGGTAAGAATAAGTTGTCCAATAGAGAAAATAGTAGTCAACACCTTTTACAATATAAGGTCATTTTTGGCATCATGGGAACTACCCTCAAAAACTCCCATAGGGGTGTTTCCCCTTGACTTCATCTTGGGGGAACTGCACCCAAACCCCCCTAGAAATAATTTGGGGAGAAACCACAATAAATAAGCCTCCAAGTCTGATTAGCAAAATCATGCTGAATAAACCTTTGAATCCAATTAGCCTCTACATCATGAAAAGAAACTCCAAAAAAAATCACCAAGTTGGCTTAGTGTAGTAACTTAGGTCTAATGGCTTAGTTGGATTATATTGAAGACACTCAGGCAACACTATAACCTTGACTAACACTAGCACATGGCTAATACTGGATGCTTGGTTCATGCTGATCACTCGATGGACAGTTCTAACCAAGTACAAACTATTCTACCAACTTTATTATCACCTTGTAACAAAATTTCTCTACTGACTTGGTTTACATTGGAGCTTAGTAGACACTTTCAACTCTATGGACACTACTACTTATTGTGAACTATCAACTTGATTGATGCTAAAATTTTTTCCAAGGCTAACTTTATTTGCTCAGTTCCTATGTAAGCTCAGTTAGCACTTTATACTAGTATCTTGGTTACTAATGTCTTTTCATTATGGCTATGTTTTTGGACACTAATTGACAATATATCTTTCCATGAGATTAATAGCCTAACTTTAAGTATTTTTGTCAAAGATTGAGACCAGTGAATCCCATTATGAAGTCATTGTTAATTTAAGAGGTCTAGAGGGTGCTTGATACCAAAAGTATCTTTCCTATTTGACGTTCTAAATGGGTTGCTAACTAGGTATAAAAAGACTAGAGGGATTCACCTTTGTGTAGACTTTTCCAATTTTAACCAAACATCCCATAAAGATAACTACCATTTGCCTTCACTTGATGAAGTGTTACATATTTTAAATGAGTCTAAAATGATGTATTTTCTAGATGGATATTCAAGATATAACTAGGTGATGGTAGACAAGGAAAACATATTAAAAACTGCATTCATAAGAAAATTGGGAACATTTGCATATAGAAGGATTCCCTTGTTAGAATATATAGTCTACCAATATAAATGAGAGGGTAGGGGCAAATCGGTTATCCAACTAATATCAATATTATCAACCCTATTAAATTTTAATCATATGAGGAATATAATAAGAAACCACAACACTATACTCATACACAATAGCATCAGATATGTTAACTAGGGAAACCCTTAATTAGACAGAAAACCCCCTCTGGGGATGGTACCCAAAAGATTATGTATTAATATAAATATTCCTTCTTAGAGGATGGACCCTATTAGGAATCTATGAATACATTTGGTACATAGGACTCTCTATTAGGAGACTTTGAATCCCTATTAGGATTTGTGGAAGACACTTAGACCTACTGCCCAAACACCTTCAAGCTTAAGACCAATGAACCCACCACCCAAATGATCTCTATATTATTCCTTATAGAATATTAAAATTGAAATGTACTTCCTTCCTCTTCCTATGTCTTGTCAACTAGATCTCTACTTCTAATGTTGTAACCGGATCACAAATCTCACATCCAATAATTCCTTGGATCACTTACTCTCATTTAGTAAACACTCTACTCCTTTTCACATTTCATACTTTATATAATGATAACGACACTTTAAAATCAAGGAAAACATCTTTTCTTTATATCATATATTCAAAGTAATTCCTTGAGGCATTCATAATTAATTATAATAAGATAATTGATTAATTACAATTACAATAGAATTGTTGTTTCATAGCCTATACAAAACTTCACACATGTGATAGTAGGGCTTGTGCACTTTCTAACATCACTAAAAGACTATTCTTTATCACTATCTAACTGCACATCTTCGCATTACATGTCATATGTTTGATGGCAAAAAAAATTAGGGACTTCTTTCCTAATGCTTTGTCTCTAAACATATCTCTATAAATAAGGTACAACTTTGTATGTCTTTGATTTAGAATCTATGCACTGAACCACATCATCAAGACACTATGTTGAACATGTTGATGACCACACATCAGAAGACAATCAAAGAATTTTTTGTATGAGTAAGATCTATTTCTACTACTTAGTAAGTCTTTATAGAAAATATACTATGTTGACATCAATGACTAATGTAATCATCAACATAACATGTCAATACTTTCCAATGCTTAGGATATTCCCCCAATAAAACTAATAAAGACATTTCATCATTACATACTTAGGAATAAGCCATATTCTATTGTTTGTAATCCATCATTCAAGTCATTATTAATGCACAATGAATTAGGTGACAGAAGAGGAAAATTCATTTCTATCTTAGAAGAATTTGATTTGGAAATTTAACCAATGAAACCAATGAGAAGATAAGGGCTAACCAAGATGACAACTGAAAGTGAAGAACAAATCAGGGTGTCCCAAGTCAACACTAATGAAGGCATAATAACAGATTATTGGTATCAATATATTGTGTAGTGCCTCTTGTAGAATCAATACCATCAATGGATGAATAGTTCCCAACATAGAGAACTCAAGATGAAATGTGAACCCTACATGCTTCAAGATAAGAAACATTACAAGAAGAACTATGAGAGGATATATTTGAAATGTTTGAGACATGAAGAAGAAAGAGAAGTACCAGAGAAATATCATGACAAGTATGGCATTAGACGTGGATGAGCAGAGGCTATAATCCATCAAATTTTGAGATTAGGTTACACTTGGCATTCAATTTTTAAAGAAATGTTTGAAAATGTAGATTCTAGATAGATTTGTCAAACAAGTGCCAATAGAGAAAGAAACCTAGCTATGTCATTGCAACCAATATTTAAGGTACACCCCTTTTCCAAGTGGGGGTTGGATTTTACTAGACTTGTAAACCCACCATCATCAATGGGACATATTTTTGTCCTCACAACTATAGATTATTGCACATGGTGGAATGAAGTTTAAACTTTAAATAATTGTACAACAAAAGTGGTAACTAATTTCTTAGATGAACACATTGTGACTAGGTTTGGAATGGAATTTTTCCTAGTATGTGATAATGAGTCATCTCGTGCATCAATTTTTGTTACTCAATGGGTATTGGTGAATCAAGTTATAATTAAATTATGATTTACTTACTATCCAAAGTGAATGACATGGATGGGTGCACCAATAAGAAATTGATCTTACAATGATAAAATTCTAGAAAGATTGACACACCCAATTGAAATATACATTATAGACAAGTAGGGTTAGGGTAAACAATGCTTTGGGAACATCAAAATATATACTAGTTTATGGACAAGAACTATTATTCCGACTCAATCTCAAGATTCTAATAATGAAATTCATGAGAGGGTATGCTAAGGATGTGGATAGGGTCCAAATCAGATTAATGAATCTCTTGGAATTGGATGAGAAGAGGACAACAACTTTAGAACAAATGTCAAAACATTAGGTTATTATAAAACATCAGTTTGACAAGCAAGCCATGATCAAGTCCTTTATAATCTTATAATTTTTCTTCTATGGGGGAAGCCAAAAGAAAAACCAAAAAATCATACCAAGTCTTTTTTTTAAATGTGTTTATCTTCAGCATGTTTGTTTACTTTCAATTGTGTGTTTTCTTTTAACATCATGTCTTTGTTTTCTTGTTGGCCTAGGGGTTAGGTATAATCAATATTATTTCTTGATGCATAACCAAGATCACCCCATTTGCTCTCAATCATAGGATAGAGATATTTATTTGGGTAAAAGTACAAAGTTGTGTCACCTTCCAGGTTGACTTATTAGAATAAGTGAATTTGAGTATTTCTATCTAAAAGTCAAAGTTTTTCAAACATATGATCTATAGATAAATTAATTCTAATATGTTATATATGGTCTCACACTTTTCCAATTGGAAATGTCTATTAAATGCATGTGTTATATTAGTTTGTATCCAATTTTTAAAGACTTAAAATTATTTCAAAAAATTGAAGTTTCAATAACTCTTAATATTTTTTATGATATTGTTTTAATAACATATACATAGCATTTTATAGAGCTCAAAGTAAAGAATATACTCATGTATAGTTTATAGTGTTTTAATTAGATTTAGTATATTGTAATTAAAAGAATCTATAAACACCTATTTTAACACTCAAAAACATGTCAATTTTGAGAAAGAAAAAATATTAAATGATATGAAAATTTTTATAAATTAGATGAAATTCTAGAGGAGAGAGTCCTCTTCCAGAATGTATAATTTTTCTTCTAGTTGGAATAGATTTGTTTTGAAAAATGTGGTCAAAGATGAAAACTATCGATTTCAATTGAGTTGAAATTTGAATTATTATAAACTAGAAAATATAGGTGTAAAATTTTTTTTTATTTTTGATTGTTCTAACTATATATGTTATCTAGGACATAGTCTGAGACAAAGGGAAATAAGTTTATTTTGATTTAGTTTTGTGGTGGGAACTAAACCCCTAATTTTTAGCATTTTTCAGCAACTAAAAAATTATCTATGAAAATTAGGAAAATATATCAATTCTTATTCCAAATAATTCTTAAAAATTATAATCCTTAACTTCATCCATTTCTACACATTTCATTACTTTATTTTATTATCAAATTCTAAATAATAATAATAACTTTATGTCATTGAAGATGAATAGTTAGACCTTTGTTAGCCTTTTCCTTTACAAAAGGGTGACATATGTTTGTGCTTTTACCCATTTGTCAAAGCATTCAGATGATTTTGTTACTTGTACCAACTGAAAAATAGGTGTTACTTATAGCTATAGAGGAATTCTTTTCTTAATACTAGAATCTAAGATTGATCACTCTCGACACTTTCAAAATTTGTAAAGAATTGATTATCTAGGTTGTCTTCAAATCTAAGTTGGAAATACTGAGGGATACTTCAAAGCTTATAGGTTCAGATAATGGGTCTCCTCAAAGACTTACTAGTATCACTATTTTGTGTGAGAGTTCCCAAAAGTTCATCAAAAGAGGAATGTAAGAGTTCCCAAACCAAGTATCAATATGGAAAATAACACCAATGCCTTGGCCACACAATCTAAATGTGATTAAGGTAGAGAAAAATAAATAAAAATCACAAAGGTGTTTCTTTTAAATGTTCTAGACAATTGCAAAAAGTAATCAAATATAGAGATATGCATATCTAAATGTCTATCCTCTTATATACAATGAATGAAAAGTCTTTAAGGAAGGATCAAGTGGAAATATGTGGGCTCCACGAAGAAAGTTAAAGAAGATTACTAAAGACTCAATGAAAAAGAATTGATAAATTGCCAAGAGCCCTTAAAATGGATTCTCTCATCTAGTTAGATAGTGATAGATAAACAAGTTTAAGATAATTTTCAATGTCCATGCCACTTGAGGAAAAGATATTTTCTAGGTTCCTAGATACCGTAAAAAAGGAGACCTTCAAACGTCAATGAGAATTAAAACACTAAGCACATATTGAGCTTGAATATTTGAGATTTCAATGTTTTAACATCCAAAGGACTTGAAAGTTGATTTAAAATTTAGAATCCAGTTGTTACTTAACACATGTTAGAAGAATGCTTGTTGATGAAGAACAACCTTTGTCATTTCTTCCCTTTTATTAGGGCTATTAATTGTGGTTGCACAATACATGCCCCATTTTGATTCACAAAATGGGGACCCACTAGATTTAAAACCTTTACAAGGCACCCAATCAAGGTCTAGGTTATATTTTGGTCTTCTATCAAGCAATGTCGAGCAAGTTAGAGAGGAAAAAGGATTAGTTTTGGGGAATTTTGATTTTAAAAAATTGTTAAAATCAGACTTGTGCACCATAAGGAGGTGCTTAATGTGTATTCTAAGGCCTATAAATTGACCCCATTTTCCTTCCTCCTCAATTACCTTCCACATCCCTCTCCACAACCACACCTTCAAACCTTAGCCAATTGCATAAGTCTACTACTCTGCTATCTCCAAGACCTCCAACCACCAAAGTAAAGCATCACCTCTTGAAGGTGAGCATATTCACAACGTCAAAATGTGCACATGTGCACACCTAACATAATCTTGCACCTTAATAAACAAAAATAAAAAATAAACAACTCAAGATCTGCATGTGCACAACTATTCAGATGCACACCTTTCACACATGTACAACATGCACAACTACACACATTGCATTTAAAATATCACATATGAATAAACCTAGCACATCTGCAAAAGTGTCCTAGCGAGAAAAATAAGACCTCTAACAATTTTTTATTATAAATTTGACTATTTTGTTCAATTTGTTCATTAGTCTAGGTACTGGTTGACTATCATTACAGAGTTTTGACATTGGAATAATACTGGTTTTCCCTTTTGTGGAGATAAAATTTCATCATTATCATCCTCTATAATGGAAAAAGATGGCACTAAAGCTAGTAGCACTCAAATACCAAGGAGCCTTGAAGAAATCTAGATTCTAGGACCAAAACAAATAGATAAGAGACACAAAAATGGAACACATTAACTTGAATGTTTTCCTAACTTGCTACAACAAACTAAAATAAATATTAGCAATGGTGTCATCTCTGACCTAGAGTGGTTTAGTGAATACCACTTCATACCCTATTTCACTTCAATCCTCTGATTTTATCATGACACTAGCCCAACCTTATGTCCTAGAGGATAAGTTCATGAAGAGTGTGAATGAAAAGATATTCCTCAATATTAGGCCATAAAACATTGAGAAGGTTTTCCACCTCCCTATGGTAGAGCATTACCTTCAGATATATTATGAAGGTTTAGATAGATGGTTTAGGGAGAACAAAGTAGAGTCTAAGGAGTTGGTACAATCTAAGTACCTAATTTTGAGGACACCCTTGTTCTAGAAATGAGGAAAGGTCAATATGACACATGAATATATGATTAATGATACTAGATACTCAATAGTCCTCTTGAGTAGAGCCATGGGCCTTCCCACAATAGGTCACTTAGAGACATGGATGGTTTAGTTAATTAAAACCATTAAAACAACAAAGATGGCTATTGATTGGGCCACAATCCTATGTGATAATCTAGATGATAAACTAATCATGGTGAAGAATGATCCCCACTTTTACATGACTTCTTACATGGTATATCTATTGGCAGCAAGGACCATAAATTACCTAGGGTTATATAGAAAGGGAAGCATGTAAGATGCAAATTCTTGGTCCTGTGTAGTATATCTATAGCTTGTGAAGAAGATTCTCTCACTACAAAGTGTGGAATACAATATGGTAATGATGGTTTCACATTCGCCATCATTAGGCTTATCAAAGGCAATTATGCGAAGAGGATGTTAGTAGAAGTTGCAGCAGGGATAACTGGTGTTGGTGCTCATTACATTTAGTTCAAGACCCTTACTTATCTTTGGATAGCTGGTACTCTTTTGTGCCTCAAGAAACTCCCAAGATACCCATAAGACAAGTTCATACTACTAGAGATAGATTGCTAACTCACTTCTACATATGAGAGAGTGAGAAAACAAGATAAGAAAACTTGGGTTTGGTCGATCACCATTGGAGCATTCGAAGAAAAGTAGTAGGATATTGCTACATTCGACTCATAATGGGATTAATATCGCCTAGAATATTATCAAGCTCTACACCCAAACTTAGATAATATTATGATGGAGAAACATCTAGTAGGGGTGAAATTTGTACATGAAGAAACAATGAAGGATTATTGAATGAATGTAGTAAATGAATATGATGTTTATATTAGGGACAATTGAAGAATGAGTCTAAATCTTGTAGAAAAGGTGCTCAATATGGAGATACCCCTAAAGGTCTAGGACAAGGATGTTTGTAAGATAATGGATCCCTTATACAATAGGGATAAGATCTATGATTAGACCATCATAAATGTATAAATGGGGATTGAAGAGAATAATGACATGGATCATCAAGGTCAAAATTTAGTATAATTTACAAGGGAATGGATCAAGAAGCCATTTTAGATGGTTGAAGTTCCTTGGGCCATTCCTCTTCAGGCTACAACTAGACCAAAGAAAGGAAAGAGAAAAAAAGTCACTATATCAACCTACCCTACCAAATCACCTGTAAAGCCAGAAATAGTACACCAACATGAGTAGGAAGTTAAGTAATTTGTTTCCTTTAAAGGAAAGTCTTAGATGAGAAATATAGCCCCTAGGGTAAGGAAGCAAGCGACCAAGGCCCAATGAGAACTAGCTACCTAGGAACTAGAATCTTAGCCATATAAAGAACAAGATAAACATGAACAACAAGAATAGGAATTGCCAAAATTAGACTCAGTTCCACCTCTGTAATCCTCAAAGGAAGAAGCCTCCATGTTGACACCCATCAGAGCTAGAACAGAAATGACAACTATAGGAATGAAAAGAAGGAAATTAAAGAGGAAGAGAACTCCCTCTCCATAGGTGCCAGAAACTATCCCCAAAGTGGACGATGAGGAAGAGGGGGAACAAATTGAGTTTGTCCCTTTTAAAAAAAGAACATGCTTGGCTACTATATATGAAGAACAGAGAAGGAGATGTAGAAGTTGATGAAAGAAAACTTCATATTGTACCAAGATCACCTGCATGCAAATAGCCTATCAAAGGAAAACCAAAGAAGGAAGAGAGCAAGAGCTTGGAGCAATTCAAAAAAGAAAGAGAAAATATTTCACAATAGGAAACTGAAATTTCTATGTGAATGAAGTGAATTTACAATGAGAGATACCCAATATAAATGCCTCAAGGAAGCTTTTAGAACAAGTTTGAAAGTGCTAGAAGATAAGGTTGACAACTAAGCATACATCCACAAAAGGTGGAATGTCCTTGATCAAGGTGAGAGGATAAGTATGACTAGATAGGAACAAGCTCCTGTGTTGTCAACAACTCATCAACTACAACTATTAAATAAATGCACTGATCTAAGTAAACTTAAGTAAAAGAATAAATAAATAATAAATAATTATTTACTCTAACACCCCCCCTTAAGTGAAACTTAGGGGAATTCCTTAAGCTCACAAAAAAAAGATGAAATGCATAATGGGTCCCAACAACAAGGCCATGTTATGTACCCATATACAATGCAAAGAAATGAAACCTCTAAAAATGGAAAAATAGGGAAAACCTCATGGGAAAAACCCTACCCAAAAATTTAGGTAAGTACAAACATGCTAAAAAATTGAAGGCAGGAAGGCCTCAACAAGACCCCCCAAGGACAACTTCAACCAGAAATGTTTCAAGAGACTATCTCAAAACCATAAGTACAATGAACCTCCCCCCCCCCCCCCCCATGAGAGATAGAAAATATGTCAAAGCCCCCCTAGAATAATGGAGCCCTTGGAGAAAGAATCAAACAAATGAAACTCCAATGTAGAGTAAACAAGGGAACAAAAAAAGGGAACCCTTGAATCAAAGGGAAAACTGGATGGCCTAGCTAATGCTCAAAGGAGAAAATATGAGGTTCCTAAAAGGGAATCCCCAAGGTACGTGTGATGAAACTATCATGAATCTCCATTATAAAATCTGCAATAGGTGCACCTAGAGGCTCGATGAATGGAGCTAGAGGATTAGGAAGAATAGAAGAAGAATACTATAAAGGAGAAAAGTCCTCAACTGGATGTGGTGTGGTAGTCAAAATAGGGATCTCAAGAACAATACAAAGGTTCAAGTATCCTAACTACACCACATGATGCTCCTGCGAAAGAGAAGATCCATTCTCTGAAAATGGAGATGATGGGAAAAAGTGTGACAAGGTGTAGAGATGAGTGGAAGGATCAACTACCAATATAGCAATAAGACCTCATGTTGCATGATCCCAAATGAAGACTGAATCTATAGTGAACTCAAATGTCTTCCCTAATCCACTGCATGTAATCTAAGAAATTGAGAGAAGGTTTGGAGACAGAGATGGAACATACAATACATCATTGAATATACCATCTTGGATGCAAAGTAAACCTTTCCTATAGACTAATAGGGTAGTATTATTCCTCATGAGAATATGAGGAAACAAAAAATCCTCAATAGTGGGGAAGACACCTTGAGAAGATGTCATATGGTGAGAAGCACCTGAATCCAATATCTAAGGAACCTATGAAGGAGATGCAATAAAAGCCTGTAATGCATGACCTTTTCCAAGATCTAGTGTAGTTGTGAAAGATGTGGACGAAGACTGAAAGGTAGACCCCTGAAGAAGAGCTTTCAAATTTGCAATTTTTTTCTCATAGCCATTAAATCTCTTCTAAAAATAATGTGACTCATCATGAGATCCTTTCCAATAGTAGGAATAGGTAGGAGTCTCAATCTTCTTTTTATCCTTCTTCTTAGAAGAAGATGATGAACTTGTAGAAGAGGAATCTGATATATGCTTTAGCTTCTGCTCTTGTGTATCCTTAGCAAGCAATGCCTATGACTGTGAACCTAAAAGTGAATCCATCTAAGTGAGGGCAGACTATTCACAAGTTAATCAATCACAAAATAACTCAAATTGAGGCATCCTATGTCTATCACCCAAGGCATCCATAGTGGAGTAGAAAGGAGAGGAGATGATCTGATATTGACCTCTCAACTTTAAGAGTATCATAAAGATACACTCATCATCTATTTTGGTTTTTTCACATCCCTAAAAAAAGTGTATGCAAAGATTTGAACTTCATCAAGAAGTCCTCAATGGTGGCAAAGTCAGTAGGCATCAAAGATGTAAACTCTGCATCAAGCTAAAGTGCCCCAAACTCATTCATTTTTCCAAATGAAGATTGGAATTTTATCCAAATATCCCACAAAGTGGTCAGACCATCTAAGTGAAATAGAAGACTATTTGAGATGTTCAATGAAATCAATCCCATGGCCTCATCCATTTTATTCCTATGTTGAAGAACCTCAAAAGGGTACATTAGAGTAGATTGGTTCTCATCTAGACATGACCATAAGCCTCTTGACATGAGGAGCCTTGTCATTTGTGCCTTCCAGGTGTGATAGTTGTGTGGCATGAGTCAGGTCATAGATGGATCCGACATTGAGAGAAGAAGATGGAAGTAGAAGGGTCTTATTTAAAGCATAATTACAAAAAAGAAAATACCATAATCCCCCCCCCCCACAACTGATAAAGATATCCCTCAAATTCCAAAGAAACAACTATAGAAAGAACAAAAACTGAGAAAAGAACTTGGTTTCCAGAACACAAAAAATAGAGCTTAATATTACTACAAACTGATTCCAGATCTATAATGTAAACAAATAAATAATGCACTTTTTAAAAAAATAGCATTGAAATATGTCCATATAAGCTCGAATGAAGCCTTTAAAGCTGCAAAAAAATTGATTTTTCAGTTGCAGAAATATTTAGGAACAAAGATGTCAAACTTTCTACACCAATGTGTAGATCATGAAATTCTACCCCAAAACAAAAAAAATTGCTCAAAAAAATGAGACCATATGAGGGAAATATTGTTGTTCGAAAATCACCTCTATAGTTATTTTTCTTCAAATCGTGACCATTTTACCTCCAAAAACTAAAGAGAAAAGCCCAAAAAATGTTAGATATATTATGTTAAACCCTCTTTCTCATTTTTTACTAAATATTAAAAAAATGGTCTTCCTCCTGATTGAAGATAAAATCACAAATAAACTAGGGTTTGTGTCTCTCAATCGTAGCTTCAAAAATTCTTCAAAATGGGAAGTAGTAAGGAGGCTCTAATACCATGTAGAAGTTGATGAAAGCCAACTTCATAGTGTGCCAAGATCACTTGCATCCAAATAACCTGTTGAAGGAAAACCAAAGAAGGAAGAGAGCAAGAGCTTGGAGTAATTCAACAAAGCAAGAGAAAATATTTCACAATATATGAAAATGAAATTACTGTTTGAATGATGTGAATTTAAAATGAGAGAGATTGAATATAAAGGCTTCAAGGAAGCTTGTAGAAAAAGTTGGAAAGTGCTAGAAGATAGGGTTGACAACTAAGCATACATCCACAAAAGGTTGAATATCCTCGATCAAGGTGAGAGGATAAGTATGACTAGATAGGAATAAACTCTCATGCTGTCAACAACTCAACAACTAAAACTATTAAATAAATGCATTAACCTAAGTAAGCTTAAGTAAAAGAATAAATAATTAATAAATAATTATTTAATCTAAAAAGAGAACCCCTACTTAAACACCTCCATATGTAACTAGGGAGCCCATCAAAGTATAGAGTTCAAACGATGAACAACAAAAATAGATTGATGAAATGGAGGGTGAAGAAGAAGATATTTTTGACCTCTAATATTTTGATTTTACATCACTAGGCACTAAGATTTTAGGATACAAAATAAGGGATTCTCCTAAGAATGAGTCATTAGGAGAGGATCAGAATGAATTACTTGCTCTACCTTAACCACCTCTCTGCATTTTTCTACCACTAGCACAAGACATTATAGTGTTAATGGATAAGGCATAACTAGCTCCACCTCCTCCAATAATTCAACTAAAAATAGAAGTTATGATATAGAGGAAGGGTAATATGAATAGTTGCAAGTCAATGAAGTATCTAAAGAAGGACAAATGGAAAAAGAGAGAAAACAAGTTTCTCCAAATATAGAGGCTAAGTCCTTAGCCCAACATAATAGAGAAAAACTCTTTGAAGATCTCCCTGAACATTAGAAGACTCTAGGGAGGAGTGATAAGGGAAATGACCTTATTTTAGAACCAACTTCTTCATCATAGTGCATGCCACCAATAGGGACAACACCATCATGGCTGATGAAGGATAGCATGTTATGGAAAAAGAAGCTAAAAGAAATAATAGAAGAGGATGGAATGACATAACTTGTATAAGTGGTGAAGAATCCTTAGCCACCTAAGGGTGATGCTAGAACACTTTCCTTCATTACAAAGAATCAAGATTAGTACAATCTAGAAAACATCACCATTCCACCTCCACATGATGACCCTAAAGAATTGACTCAAAAAGATTATTAGATGAAGGAGGTCATATTGGGAAAGCCTACAATGGATTAAAAAAAGGTCTTGATTACCATCAACCTCAACCAAGTGTTTAAGCACATTGATAGGGATGAGTTAGAGATAATAATGTTTCCAATGCATAATAAGATATTGAGAGTTTAGATGAATGAAGTAGTGGGAACTATAGACCTAGACAATCCTAAGATTACTCTTTGTGCCACACTAGAAAGGAAGTAGGCATGACCATAGATTGATTCATTTTTGGATGCTTGTGTTGGCATTATGTTGTATTTTACATTAGTGACAACATTTATTCGATTCTTGATGCTTACCAAGCTTATCACTCAATCTTCAATTTATACCAAGCATTCAGTGGTTACCTTGTAAGCTTAGAAATTAAGCAGTTTACATTGAGTATTCCTAAAGCCACTAACTTTCTTAGTGTCTACTATACTTCACAGTGTCTACCTAGTAGTAAGTTTGTGTCATGGAGATTCAGTGTTTACTGAGTGAAGCAAGGTAAACTCAGTGTGCAGTATCTATTGAGTGACACTACATCTACTGAGTCACTAGTGGTTACCGAGTTTAGAACTACTTTGAGTGATTAGTATGGACCAAGCCTTCACTTATACCAAGTGCATGATGATGCTGAGTAATGCAGTGGACATTGTGTATAAGAAGGTCACCGAGTCAGTTCATTGAACCCTAGTTATTTACTATTGGGCTAACTTTGTAATGTATTTATTCATTAGTGTTTTGGCTAACCTTGAAATTTTGTAAATTTGAAAGGTATATATGTAAGATGTATTGTAAGATATCAAATATATCAAGGAATAGTGAAGTAATGTGAAGTAATTTTGAAAAGTATCTACGAAGGATTTTTAGCAGTAGTTCAAGGAATACATCAAGGTTAATACAAAGGCAGAAAAGTTATATTCATCACATGAGGTGATTAGTGCATAAAGGATCTTATCAGAAATCAATTGTAAGTAGATCCACTACTTCATCTTAAGAGGTGAATCAGCTTCTAAATCCTTTAACAAGGTATACTTAATAGTCTTTGTATAAATCTCTTAACCAAGTGCATAGTTCATTGTATGTTTGAAAATCCTCTAACATGGTGGACCTAGCAGTCCTTTGTGCTCCTAATAGGGTAGATCACCAGAAGTGGTCAATGTAAGCCTTAACATGCCAACTTTATGCTGCAGTATTGAAGTTTTTTGGGTATCATCCCCACCCCAGTTTTACTTTCTATTTGGAAGGTTTTTGGGTCACCAAAATATTGTGTTCTTTTGTGTGATGAATGTTTAATCTTTTAGAACTAATGTATGTAGTAGCATAGATGGATATGTGGTAAATTTAAAGGAAAGTTTTAAAGTTACTGATTCACCACTCCCCTCTTAGTAACCTATCACATCTTGAATATTTCCAAAAATTGGTATCAAAGCTTTGTGGTTCTCAAGAGAAACATTTGGCAGCTTGAGCAAAGATCTAAGGACAAATGGAGATATTCAGACTTGACAAGGCAATTGAAAATGAAAAGCTAGATCTAGAGATGTCCATAGCTCAACTCAAAGAAGAAAAGGAGCATGTTTCCCAATCCTTGAAAAGAAGAGAGGAACTTGCAAGACAAATGGATGACCACCAGTATGTTGAAGAAAAGATTGAAGACCTTTTACCATCAAGCAGCTCAAATAAAGCTAATGAGGCAATCAAGGAATTCCTAGCAAAGAATTGCTCTCTATAGGAAGAAGTAAGAAAACTCAAAAGAGAACAAGTAATCCAATCAATCAGGCTATGTGAAATTTTGGAACAAAGGAATAAGGAAAATGAAGACTTGGAGGAAAGAAACAATGAAGAACAGAATCAATCCAATCAGCATGAAGACCTCATTGATGAAATCACTAGAGAAAATGAAGAAAGCAAGATTCTCAAAGCACAGAATGAAAGAATAAGAGGTGATCTAAATTATGAAAGGGAAATTAATAAAATAATATTGAGAGAACTGAGATTTAAAAATAAAATTTTTGAAAAATTGAAGAATGACCTAAATACTGAAAAAAAAATCAATGAGAGAACGTTGAAATCACAAGAAGACATGAATCAACTAATTTAGCAAAATGAGTAGAATCTTCATAAGAAAAAATGTAAAGTAGGACTTGGGTACAATGAAGAACAAGGTGAATCTTCCCAGCAAGGTGCAAAAAGGAATAAAAAATCCTCATGCAATCATTGTGGAAAAATTGGTCACACATCAAACAAATGCTGGAGCAAAGGAAAAGCAAAATTCAATGGGAAGTACTACAACTATAGTCAGCATGGTCACAAAGCTAACGAATGCAAGGAGAAACCAAAATTTGAAGGTAAATGTCACAAATGCAAAAAGCATGGTCACAAGGCATCTAAATGAAGATCCAAATCATTCAATCCAGATGAACAACTTGTAAAGGCAATATTTGGATGGGACTACAATACTTGGTGCAGATGTCATTATTGTGGAGATTATGGACACACTAGTATAAATTGTGCAAGGCATCACCTAAGAAAGAAGGATACTACTATAAGGTGTTACACATGCACTAAACTCAGTCATATAGCTAAAACTATATTAATATAGGCAAAGTTGAAGATGAAAAAAAAGCAAGCCCTAACAACATAAAGAAACAAATGAGGCAGCAATGGATTCCTAAATCTACCAAAGATATAGGCTCAAATCTTGGAAGTGAAGTCACTCAAGAAGTGGGTGACTCCATCCCCTCAAACTAAATTCCTAAGAATGTGTTGGAGCTATCCGCAGCGAGAAAATCATAAGCAGTTCCAAGAAATATGACGAATGCAAATGATTCAATCAGTATTTCAGATACACCAAGATCATAGAAAGGTTACCTTTCACCAAGTTGCATCATACTTCATCGAGAAAAGTTGGTTAAAGACCTTACTAAGCAAGGTTGGGAGTAAAAGGAATTTGGTCCATCTACAAAGTTTATACTCTTGTCAAGTTAGGTCAGTGGATGACAGTATGGTACCTAGAATTAATGGAATAATTTTCATCAAAAAAGGAAAAATTCAACTTCATTTTTCATTGTATCCTTAGAGAAAAGAGATTTCTAGGTGCATTCAAGCAATTTCAAGTGATTCCAAGTGATTTTGAGAAGATTTCTAGTTCGGGAATTTGTTTGAAGATTTCCATAACTTACTAAGTGGAAATGGCATCTAAAAGGACCAACAACAGCAAGGCAAAAAGAGGATCAGAGATGTTGGTCAAGGGTGTAGAGTGGACAACACCAAATTTCAAGTTAGTTCTAGCAGTGGCGGAGGCACTCGACCCTAATGGTGTGCAATCACAAATTCCACCAAAGGTACTTCTAATTAACGATATATGCACTCATTTTAAATGTTCAATTCAAGAGATAGGAACCCTAGAAATGGATAGTGCTTTAGAAGAAATGAATTTTGATGGCTCATTGAAACCTGAGCACAAGCATTTGGAAATACAAGGGTTGACACACATATCTCACTTGCCAAGAAGCTTTTAGATAAAATGGATTATGTATATTCTTAGTTGTGTACATAATGGTCAATTATGGTTAGAGTAGCCCATGTTAATCACCAAAAAGATGATTCACAAGATTATTGGCCTTCCCATTCTGAGAAAAGCTAAGACAACCAACACCCTAGGTTTGAAAACCCTAGCCGGGTGGAATGATAGAGGTTTGAAAATTAGCACCGTTATTGATGTGGAGCTAAGGTTTTGAATTCATGTAATTTCCCACAAGATTTATAGTTTCAGTTGTTTAAATAGTGTGCCATGTGAGGCATTAGACTTAGCATTCAAAGTCATAAAGAAAAACATGGAATTTGACCTGTCAGAGCTACTACTGAAGCAACTAAACAAGAATATGGATAGCATCAGGTCATCAAAGAACAATCCCTATAAATTCTACTCTTTTTTAACATGTCTCTTCTTTTATGTACAAAAATTATTTCCATCCAAAAGTTATATCATATGGAGAAAGGATGTTCCCATTTTGTATTAGATAAATGAGTTTATAGCAAAAATGGGTGTAAACTTTGACAGTATAATGGATAACTATTTTGAAGACTTCAAACAAAGAATGAACAACAGGTTTAGGATTCCTCATAAACTTGTTGACGACTATAAAGATGATGTATGTTTCATGGTAGACTATGATAGAGTACACATTCAGGCAGTCAAGCCCTAAGTTGCATGGTTGAAACCTCTCCCTTATGAGGTCAATATTGATGAAACTAGTTACATCATTGAAGCACTAGTAAATGAGCCTGTAGATCCCAAGCAACCAGTCTTTAGCACTTATGATGAGGAAAAAGGTAGAATTGAATTAGAAATTAAGCTACCTCAAGAAATCAGCAAAGGTAAGAGGAAGATTGCTAAGATGAAAACTACCACTAGTCACTTAATGCTTACCAAGGGAAAAGGAGAGGATCAAGAAGAGGATCAAGAATAAGAAGATGAAGAGCAAGAATGAGGAAAAGAGGCAGAGCCAACAAAGAAGAAAGGGAGGGTTATCATTACTAAACCTCTAAAGGCTTCCATAGCTATTTTTACTAGGAGAAGCAAAGGCAAAAATAAAGGTGAAGTAGTATTCAACAAACCCTAACTTGACTTCCAAGAAAGGCTGAAATAGATGGAAGAAGGAGCTAACATCACAAACTTCAATGCTTTAAAGTTTGAAACTAGAACTAATGTGGAGAAGGTGCAGATTGAGGAGCTGGTACTCACCAAAATGGGAAAGTGGAAGTATTCCCTAGACTAGATTGCTCCTCAGATCTCAAAAGAAATATTAGTAAGACTGCAACCAAGATGGGAGTTAGCCACACAGATAGCCAAGGACATCTATGAACAATCCTTGAAGAATCTATTACCAAATCTCACTAAGGCAAAAGTAAAGGCAACCATGAAAAATAATGAAGGTAAAATGATGATTAGATTTCACACATGTTTGATTCTAATTAAAGACATTGAGTATGTTGTAAGAGATTCAACAAACATGTGGAAGAATATCTATCATCAGCATAAGCCTAGTGATGATCCAGTTGTGATCAAGGATGATGATGGTGATAGTGATGATGAAGAAGATGACAACACTCCATGTGCTACTATTGATATTGAAGATTATCAAGCACTAAGGGTTGATGATGAAGAGTAAGGGGATGAAGTTGAAAAGGAGGAGAAGGAGGAAGTGGACAAGGAAGATGACCTAATGAAAATTGCAAAAAAAGTCATTGCTTCCCTTCCCCACTCTCCACCTAAGCTAGAAACAACATTAGAATTGGAGATAGCTTCAACAAGATTGATTGCATCTATATTAGAAATATCATCTACTCCTGCCAACCCACAGCTCCAAGCATCTTCTATGGAAGTATCAATTACTTCATCTACCAAGCTACAGCCCTCTTCATCAACACCCAAGAAATCAATCACAACATCACCATCTATGCCAACTTCTTCTTCTCCATGTACAGTAAGTTCACCAACCCATTCTACAAGTTTTTCTACCACAGCTCTAACTGCACCAATCTCTATTAGTACTTCAATTGTAAATATTCCATCCTATATATTACCTATTGGTACATAATTTTTTGTAAGCACATCAATTTTGGATATAGTTGGTACTTCTCTTAATTTTCCTCTAGTTGGACCAATTCAAGTTTTTTTTGCTAGTCCATCTATATCAACTATTGTTTCTATTTCTAAATCCAAGGAAGTAAGAACTAAACTAAAACCAAAGAATCCTCTAAAACTTTTTCTTACTGGTAAGGAAATTGATAAAGATTTAGACTTGGATAAAGAAATTATTATTCCCAAGATAGATTTGGACACTGCCTTAGCCAATGAAAAGAGATTGGTCAGCCAGCTTTTATAGCAAAAGGCAAGGCAAAAGCAGCTAAGAGAAGAGAGGGATAGAGAATTCACAATAATTAAGAATGCCAAAAAAATAATTACTAAAGCCATAGGTGTTGATGTTGATCCATCTCAACACATTTTCTTGCAATTAGAAGAGGCTATAAATAAATTCAATGCGGACACTTCTGGTCAAAAGAAGTTCATTAAAAAGGTAGAGAAGAAATTTGACAATAAGGTGCTTGATCACATTACTCAACACATTACAATAAAATAGGTAGAATTACCCACTATTTTGAGCAACCTTGAGCAATCTTTTACAAATGTAACATTACTTTTTAGCAAGCTCTATGATGTTACCGAGTACACCAAAGATGTTAAAGAAAAATTAAATAAGTTAGATGTGGACATGAAGGCTAGTGCTCAAAAGTTCTAGCTTGAACATAGTTCAAGCTCATTACATCACATGAAGGTGAATTTTTTGTTAGAATTGTAGGCAGAGCTACTTAGAGAAGAAGCTAGGACCAAGTCTACACTGATTAACATCTAGAATACAATCCTCCTAGTCATGGACCAAATGCAAAAATATATTGCTTATTCAAAAACATTGATCCAAGACAACAATTTTTCTATAGCAGATCACATAATTGAACTTTTTGCAGAAGTTCAAGTGGCAATCTCCACTTGCAAAATTTTGCAAGATAATTGGTATAAGACATTGTGTCTTATTCTCAAGGTGCACTCCAAATTTCTCTCCCATTTTAGTGTCTCTATTTGAATTTATTGTATATACTCTTTGGCATTATTGTCAAACAGGGGGAGTAAGAGATGAACAAGAGAAGAGAGCAAGGGGAGTAAAAGAGACTTGTGAAGAAATAAGAAAGAAAATGAATTGACATATGTATAGATAAAAGCTTTGTATGCCATATGTATGGGGGAGACATGTAAGATATGTATATATAGTAGCTTTACAAAGATCAATTTTGGAAAATCAAAATCAGAATGTCAGTTAACATAATTTTTGGTTCATAAGTGTTTTTCTCACTAATGTCAAAGGGGGAGATTGTTGGTATTATGTTATATTTGTCATTAGTTACAACACTTATTCGATTCTTAATTCTTACCGAGCTTATCACTCAGTCTTTAGTTTATATCGAGCATTCAGTGGCTACCTTGTAAGCTTAGCAGTTAAGTAGTTTACACCAAGCATTCCTAAAGCCACTGAGTTTCTCAGTGTCTACCATGCTTCATAGTGTCTATCGAGTAGTAAGTTTGTGTCATGGAGATTTAGTGTATACCAAGTGTTGGAAGAAGCAGTGTTTACCAAGTGAAGCAAGGTAAACTTAGTGTGCAGTATCTACTAAGTCACCAGTGGTTATCGAGTTTAGAACTACTTTGAGTGATTAGTATGGATCGAGCCTTCACTTCTACCAAGTGCATGATGATGCCGAGTAATGCAGTGGACACTGTATATTAGAAGGTCATCGAGTCAGTTCAATGAACCCAAGTTATTTACTATTGGGCCGACTTTGTAATGTATTTGTTCACTTATGTTTTGGCCAACCTTGAAATTTTATAAATTTGAAAGCTATTTATGTAAGATGTATTGTAAGATATTAAATATATCAAGGAATAGTGAAGTAATGTGAAGTAATTTTGAAAAGTATCTACGAAGGATTTTCAGTAGTAATTCAAGGAATACAACAAGGTCAGTACAGAGGAAGAAAAGTTACATTCATCACATGAGCTGATCAGTGCATAAAGGATCTTTTCAATAATCAATTTTAAGTAGATCTACTACCTCATCTTAACAACTGAATTAGCTTCTAAATCCTTTAACAGGGTAGACTTAACAGTCTTTGTATAAATCTCTTAACCGAGTGCATACTTAATTGTATGTTTGAAAATCCTCTAACAAGGTGGACCTAACATCCTTTGTGCTCCTAATAGGGAGATCACCAGAAGTGATCAATGTAAGCCTTAATAGGCCAACTTTATGTTGTAGTATTGAAGTTTTGTGGGTATCATCCCCACCCCAGTTTTACTTTCTATTTGGAATGTTTCTGGGTCACCAAAATATTGTGTTCGTTTGTGTGATGAATGTTTTATCTTTCAGAACTAATGTATTCATTAGCATAGATGGATGTGTGGTAAATTTAAAGGAAATTTTTTAAGTTATTAATTCACCCCTCCCCTCTTAGTAACTTGTTATATCTTGAATATTTCCAACAACTTGTTAGGAATGGCATCAGAGTTTTGAGGAGATGGGAGTACAAATCATACAAGGAAATTTGAACCTCTTACACAACATCTAGAACAACACTAAAAAATTGGTATTCATTATAAGCCAAGATTTTGAGCTAATGGATGAAGCGTGTACTTGGGATAATGACTTACAAGTACTCAAATCTATAAAAGGGGAAAGGTATGAGATGCTAATTGAGATATACTCCACAAATGAGCTGGATAAACTAGATGATTGGATAGAGAAAATATCCTTAAGTAATAACATCATGGAAGGGTTACATCAAGGAATTCAACAGATACAAAATAGATCTCAAGAGAAATTTTTGGAAGCAAATAAATACTACAATGCAACTAGCCTTGATATTTTTGAAGATGAGTCGAAGACCAAGCTTTCCTTAGTGCAAACAATGGTTCAAAAATTTGGAGATACATTTGAAAATTCTTCATCAGAAGATGATGTGAGACAAGCATTCAAAACTAAAGAAGCATTGTTTGAACTAAATACTATGCTTGAGGATTTTGCGGAAACAAGAATATATAAGTAAGCCACTATTGACAAGCAACTTTAAAAATAAGTATGATTGATAGATCTAATAGAGGCAAACTAAGAGGAAGAAATGATAGAGAAGTTCAAAATTAAAAAATTTAGACATCATTTTGGTATGAAGGGGATGAAAACTCAGATGTTGGAAAGTCATTTTTGACATGTACAGGAAATTTTGAATTTTTGGGCCCTATCACATAGGTGCCTAGGTGTGAAGGTGCATTTTTCTTAGAGATGCACCAACAATTTTGAAGAAGAAGTAATGCACTCATAGTTAACTTCCAATTTCTATTTTAGAGCATTCCATGCATTAGAAACACATTTTGATGGTAGTTCTATTTCTAGAGATGCTTAGAAAAGGCCAAGCCTCCATTTTTGGAGCTCTTAATGACTCGTAGATCATGTCATGGCTTCTACATTTTTATCTTCTAATTATTTTATTATTTTAAATCATGTAAAGACTCATTAAGGGGCACGATAAAAGTACAATATTGTGTCACCTTTCAAGATGACTTATCAAAACAACTAAATCTAAGTATTTCTATATAAAAATCAATTTTGTTCAAACATATAATCTTGAAATTTTTATTCTAGCTAAGTTATATATGGTCCCACAATTTTACAATTGGGAATCTCCATTAAATACATATTTTATACTAGTTTGTATCCAATTACTAAAGAAATAAAATTATTTCAAAAAACTGGCATTTCAATAAATCTTACTATTTTTTATGATATTTTTTTAATAACATATAAACACCATTTTATAGAGCTCAAGTCTAGAATATTCTCATATAGAGTTCTTAATTTTTAAATTGGATATAGTATATTGTAATTTAAAAATTCTATAAATGTGCATTTTAACACTCAAGAAGATGTCAATTTTGAGAAAGAAAAAATATTAAATTTAATAAATAAAAAAATAAAAATGATATGACGTTCTAGAGGAGTATCATCTCCCAAAATGTATAATTGTTCTTTTCGTTGTAATAAATTTATTTTGAAAAAAATGGGGCAAGAGATGAAAACTATCAATTTCGGGTGAGTTGAAATTTGAATTGTTATAAAAGAAAAAATATACATCTAAAGATAATTTTAATTTTTGATTTCTCTAGTTTCATATGTTATCTATTACATAATAATAGATGAAAGGGAGAATAGTTTATTTCCATATAGTTTTTTGGTGGGAACTAGACCCCTAATTTTTAGTATTTTTAAAAAATAACAAAGTTATCTTTAGAAATTAGGAAAATAGATCAATTCTTATTCAAAATAATTATTTAAAATTATAATCCTAATCTTCATCTATTTCTACACATTTTATTAGTTTACTTCATTTTCAAATTCTAATTAATTATACCATCTTTATGTCATTGAAGGTGAATAGTTGTACTTATGTTAGTATTTTCATTCATAAAAGTATGACATAGGTTTGTGCTTTTACCCATCCATTAATTGATATAAACAAGGGTGGAGACATACTTAGCACTATCTAGAGAGTGATTTTATATATAATTAGCTTTATTTTATTAATTTTTAAGCAAGGGTTTGCATTACAAGAGCTCTCACTCCTAATAGAAAAGGACAAGAATATTTCTTTTAAATACATGGATGTAATATGTACTCCATGCCATTATTTTGATGCAATAATATATTCTATTGCTGCTCTCATTCTTTGTGTAGTGATTTTTTCCTAAGTATATTATTTTTGTGAATGCATGTTCATGAATAATAACAGATCCAGTGGTTTTATTGTGTTGTGGTGCTTGTGTGATCTTTTAGTTCTTGTATTTTCCTTGTGTTAACAAATTCTATTGTTGTAAAAAATTGGAGGAGGGGTCACTTTGTTCTTGCATAGCATTTTTTCTTATGTGAGTGCACTTTCTATGGCCTCACAATTTGATGAAACAAGAAACATCTTTTAGTTATTATTGAAGTTCCTAATTTTACTAGTTTCCTACCTTATCCTTTTGATAATTTAATTCACAAACATATTTTTAGTTTTGCTTATGTCTATTAGGAATTTCCCTTTTAGTAATTTGCTTAAAATCTCTAATTATTTTATCTTTGTTATTTTATTTTCAAATAATTGGTTAAAATAGGAATTCATATAGTTGCATTGATAAATAGCATTCATCATAAAATAAGAAAATACAAAAAGAATATATCTTCCTTTGTGGTTACATTTTTAGAGGAGTTTTGTGTATTGATTAATACTAGAAAATGCATCCTTGGGAACATACACATTTATCTTCAATTCAACCACCTAACAAGTTTAAAAATAGCCATCAAAAACCTTGGAGTTGGTCATTGATCAACTTTTCAAGAGAGAGACCCAAAAGGATTTCTTCTATTAAGAATTGTGGGAAATGACCACCCAACATGCAATAGTATAAGACATTCAAAGTATGATACTTCCTCACATGGAGGTGATGCAAAAACATCTTGCACATGGAAAGACAATAGTTCATGACACAATTTTCTTAGTTGCATATCTCATGATGGAGTTATGAGTTGAACTTCAGATTGAACTATAGATTTTAAAGGTATTGCAAGAAAATTGGGATAAAACTATGTCTTTAATTTTTAAGGTGCATCATGATTTCCTCAATCATTTTAGTATTACCTTGTAAAGATATTTTTATGGAATTTATAACAAAAACAAGGTGGAGAATATATAGAAGAAAATGTAAAGAGAAATATATACTAGGGAATATATACGTATATATAAAGAAGATGATTAGATGTATCGATAAACAATTTTTATTTTTGAAAACTCCAACATTCAATTTATTTGTGACTGAGCCAGAGTTTTTAGTTCAAACTGAGTTGCACAACCAAGCACATGGAAAGGCGGAGTTTGATAGAAAATTTTGATCAAGATATTTTGGATTGTAGATAAATCTACATAAGATAAGTGCTTTTGTCACTAATTCCAAAGGGGAAGATTGTTGACCCTATCACAACACAATATCAATTAGTGACAAAACACTTATGTTATTGTTGTATTTTAATCTTCCCGCCAAAATTCATAATTCATATTGCCCTTCCTGCCTTTGAAATATCCATAGTCAAATACCCATGAAATATTTAAAAAATTCCAAATTTTTGAACCTTATGCGGCCCACAAGTTCTCCTTTGTCAAATCCAAGAAGATCTACGATAGGCGCTATCTCACCATCGAAAGTTGCACGAGATTTATGTTCGCGACATGGCACCCTGATGACACGTGTCCAGTGGGTCCAACGAGTCAGGCAACATGTTTTGGCAGGTCAAAAAAATTCCACGACACCGTGGGCGCTATGTTGCTATCATGTGTTGGTTGAAAAATCTTCATAGTGACATAGCGCCCGACGAAAAAGGTTTCACGACGGGCAGGTTGCATTACTGGCAGAGTTTTACGACGGGTAGGTTGTAACACACTGGAAAATGTTTATGGTGGGCCAAGAAAATATGTGGTTCACAGGCCAATAGGGAGGTGCCAAGTGTATGAGTCAGAGCATCAAGCCCAACAAATTTTATAGGGAAGGATGTGCAGAGTACGAGGTGGTTGTGATCGTCAAATTGAAAGAGATCAATAGCAGGTGCCATCGTGCTATGAGGAACTGCTCGAGAGATATCAACAATGACATAGCGCCTAGGCACCATGTGTCCCCTCAGTAGCGTCAAGTAGTATAGACCCTCCAGATTGGTGCCTTGTCAGACCAAGGTGGTGCTTTGTTAGGCCAATAAGGAATAGCCACGTATGCCAGGTCAGAGTACAGATAGATTGTGGGACCAAATCTTCAGCACGGCTAGTGCAGTAAAATGGTAAGATCTCCACCATCGGATCTACAGAGATCAAGGGTAGGTGCTATTGCGCTATGAAAAAGCTACACAAGATTTATGATAGCGAGTTGGTACCTAAAGGACACATGTCCTCATGGGTTTAGGTTTGAAGGCATAGGAAATACAAACAGTTGGCACGTGGCTAGTTCCCATTGATTGGTACACTGAGGGGCAAGGGGCAGTATCTATCTTGCTTGCTGTCAAATCAAGGAAAATCAACGAAAGGTGCCATGTCACCATGGTGAAGTTGTGCGATCTTTATCATAGCAACATGACGCCCTTTCACCATGTGTTAGTGGGGCCAGGTCTCGCCAGGGTGCGGTCGCTGAAGTGATGCCAGGTGTGATGTTAGCATTTCGTCAGCCCAGAAGTTGAAAAGCAAGCACGGAACATGACGAGTCTTCATGATCGTCAGATCAGGGAAGATGAACGAAAGGCGCTGTCTCACTATGGTGAAGTTGTGTGATCTTTACCGTAGCGACATAGCATCTTACTGACATGTGTCTCGCTGGCTCGGCCAAAGTTGGTGGTTGATGGCTGGCGGTTCATGCAACCATCACGGTCAACATGACAGTTAGTTTTGATGTTACGGCTAGATGGTGGAAAGGTGGCACAGTCAAGTTAAAACCACTAGGCATTATGTTGCTATCAGAATTTTTGAAGACCTTTTCAATAGTGACATGGCACCCAGTCAATATTAGGGGTGGTCAAACATGGAAAGGGTTTCTAGAATGGTAGAAGGAAGGAATTTGATTGGCCCGCGTGGCCCAGTCAGCATGTGGAACCATTTTACCATGCTGATCCTGCTGATTCATGAACCTAAAAGGTGAAGGTGATTGATTTTGTTGCACGATCTGATCTTTATGATCAATCCCGACCTACCAGAAATGAATGCGAAATATAGGGAGAACACTCCACTGTCTTAGTCAATCCATTTACCTAGTCTAAACATCGATGGCACCATTTCTAGATCCTCTTAGGACACCTGTTGTAATAAAAAAATGATTTTCCTCAAATTTCCATGATTGTCCTCCACAGGACTTAGTGGCAGGTAGCTATAGGGTCATTTCAGCAGGAAAAGATCTCAGTTATGCCTAAACTATAAAGGCAGATTTTGTAGTTTTTGTAGTGGGACTCCTTTCTGATTTCTCTGCTACTGCTCATAGGTCTACAGTGTAAAATTCCCTTTGTAAAATTCCCTTTATACTATATCTATTTTCGGCCTATTGGATAATATATAAGTGAAATCATTTTCCTTGTGTTATTCAGTTTGGTTTCCTAATCTATATGTGGTTGTTGATTGACATAAGTTTGGGTGTGTATGTCTTTTGAATGTTATCTTGGTTTGGTAGTGCATATATGGGCAGAAATGAGTCTGAACACTCTATTTTGGTGCATCACCTCCTTAGATTAGACTAGGTAGATTTTCTTTCGTGCTCTCCTTCTCCCTTTTCCTCTCCAAGAAGTAGATAGGTGCGCCCTAATAGTAAGAGGAAGCCGGCCTTCTCTGGAGACTCAACCTCATAGTTCAAGTCCCACAGCTTGGAGGTTGTTTCCATGTTTCACTAGGTTGTCCTCACCCATAGGCCTTGGACAAGGGTGAAAACCTAAGTGAAAAAAGATTTTGGCATGCCTGGTGGGACACTTTTCCAAACAAATTCAAGGTCCACTGGTGTCAAGAAGAAAGAGTTTCAGAGATTAATGTTGAAGAGGTAGTGTTGGCTTTAGTATCCAAGCCTTCAAGAGGTTGATTCTTCAAAGTACTTGGCGACTTTGAACATCAACACATCTAGTTCCAGGCCAAAGCTATAGTGATTCATGCCCAGAGCTAAAACAAGGGCGTCTTCTAGAGGTAAATTTCAATATCAAGATCTTTCTCTTTCAAATCCTAGAAGGAGGACTAGAACTTCATTATCACCAGTTAGGGGTATAATAACAGTTAATATACCTATAAGATCTATCTCTACTCCTCATGTTGCTCGAACTCAGCCTAGACTGCCATCAACACTCATCAATAGAACACTTTTTTACATGGCACAACCAAGAGTTCATGCTTTTGCCACCTTTAATGGTGGAAGTCCTCTATTGTTAGCCCAAAGACATGATATACCAGTATCTGCACAAAAAAGTATACCTGATTTTACTGGTGAAACTTCCATCTCACCTTTAGAGCATATCCAAGAAGTAGCAAATGTCTATAATATTCATGGTATCACAGAGGATGATGTTGTTGTCAAACTTCTAGCCTCATCTTTAAAAGGAAAAGCATTACAGTGCTATAGAGGCTTAGCTCATGGTTCTATAACTGATTGTGATGGACTAGGAGTAGGGTTATGCAAACATTTTGAGGATAGAAGTGACCATCTGTCACTTTTAGAGTAGCTGACTACTATAAAAAGGGCCCCCCATGAATGTATGACTAATTTTAACTATAGATTTCAAAAGACATGGGATGGAATACCTACTACAGTGAAACCTACCCCTGGTAATGCCTTCTTGGATTACCTTAGAGCTTTTAACAATGATATTGCCACTACAATCCAAACTATGGGAGGAGATACCTTGCCTAATGCTTATGAGATAGCCATAAAAGCTGAGAACATCCTAATACAAGGAGGAAAGTTGGCTCCAAGGCCCCCTATGTCTTTCTTTCCTGATGTTCCCAACCACCAACCAGCAATGGCCCCTCTACCTACAACTTCTACATCACAAGCCCTTCCTCCAGTCCCTCAAGCTTCCACCTCCTCAAATGGGATAGATGAACTCAAAGAAATGCTCCAAGGTCTAGTGCTGAATAGAGATAAGAGAGAGAAGAACTTGGATAAAAAATTGCAAGAATAGGGGAGGGAGCTGAAAGACCAAGGGAAGAGATTAGAGGATATTTTTTCTATAATACAAAAAATGAGTAACAAGGTGGTGGCCTTAGAAAGGCAGCAAGCTCAAGATGGCAAGCCTCCCCAATTGCAATATCAGGCTCCAAATGGTGGTAGGCCTCCTAATCAGTGGAATAGCTCTTTTGATCAGGGTAGGCAAAATAGTCATGCTTCTGCTTCAAGCTCAAATTAGAATAGAGCTATAGTCCCTCAAAATAACTTGGCCCAAGATCAAGATTTATGTCCTTCCTGCAACTATTCTTATGCCTATTGCATGTGCCAGAAGGCAGAATCTTATTTGGCCCTGACTGACCATGAACTTGCAGCAAAGCAATCATATAAGGAGGATCATCCCAAGGAGGCATCGTATACTCAAGGACATGATGATTGTTCTTTCATGAATCATCAGATTGGGGAGCATTGTAATGTAAACCAGGATTCTGTTGCTCATAACACAAGAAGTAAGAAGAGAGCTATGGAACATGCTGCCCCTCCTTCTCCTAAGTAGGCCTCAACTTCAAGTGTTGCACCTCATGCACATGCAGCAAATGAACAAACAAGTACTTCACAATAGCAAAAGCAAGATTCTAGAAAGAAAGATGTAAGTGATCCTTATGTTGCTCCATCTCAACCTCTTATAAGTGTAGCTCCCAAAGTTTCTACCAAAGTTCCTAATACACCATTCAGTGTGGTAGATCAAATGAAGAAGACATATGTGAACATTTCTATGTGGGATGTTGTTGCTACCATACCAATGCAGAAGAGGATGCTACAGCAAGAATTAGAGAAGATTGAACCCAAGGATCAACCATCTATCATGGAGAGTGCCACAAGTCTAGTACAACCAGCAGGGGATGTGGAGATAAATAAAAATGTTAGACCTCCTCCATTCTATGTTTCTCTGATTATAGGGGGCAAATTAGTCCACAATTACATGATAGATTCAGGGGCTAGTAGCTCAGTAATGCCTAGGTGTGTTGCTGATGCTTTAGGAATAAAATATGAGCCCATTGTTAGGGATGTGTTACAATTAGATGGTAGTACTATCAAAAATGTAGGTATCCTTAGGAATGTGAGGATGGCCCTACATGCATGCCCTGGTTGCACTGTGATTCAAGACATATCTATTGCTGAAGTCAAGCCCTATTTTGCTATCTGTCTTTCAAGAGACTTCACTGCTCAAATTGGTGGATTCATATCTACTGATTGGTCATATATGTCATTTAAGACCAGATATGGAGCCAATGCCTCAATTAGAGTAGAACCTCAAGCCCTTCATCACACGAAATCTTACAACCCCAATCCCATCAACATGAATTGCCCCATTCTAGAGATGGATGAAAATGGCATAGTAAATGAGCCTGCCACTTCCATAGCAGAGATCCCTAATTTCTTCTTGGATAAATGGGAAAATTAATATCAGTTTGAGCCTATGTTAGAGACTCTTGAGACAGGCCTTAGTAGATATTTCATAATAGAGAAAGATGCTCAAGTTCCTGATCTTATTGGGACTAATGATGATATAAGTGGAACATGGAGTATGTACTTTGATGGATCAAGGAATAGAAATGGAGTAGGGGCTGGTGTTATGTTGATCTCTCCTACACAAATAAGATACTACTTCTCCTTTAGACTCCAATTTAGTTGCACCAATAATGTGGCCGAGTATGAATCTTTGATTTAAGGTCTCTTACTTGCCCAAAAGAGAGGAATTCAAGCCTTGAGAGTATATGGAGATAGTGAGTTGGTAGTTAACCAAGTGAGAAACTAGAATATCACCAAAAATGGCCTGCTCAAGTCTTACAAACACAGAGTCTGGGATTTGCTTGAGGGCTTCAATGCATTTAATATTCAAAGCATTCCTAGGAAAGAAAATAGACATGCTAATAGACTTGCAGCAATGGGTGTAGCTTATGATGTACCAGGGAATCTCGAGGAAGAAAAGAAGCAACAAATAAAGGTGGTAATGAGGCCTGCCATCCCTAAAAACAACACTCATTGGTAGGTGTTACAATTGCTCATGGAAAATCTCTGAATATGGGGAAGGTATGTTCTGAAACTGAGCAAGAAAACTTCATTCATTTATGTCAAGAATTTAATGATGTATTTTCTTGGACATATGATGACTTAAAAGGGTTTGACCCTAGTTTGTTTTAGCATACCATAGATTTAATTGATAAGGCCAAACCAGTAAGGCCAAAAAAGAGGCTAGTGAATCCTAAGATTGAACCTCTAATGAGAAAAGAACTATCCAAGTTGATAGAGGCTAATATAATATTTCCTATCAAACACTCATCATGGGTAGCTAACCTTGTCCCTATAAGGAAGAAGAATGGATAAATCAGACTATGTGTGGACTTTAGGGATCTTAATCAGGCTTCTTTTAAAGATCACCATCCTCTCCCTTCAATGGAACAAATTCTGTCCAGAGTTAGTGGGTCAAGGAGATTCTCTTTTCTTGATGGATTCTCTGGTTATAATCAAGTGTTGGTTAAAGAATCTGACAGACATAAGACAACATTTACTACGAAATGGGGCACCTATGCTTATTAGAAGATGCCATTTGGGCTAACAAATGCAGGTGCCACATTTCAAAAAGCAATGGAGTTGGCCTTTAAAAAATTAATTGACAAGTTTATCTTAGTATACCTTGATGATATAACTGTATATTCAAAAAATGTAGAAGATCATTTTGATCATCTAAGATAGGTATTTCTAAGATGTAGAGAGCTTGGGGTCTCCCTTAACCTAGCCAAGTGTTTCTTTGCTACAAGCCAAGGAAAGTTATTGGGACACATTGTATCTAAGGATGGGCTGACCATTGATCCAGAAAGAACAAAGGCAATACTTGCCCTTCCTCTTCCTAAACACAAGAAGGGGCTGCAAAGATTCCTTGGTAGGATAAATTTTGTAAGAAGGTTTATTCCTAATCTTTCTACCATGGTGAAACCTCTTACAGCTATGCTTAAGAAAGGTATGGCCTTCTCATGGACCAAGGAAGGGAAGGAGAGTTTTGAAGAGATCAAGACAACCATAGCCTTAGCCCCTACTCTCATGAACCCAAAATTTTGAAAAAGATTTCATCCTCTACACTCTAGGTGGTGAGTCAAGTATCTCTACTGTCTTGACTCAAACAAATGAAAAGGATGAGGAGTAGCCCATAGCCTTCTTTAGTGAAGGGCTCAAGGAATATGAAGATAAGTACAACTTTGTTGAGAAGAGGCCCTTGCGGTCATCAGAGCCTTGAAAAAATTCAAGCACCTCTTATCCCATAATAAAATCCATTTGTTGGTGCCCCATGCCAGTGTAAAAGACTTCTTGTTAAGCAAATATATCGGTGAAAAGAGTGCTAGATGGATCACTAAGGTAATGGAGTATGATGTTGATATTCACATCACCAAGCTGGTAAGAGGGATAGGATTGTGCAAATAAATGTTATCAGGCCAGGATTCAGATGAAGAGGCTGCTATGGTAATAATAGAGCAGCAAGAGGTAAGAAATGATAATGGTCCAAGGAGTTGGATAAATGATATGAAGAGCTTATTATCAGGGAATGGATACCCTCAGGGATTGGATAGAGCTAAAAGAAGACAATATAGACTACAGTCCATTCCCTATGTTGTAATTGATGGTATCCTATTCAAGAGGGATTTTAATGGGACCCTATTGAGATGTGTTAAAGAGGATCAGGCTGAGAGGATGATAAAGGAACTTCATGATGGCCCAGATGGTGGCCATTTCTCTGCAAGAACAACTGCCATGAAGATCATGAGGGCTGGTTATTATTCGCCATCTCTGTTCCATGATTGTTATGGATATGTGAGGAGATGTGAGAAATGTGCTTTCTTCTCAGGCAAATAGAGGCTTGCAGCTCTCCCTCTTCGTCCTATTCAGGTGGATCAGCCCTTTACCCAATGGGGGTTGGATTTTATAGGCCCCATTAATCCTCCATCTAGTGTAGGTCATAAATGGATTTTGGCTGCTACTGATTATTTCACTAGATGGATAGAGGCAGCTACCTTGAAGGATGCCACAGAACCATCAGTTGTTGAATTCCTTGATGGAATTGTTTCTAGGTTTGGTGCTCCTTCTACTATCATTTCGGATAGTGCTAAGTCTTTTATTGGAACCCAGATTTGTGCATGGGCAATGAATCACAATATCTACCTGAGCACATCATAAAATTACTATCCCCAGGGTAATGGTTTGGCTGAGTCTTCCAACAAGAATCTGATCAGAATCATGAAGAGGACAACAGAAGACAATCAAAGGGTCTAGCATAAAAAATTAAGAACTGCTCTGTGGGCTGATAGGATAACACCCAAGAGATCTGTTGGGAATTCACCTTTTGTGCTGGTATATGGTAGAGAGGCCAGACTCCCAATCTCATTGGAATTCCCATCCTTGGAGTTGGCTCATCAGCTTGAACTGATTGAAGATAATGCCATGTCAGTAAGAATGGTAGAGCTGATTGAACTAGAAGAAAAGAGAAATAAAGCTATGCAAACCCTAGAGATACATCAACAGTAGATGAAAAGGAGTTTTGATAAGAAAACTAGGGTCAAAACCTTCAAAGAAGGGGATTTAGTTCTAAAGTGGGATGCAGATAGGGCAAAACCAGGAAGACATTCCAAGTTTGACCCACTATGGAGTGGCCCCTATCTAATTGCTAGTTGCAAGCAGAATAATGCATTTCAGTTGAGCAGGCCAAATGGAGAAATTTTGCCCATTCCAGTCAATGGGATCTATTTGAGGCCCTGTTTCTGAAAATTTGGGAATTCTTCTATATAGCTAGTTTAGTTTCTTTCTGTTGTTTCCTGCTTTTCAAGAAGTGTGCGGGCACAGTTGTCTTCCTGTAAGGTAGCAAATTTTGAGGTGTCTCAGGTTGCAAAGGAAGTTTTGTTTTTTGGTTTCCAGTTGCAGTTGCAGAGCTAGGGTTTTCAATGTTTTGATCTCCTCACAGAAGGGTTAGGGTTTTGTAGTTCTCAGATTCATACTTTTTGACTCCATGGCCCAATGGATATAGGCACTCGTCATGTATTGAGCAGGCTAATGCCCCCTGTGAGTTGCCAGAAGTGTTGCATTTTAATCTTCCTACCAAAATTCATAATTCATATTGACCTTCCTACCTTTGAAATATCCATACTCAAATACCCGTGAAATATTTTAAAAATACCAAAGTTTCAAACCTTATGCGGCCCATAAGTTCTCCTTCGTCGGATCCGAGAGGATCTACAGTAGGCGCTATCTGGCCATCGAAAGCTTCATGAGATTTATGTTCACGACATGGCACCCTGATGACACGTGTACGGTGGGTCCAATGGGTCGGGCAACATGTTTTGGCGGGTCAAAAAAATTCCACAGCACTTTGAGTGCTATGTCGCTATCGCATGTTGGCCGAAAAATCTTCATAGCGACATAGCGCTTGACGAAAAAGGTTTCACGGTGGGAAAGTTGTGTCACCGAGAGATTTTTACGGCGGGCAAGTTGCGTCACACCAAAAAATGTTTATGGTAGGCCGGGTGAATATGTGGTTCACAGGCCAATAGGGAGGTGCCAAGTGTATGAGTCAGAGCATCGGGCCTAGTGATTTTTAGAGGCAAGGATGTGTAGAGTACGAGGTGGTTCTAATCGTCAGATTGAAAGAGATCAACGGTAGGCACCATCGCGCTATGAGGAACTGCTTGAGAGATATCAATAGTGACATAGCGCCTAGGCACCATGTGTGCCCTTAGTAGGGTCAAGTAGTACAGACCCTCCAGGTTGGTGCCTTGTCAGAACAAGGTGGTGCTTCGCTAGGCCAATAGGGAATAGCCACGTATGCCAGGTCAGAGTATAGATAGATTATGGGACCAAATCTTCAACGCGGCCAGTGTAGTAAAAGGGTAAGATCTCCACCGTCAGATCTGCAAAGATCAAGGGTAGGCACTATCGCGCTATGCGCGAGATTTATGATAACGAGTTGGGGCCTGAAGGACATGTGTCCTCGTGGGTCCAAGTTTGAAGGTGCAAGAAATAAAAGCAATTGGCACATGGCTGGTTCCCATTGATTGATACACTGAGGGGTAGGGGGCAGTATCTATCTTGCTTGCCATCAGATCAAGGAAAATTGACAGAAGGCGCCATGTTGCCATGGTGAAGTTGTGCAATCTTTACCATAGTGACATGATGCCCTTTCATCACATGTTAGTGGAGCCAAGTCTCACCAGGGTGCGATCACTGAGGTGATGCTAGGTGTGCTGTTAGCATTTCGTGGGCCCAAAAGTTGGAAAGCAAGCATGGAACATGACGAGTCTGCATGATCGTCAGATCAGGGCAGATCAACGAAAAGCACTATCTCGCTATGGTGAAGTTGTGCGATCTTTACCATAGTGACATAGCATCTTGCTGACACGTGTCTCACTACCTTGGCCAAAGTTGGTGGTTAATGGCTGGCGATCAGTGCAATCGTCACGGTCAATGTGACAGTTAGTTTTGATTTTACAGCTAGATGGTGGAAAGGTGGGGAAGTCAGGTTAAAACGATTAGGCATTATGTCGCTATTAGAATTTTTGAAGACTTTTTCAATAGCGACATGGTGCCCAGTCAATATTAGGGGTGGTCAAATGTGGAAAGGGTGTCCAGAATGGCAGAAGGAAGGAATGTGATTGGCCCGCATGGCCCAGTCAGCATGTGGAACCGTTTGACCTCACTGATCCTGTTGATTCATGAACCTAAAAGGCGAAGGTGATTGATTTTGTTGCATGATCTGATCTTCATGATCAATCTCAACCTACCAGAAATGAATGAAAAATATAGGGAGAACACTCCACTATCTCAGTCAATCCATCTACCCAGTTAGAACATCGATGGCACCATTTCCAGTCCTCTCAGGATACTTGTTGCAACAAAAATTAGATTTTCCTCATATTTCGACAATTGTCCTTTGCAAGACTTAATGGCAGGTAGCTGCAGGGTCATTTTAGCAGGAAAAGATCTCAGTTATGCCTGAACTATAAAGGCAGATTTTGTAGTTTTTGTAGGGGGACTCCTTTCTAATTTCTTTGCTACTACTCGTAGGTCTGCAGTGTAAAATTCCCTTTGTCTCTGAGCTGTATAACATTCTATATCATCTCCTTCAGCCATCAATGTGTATGTGCATCCGTCTTGCCTCTCATTGGTGTATTGTTGAGATTTGTGGCTTGCATACTGTATCTATTTTCGGCCTATTGGATAATATATAAGTGAAATCCTTTTCCTTGTGTTATTCAGTTCGGTTTCCTGATCTGTATGTGGTTGTTGATTGACATAAGTCTGGGTGTGTATGTCTTGTGAATGTTATCTTGGTTTGGTAGTGCATATATGGGCATAACTGAGTCTGAACACTCTATTTTGGTGCATCACCTCCTTAGATTAGACTAGGTAGATTTGCTTTTGTGCTCTCCTTCTCCCTTTTCCTCTCCAAGAAGTAGATAGGTGTGCCCTGATAGTAAGAGGAAGTCGGCCTTCTTCGAAGACTCAACCTCATAGTTCAAGTCCCACAGCTTGGAGGTTGTTTCCATGTTTCACTAGGTTTTCCTTGCGCATAGGCCTTGGACAAGGGTGCAAACCTAAGTGACAATAGTTATCTAGGAAGGTAGGTTAATACTAAAGCTGAGCTTTCCATTAGATAGGTTGTTTCAATTAGCCTGAGTAGTTTAAGAATATATTATGTTAACCAAGCTTATAGCATAAAACAAGTTATCAACATGAGCCAAGTTCACAATGTGGACCGAGTTCACAATTCTCTTTGAGTTCTCAGTACAAACTAAGATACCAATTCAAGATAGTATGCTCCAATGTCACCTGAGTACCACCTAAGCTCATTGTATTTCATAGCATTGACATAACACCAAAATACATAGTGGGACCCAAGCTTCAACATTTGGGAGACTCAAAGGAATAATTTCTAACATATAATGAAGATATTTCTTGTGTGAGCCAACTTGGAATGAAATCTTTTTTGATGGATATATAAGGAAGGAAAATTATTTTTTCTAAGATGGGATATATATGAAAATTTTATTATAAGAAGTGAATACAGAGTAGACTGAGTAAGTAGGTTACAAAGAAGTATAAAGGTAAAAGAACAAGTATTCTAATTGGGAAAAAATTTAGAGGTTCCTGATTCACCCCCCCCCCATCACCTATTTGTCATTATATTTCCAATAGAGACTACATGGTCTACAAAATAGTATAGTTTCTAATCTAGATACCAAAATTTTTGGGTATTTTTGGCATACATTTTAGAAGAAGTTAAAGACAAATTTGAATTCAACTCATCCCATCATTGATAGACTGATGGATAAACAAAATTTATCAATTAGAGTTTGTGGAATTTGTTGAGATGTTTGGTTTTAGATAAGCCAAAAGTTTGTGATTATGTTTTACCATAGGAAGAATTTTTGTACAATAATTTTGTCGATAGGAGTATTGTTAAATCACCATTCTATGTTGTATATGGGAGAAGTCCCATATATACTTTTGAATTGAGGTAGTTGGATAAAGGAGAGATAAGGAGTGCTAAAACACAATTTTTTTTGAGAATTTTAAGAACATCCATGAGGAGGCAAGGAAGTACATTACAGAAATGAATACATAGTATAACACTATAGAAGATGTGAAAAAGAGGGATAAAGAATTATATTTTGGAGATGAAGTATGGTTCATTGGACAAACGACATATTTGTAGTGGATACATATTTGTATTGGATTGTTGTGTGGGAAGAAGAACAAGGAACAAAGTATATGAAGAGTATTTGATAAAGTCAAAAGGAAGTGAAGTGGAGGATACATCATGGCTAGCATGGGAGGAGGTTGATCATCCTTGTTTTCTTCTAACTACATAAGATGTTATATGGTTAATTATCAAGTTACCCCAGCTATCTAATGTAGGAGGATCCCAGGTGTAAGGGAAATGTTGCATCTCACAAAAGTATTTCTAAGGAAATGTATAAGGACTATTCTTATGCAAAGTTTTTATTTGTGGAAGCTTGCTAATTTTCATAAGTTGGTATTGTATTCTTAGGTTGTTCTAATCTCATATATAGAGGTTCATATTTGAAATAAAAACATGCTAGATGAGTTTTATTATCATATCATATATATTAGTGCACTTATTGTAGATTTTTTTTGTGAATTTTTTCTAGCCAAACTTTAGGTCCAATGATGAAGGCCTAAATACCTTTGAAACAACATGAAACCTCAACTATAGATGCTTGTGTGATCAACCACTATATATTTCTAGATGATGACTTTGGAATGGGGTTATGCTAGCCCATCAAATCAATGGTTTGCTAGTTATGGTCTCCAAAAGAAGACCCATTCGAAATTAAAATTTGTAAATTACCTTGAGTTAGTATTCTATAATAAATTATAATAAAATGATATAATATGAGGTTGGACAACCTCGAGGGTTAGGGATTAGCGTCTAAAACATTCTTAGCAAGTAAAAAGTGTTGATGTAAGGAAAGCCCATAGCTTGTCTAGGGAAGTTTAGATGATAGTTTTTTTATCTATCTTTTAGACTATTACAAGGAAAGGACTCATGTAGGTTCAAATATTTTGATTCTATAACTCCATAGTTTTGGAGATAATAAGAAATTATATTTTTATCTCTCAATTTTTGTTGTTCTCTATTTCTATTCTTTATTGTGGTATTAAGAGGAGCACCCTTCATCAATCTACATCCACACATAGAAGATGGAGAACTTTTACCATATCAATACTTTTTATTTATCCTTACTAATTGTATCTTAAAATGAATATTCTACCTTTGGAAAATTTTAATCAAATATTTCCATTTAAAAATTAAAATAACTTATTTACCATTCAATCTCCTTTTATGTTAGATGTAGTTTTGATTTCTTCAATTGCAAAAAAATTCTTATCATAAGAAAGTGGAAAGGATATTAGTATCTTGAAGAAAAAATGATATTCATCCATGGTAGTCCATCAAATTCCATAAAAATGTTTCATCTTTTATACATATGTACAAGTATTTTCACAATATCTCATCCTCAAAGGTTCAAGCTTTTCTTTGAAAATTGGTAGCTTCAAATTCTTCACATAAGTGTCTCCTTCATGCAATGGTCCTAATTTCCCCATATGTCATGAGTAGTTTACAATTCCATGATATAAATTCATTTAGAATATAACAAGGAATTGTATAATGCTTCAACAACACTAATATAATTTTTAAATTCCTTCTAATAACTATTATCTTGAGATATATTAGTAGATAGTTTGTACTCCTTTTTTGTAATTTCCCAATATCTTGTTCACATGTAGATCAAGTGAGTAAGATCATTATTCCTTTCCATATGGCGTAGTTGGTTCCATCAATTTTATCTTGAATATACTTCTTAAAGGATATCATCATAGACATCATAAAGCTTTCAAGCTTCCAAAAGAGGACTAGGATCTAATACTAATTATTATAAATGCAAGTGCAAAAAACACAAATAAGATAGGAGAGTGGAGACATGAATCAATTGTGTGATGAAATTGATCCATAAAAGTCATTCACCACAATAGAAACTTGGATAAGCATTAATAGATACAACACATTGACATAATTTTTAACATGGAAACTTTGTTGGGAGAAAACCACGAATGGAATCAAGAGTAAGTGACAGAAGTTAGGTTCCTATTTTATAGAGATCTTGTAAACTTGGAAAAAATCACTACAAATAGGTACACATTTTGAAAAAAATGAGCAATCAGATTAACCTAATGTGATCAATCAAAAGATTTTAAAAATGGGCTTTCTTTTTTCTAAAATGGGTAATCATTTTTAAAATAGGAGCCCAATGTTTTTCAAATAGGTGGACATTTTTTCTTTTTCTTTTGTAAATTATGCCTAGAAATTCATTTTTATTCAGTATTTTATTATTCTTAAAAATTGGCACATATTTTTAAATGTATGTGTATTTTTCAAAACAATTAGTTTACAAGCCATCTTTTACTTTGGAGTTTGTTTTGTGATAAACTTCTTGACACCAAACATATGGGTTGGGACTACAAAATAATGGCTAAGGTGCAAGAATCCTAGAGTTCAATCTTTCCATAATTTTTTGAAGGCCTTCTATATTGAGTTTATTGATGAAATGAAAAATCATAAGACTTCTTATTATAAATTTTTCAAAATGTAACTTTTTTAGTGCTTTAATTAATTATTTCTAGTTTGCATTATTTTCTCAATCAAAACTAGTAGCTAAAATTAAAATACCAAAGTTCACTAAACTTTTAATAATTTTTTATTTTTATGATTTTTGGAAAATAAATTAGACAACATAAATCTTTATAAAATTTTCTTTAAGATTATTGTTTTAAAAAATTAAATTTCTTTTGAACAATTATGGTTTTCATAAAGTAAGGATTTTAAAAATATAATTTATTGAAAATTTAAAATTAATAAAAATTTTCAATAATAAAATAGAAAAAAATTGCTAATCAATCTTGTGTGTCTGGAGTTTTGCACATGAAAAGGACTTATAAATTTTCCTTTATTAAGTTCAATGTGGTTCTATAAAAATAGATGTTTTTAAATATTCCTACTAAAGTATAATTTTGTTAGTATCCTATTTTAATACTCAATCTCTAAGTTCCTCTAAGTTTTATATTTGTTGGTAGAAAGTTTGAAAAATGAGAAAAATGGTTCCACTTTTTGTCTAAAAGTGGGACTCTACTTCTTGTAGCCACCTTCAAAATATATAGATAATGCACTAGCACATAATCCATGTTAACTCTATAATGTTATTGTACATCTGTTTGGCCTCTCTACATAGAGCTCACTACTAAAAGATACAAATGTGAAACAATCCTGAGTTAAATAACCCTAAGATTACATCAAGAAAATTAACTCTTGAATGAAAAAAATTGTATTCCTGACAAAAATCTATTGAATTATGAACAAACTGATAGCATCTTTGATGTATAAATAAAAATCCATTGAATTAGATGAATTCTCTGCCAATGTTTAGATGTCACTTACACACCTTCTTCTAATCATAGATATAATTGACTACCACATCTTTGTATCTCATACACTTATCACATACTCTACCACTTTTAATTATAAACTAATTTCATCCTTTTATACAATAAATCAACATAAACTAGGTCAACAATGATGAAGATTGTAATCACAATAATATATTCAAATAACCAATTTTATCCAAGATATATCAATTAGGACTTAATGTTTTAGACCAAAAAAAATAATCACCAACATGTACTGTGATTCATAGATCAAGCTCACAATCCAATACAACATACTAATTGACCAAGTCACCAAAGAAAGTATTGACATGCTTTATAAACTATTATGATGCCAATCATGTATCCAAATGCAATCAAACATCAAGAATAATAAAACATTAAGAAACCCAAAACACAATTTACAAGCCCTTGAAAAAAACATCAACTCTATCTTAAAATCTATAACCATCTCATCATTTTTCATAAACAATATCACTTAAGAAGTTTGTTATAGAAGGAAAACATCTTTCTTGTCTCTAAAACATTAAGCATTCAAGTTGAGGACATGTATCTAAGTCTTAGTCATATCATTATATTAGCAATAAAAAATATCACATAATTGATTTGTATTGATCTAAGCATAGAAAAATTGCCAATATTAAATAAACTCATTGTAACCTACTCAAATCATAAATTAATTTTATATTATTTAACAATGAACAACTACATACATCCATTAATCCATATGTAACTACACACAATCTAATTGTCAATAAAATAACATAGAATGTATTTGGATTCAATTGTGTTACTTTTTTTTGCATTGACATTTTGGATCACACTCATTGATGTTGGATCACAATATATGATCCAAAATATTGATGCAATAAAATAAAAATAAAATTAGTAACACAATTGATTCCAGAAACATTCTAAGTATTCTATGGATTGTGGAAATCTTTTCTCTAGTAATACTTAAATTATACCAATCCAAATCATAGTAAAGTAAAGAATGAAGAAAATAAATATGTTGAAATTAATGTCCAAACATCAATGCTAGAACATATAATAAATCTCCTACAATATCTCAACAACACTATAGTATATTATTTATTGTATAGATGAAAGTTATTATATTTTATTTATAATATATATATATATATATATATATATATTATAAAAAAAATATAATAATGAATGCTTCTAAGTTTTTAAATATTTCAATATGAATATAGAAAAAAAAAATCATTAATAAATTCTATGATGATCATTACTACATATGTTTCTTGTATTATTTTTAAACTACTAAGTAGATCATTTGCACTATTGTACTACAAATAAATTTTTATTACATTTGATAGCATAACTGATCAAATTGATAAACTATTGAAATTTAAAAATAAAAATAAACATTCTATTTTTTGTTTTAACTCTATAATTATATTTTTCCTCAAAATGTAAAATGAATGGTATTATAATGATGAAATAGTCATTCAAGAATCATATGATTGGTAGGGGCAATTATCAAATTCTAGGCCTACTTTCATAAATTTGGGTTTAGGTCTATATATAGCTACAATTTTAAAAAGACACAAGATAAACCTATTCAATTGTCCTATTTTATGAATGTTGTGGAAACTCTAAAACTTCACAAACTAAGATGGAAACAAGGTTGGAAAAGGTAGTTCAACTTTGATTATTAATAATTTAAGTATAGGAGTTAGTTCTTAGTATGTGATATTTTCAATAGAAGTATATTAGATGCGAAACAAAAATCTTGATTTCCTTAAACCTTCTCTCTTGTTGGCCTTCTAATTCTTGATGAAATGTTTATCACTCTTTCAAAATTTTTGTAGGATTCTCATCAAAGTATTGAATTTCTATGATATGTTTGATGTGGGTTCTTTTTATAGATTTATAAATTAAGGACTAAGGAAAGTAGAGTAAATATGACTGCCAAGTTATTTTCCAAAATTATCTTCGAAAAGTAGTTTCTAAAGAACAACAATCAACACCCCAAGAAAGCAATGCAAGCTAGGTCTTGTATATTTAAATCTTCCATTTATTTATTTATTGATTGATATCAATCTTTCCAACATAAAATGTGACAAAATCAACATAAGTGGGAAGAAGTTTTTATCCAAAAAAATTATAGGAATCCTAAATTGCAAAAAAAAAATTCTAATGCTCAATACAAAATGATATATTAGAAGAGATACTAATTTTTTTAGGGAAAATACACTATTATATTTTTTTTATTGAGATGAAAGGAAGGGGACATTGGAGCTAGATAAAAATAAAATTCACATTATAGGACAACCCAAAAAAAATAAAAAATTGAGACATTATAGATTGAAAGTTACGAAGAGCCATAGAAAATAAAACTTCATCAAAAACATAGAGAAAGCATTAAATAAACTATGAGTAGTACTTATTTTACCCTTACTATTATATTATGATTGTTTCTAACTTCTTTTGATTCACATTAATGAGTGTAAAGTTATGGTTCAAAATTTTATCAATACAACCACAAAAAATGTAAAATTTTCTTATTTTTCCCTTAATACATGTTCTGATAATAGTAGTCCAAAGAAAGTAGACTAAAAGGATAGAAGATATCATATAGCATTGGCTATAGCCTCTCAATCCTACAAGAGGAAATTAACATCCTTCTCATAGTCTTCATCTTATAAATCCTTAGTTTCATCATCTTTATTTTCCTCTAACTTCATTTTCTTAGAACTTTTCGTTAGTTTGTTCCTCCTCATGAGATCTCTAATCAATATATTCTATTTAATGTATATAAAGAGAACTAGCATTAATGAAATCCACCTTTGAATATAAACATTTTCACTCATAGTCTCATGTAAAGGAACACTATTTTAAAGGTCACAAATTGGGGTCATCAAGTTCATTTCCTAATTTATATCCATAGTAGGGGGAGGGGATTTTGTTTACACGTAGTTCTCATGGGGAATACGATGGGAGGTGCTAGCCTTGTTTCTAATTTTGTCTATATCTTCTAAATTCATATTTATTGATTAGATTATTTCCTCCTTGGTATCCTAAAATTCTTTTATATCCTTATCATAATCATCATCCTTAGATCTATCAACATCCTCACACCCCTTAGGCTCATATTCTATGTTAGTCTCTAAAACTACTATTGACCCCATATGCATCTTTGACATAAAGAAAGAAAGAAATATAATATGTTTTCATCGATGGTAAAAAGTATCTAATTGGAAAAATGTGTTACAAATAATCGAAGAAAGAAGAAGGGAAGGAAATCTACAATTATCGATCAACATACATAGTGGCATAGATTCTAGCACACACATGTTGGCACATAAAGTTAGATATGGATAAAATTTGATCTAAGTCATCAACATGATGAGTTACCACCATTGTGAACAAAGAAAAAGAAAAAATGATACAAGCAGCTAAAGATGAAAGACTACTATTGGTTCACAAAAAGGATTAGCAAGGCTATGAGTCTAGACATTAGGCATATGCCTTATGTATCTTCTATGAATGAAGTAGGCATGGAATTAAAAATTTGAATTCACTAATGAGTGGGTAATTTTTTCATGCAAAACTATGCCCTAAAATAAATAGACAGATATATGAAACAAAGATCAAATAAAAGAGATTCATATAAGGAGAGTTGTCATGAGAGTCACTACTATAGAAGAAGAAGTGAATAGATAATAGAAAGTTGAGAAAGAGAAATCTAACAAAGCAAAGAGAACTAGAGTGGGGAGAGAAAAAAAATAGAATGTTATAGGTAACCAAGGAAGAGGTGAGAATTAAAGAAAAGATCACTCACCAAGAAGGAAGAAAGGTCATAACATCTTCAAATAGACTAAACACAGATTTGTAGGGAAAGCCAATCCTATGTTTACAGATAAAAAAACATAGAATGCTTCCTTACCATTGCATCTATTTATAAGCTCATAATAGGGAAAGGTTCATTAGTAACCTTATTTTACAAATATTTTAACAAGGTGTCTCTCAAAAGGAAACTTATAAATCCTCTAACTAGGTAGCCTTAATAAGCTTTTCTAGCTCTAGCAATTTGTAGGCATTCCTAATAGGATGAACTTCTAGAAGGCTCCTAATAGGATACCCCTTTACATTTATTATAAGGGCTAGTGGGTGTATTATTGCCACCATGGTTTTCATACTCACATCGAGGGTTTCCACATATAAAATATCTATATCATCTTGATGAATGATTATGTTCGTGAAATTACTTTCTTTTATATTACTACATTTATTGTGATACTACATGCGAAGTAGGTAGTAAAATATTAGTTGGAATAGTTAGATGGGTATCTAGTTTTCTAGATGTTATTGGTTCACCCCCCTCTTAATACCTTTTGGGACCAACAATTGGTATTAGAGTGAAGATCCCTATTGTAACAAGTCTAACAACTTGAGAAAAGATCCAATAACATCAGTACAACAATATCTAGAGGAAGCTTTTGACAACAAAAATATAAGAAATTCCTTATCTAAGAAGAAGAAGATAATGCTAAAGTTGAAAAAAAGTCAAGAAGTCATAAAAAAAATCAAAATAGATATTCAAAGCTAGAGGAATCCATCTTTGACTTAATGTATGAAATAGAATAGCTAACAAAAATCACTACTCATCTAAGCAAGGAGAAATATTATCTAACCAAAGAATTTAATGAGGCTCAAGTTGAAAGAGATGTTTCTATCCTAACAATAGATGAATAAATTATAGTAGAAAGTAGAGTGGGTACCCAGTTGAAGACTAAGGAGACAAGTGACCCCAATATGTAATAATTCATATAGCTAGGTGAGAAAGTTCTCAAGCTCACTAAAGAGCTGGGAAGGAGAAATAAATGAAATGAAAATTTGAGAAGATTCAATGAGAGTTCCAAGAAGATTTATGAGAAACTAAAGGCTCAAAGAAGGAAAAAAAATCATAGTCATTCTTGATTACTAAGATGGAAAAAAAATTGAAGAAGGAAAGACTTCTAGAGAAAAGAGCCTGAACATGAGAAGATCATGAATCATGTATACAAAATGGTGAGGATACTTCTAAACCAACCTATAGTTTTTGTGGAAAATGAGCACACACATCTGATGTGTTGGGGTTTAAGAATATTACACGTGTTCCATAGTATACTTATGAAAGGTACTAGATTAACTACCATCTCTATGACCATACAACACAATGTTGTAATTCACATTTCAATGAGAAAAGAATAGATGAATGTTTCTACTATTGCAATAATTGTAGGCATAGGAGAAGAGAAAATAAAATGAACATGAGACAATCAAAGGTATTCGAAGTTAATGAGTCCCACAAGAAGGCAAAATTTTCCAACACTATGACCTATGGAAATGAAGGTCATTTTAAAACTCAATGCAAGTTGAGGATGAACCTAAGGAAAAAACACCAAACCATTGAAAGGTACTAGAATGACCTACTATATCTGCCATAAAATAACATCATCTTTCAAGGGATTGCAGATTTAGTAGATGAAAAGGGAGTAGTTCCTCAGTTAGAAGCTAGAAGATCATGATCATGAAACAACTAGGAAAGGAATTTTCCAGTAAGTGGAAAATAAATAATAAAGTGGCTGAAACAAAGATAGATGTGGTAGAAAACTCATTAGTCAGTGTTGAGACCTCACAAACTAAATAAGCTTATAAAGCTTAGAAGGTTTACAAGATAAAGGAAAATAATGAGAAACCAATCCCCTAAATTAAAATAGGTAGTCATACAAATGAATAGAAGAAATGTTGAAGCTGAACTAAAGTATAAGTAATTGATGGAAGATTTTGGTGATTAAAAAGTAACCATTAAAGAATGACTCAAATCTTTAATTATAGATGTCATAGGGTAGGTAAAATCCTTTTTTTGGACTATTGTAACTCTAACATTACAATCTTGTGACATAAATATAATCATCGAGAACCATTTCACACTTTGCATTATGAACTCACTTGTTCCTTCATATTGCAAAACCCTAAGAGTTCACTAGTGAAGATTGCAAGAAGGATCTCTCGTGCACCCATCATCAAATAATTTTGAATAACTAGAACAAAAATACTAAGAGAATAGATTAATAAGGTAAACCTAATTGACAAAAGGAAAACTAGTGACATTAATTATCAAGGAATCATAAAAAAGGGGAAAGATATTAAAGATGAAATTACACTATCATATATGCCCAATGATATCCTACTCAACAGAGATGCGACTTCATATCCTGGAGTCAAGATACAAGATATAAATGACAAAGAGGCAATAGAGTTGTGTGATACACTCTTCTTAGTCCAAGAGTTATAAAAGAAGAGAAAAAAGATCTGGTGGATTCTACATTAAGAAGAATAGTGGAGATACCTAGTTTATTTGATGAGGAATGAGTAAGGTTTTTTCTTATTAGAATTTATGAACAATATGTATGATTGGAAAAACCGTACAAGATCATAGAGGTCCAAATTCAGAGGGTAACTATGTTCAATGCATCTAGAATTGATCTTGTGATGAATGTTGTCGTAGCAAGAAAAGAAACTTCATTGGCTAGAGGGAAGATGGAACAAGATAAAATGGTATGTACTATAGACATCATTCTAAGCCCTAAATTGACATTCATGATAATAATGGTGGGTTATAAGACTGGAAACACCAATAAGAAGAACTATATTTGATGAAACATTTCTTAAAGAGAAGTTCATACCATCCACAACAAATAAATGGTTGATAGATACATATATTTGCACAAGAAGATAGTGGAAAAGATTGGGAAAATAATGAATAGCTATTAGAATGAGACTCTAAGGTTTGGACCTAGACTTATATGTATCATTTTCTATCTAAGAGGATGATTCCTTGGATTACTAAGCATCAAGTGGAGTGAAGAGAAACTAGTCATATCTTAGATAAGAAAACTATAAAGGAGATTAGAAGGTAAAGGAAATGGTATGTTATGGTAGTACTTTGAAGGTTCCGAATAGGAAATGAACTAGAGAGAACTTATACCCACAACACTAGTAGAAAGATAGAAAGATGAAGTTTTTTTTTCCATAAAGCATTCATAATTGCAATATGTTCTCATCTCAACCAAGATCTCTATGGTGGATACCTTTCTGATATGAACTTAGACATGAAGATGCTATGCCTTATATAGAAAATTTATTATCCATAGAAGAAATCTCTATCCTACCAAGGTTTGGTACTTGCATAGAGATAGAAGCACTTACAAGGATAGAAGCACATACAAGGATACAAGCATCCCTAAATCAAGCTAAGGCCAAGGAAACAAAATTTAGAAATAATGTTGTCAAATTAGTTGTGATCACATTGTCGAATGAGGAAGAGGGAGTAGAATCTTCCCCAACACATACGAAAGGAAAGAAGAAGTCTAAACCAATTGCCATTACTAAGGTTGTGAGTATGATTGTAAAGAATCATGATTAAAGACTATTCTTAAGAATATATTTACAAAAGTTTCTTAGGAAAACAAGATAGAAGAATTAAGTGTTGTGTTAACTAGTTTAAGGATAATAAAAGGAAGGACATATGATGTTGGGTTATAATTACCCAAATATTTGAGAAAGACATGGAATGATAAATGGAGTAAAAGAATATGAGAAAATGATAGAAGATATTTTAATCAAGAGAAGACAAAGATGAATAAGTCTCAAAAGAAAGAAATAATTGAGGTCTAGAAAGGAAAATACAACAATAAAAGAGGTATAATAGACCTCATAATTGGTTGAATGAACCAAGAAAGAGAAAGCATTAGTCAACATCTTTAAAGGAGTAGACTCCAAACATTAATGCCCACTTAAATAGAAACTAACTATCAAGAAGTGGAATGAAACTAATTGGTCTAAAGAATATAGTAATACATAGGCCTAAGATAGTAATGGTAGAAGCCAATGCAAGACTTGTAATTGAAGGAGAAGAAGAGGAAAGGAGGCAAGAAATTCCTAATCCTAAAAGAGAGGAAGATGTATCAGAAGGAGTGGAATAAGAAATGGTCAAAGTGAGTCAACAAGAGTCAACATAATTAAAGGAAACTAATGCAAACAAGACCACAATTGAAGAAAAGAAAGATAATCAACTAGTAGAAGCCCCACTAGTTCTTCAAGAAGCTATGAAAATAAAAAAGGAGTGATTGTAGCCACCACAAGGCATGTCTCAACAAAAAATCAATGAAACAACCAACATTGCAACCATATATATTAACTCATAACTAGATAAGGTGGATGATGATAAAAGTGAGTCACTGGTCCTTGTCCAAATACAAGATGATAAACCCCTAGAAGAGAATTCTCTGAAAATGGAAGAATATTTTGTATCACCATCCAACAAAGGAAAAGAGAAAGAAAAATAAATAAGGACAAGTTACTACAACTAGACTTGCATCATCAAGATAAAGAGTGTCTGAGAGAAAGAACCATGAACAAGAGAGAAGAAAGAAACATCAATCATATATAGAAAAAAAGAAGAAACAAAAAAAGAAACAAAAAAAGTAGAGAACAAGTGAGAAAGTGGAGAAGGCTAGCGAGAGACATGAAAAAATCATCATTCACATCACTATCATCATCTTCTATCTAAGATGATTATAAATAATTTAATGAAAGGGATGTTGGAGAAGGGGAATGAGTGGAGGAACTTGATGTACTAATTTTTTCAAATAAATAAATGATAAAAGAAATGGATCTAGAATATATCAATAAGTATAAGAAACACATGAATAGGAAATAATAACTCAAGAAGAAAAAATGTGCTAGCACACTAGTACTCATTAGAAACATTATTGCATAACTAGCCTCAAAATATCAAGTATGATCCTACTATGGATCTTATCAACGAACTCTCTAGATTGGTTGACAAGATGAAAGGTGAAAAAGGAAATATAGAAGCACTAGTTGAGAAGAATCTTGAGACCAATGGTAAAAGATGTAAACCTGTGTAACCTTTTATAAAGAAAAAGGATCACATCGTTTAGACTATTCAACTTTAATGACATAAAAGTGACATTTTTTTTGAGAACTTGAAGATGATATACACTAATGAATTATGTAAAATTGAAAGAATTTTTATGTTTATTTATTTTTTAGTTTTTTTAGAAATAATTTATTCAATTTTTTTGAAGCAATTTTTGTGACTATGAAAAATGGGCAAAAGTACAAAGTTGTGTCACCTTTCAGGATGACTTATTAGAATGACTAAATTTCAGTATTTCCATCTAAAAATAAATTTTGTTCAAAAATATGATCTAGATAAATTCATTCTAGCTAAGTTATATATAGTCTCACACTTTTGCAATTGGAAATGTTTATTAAATGCATGTGTTATACTAGTTTGTATCCAATTACTAAAGAAATAAAATTATTTCAAAAAAGTGGCACTTCAATAACTCTTACTATTTTTTATGATATTTTTTTAATAACATATAAACACCAGTTTATAAAGCTCAAATTCAATAATATTCCCATTTAGAGTTTATAGTGTTTTAATTAGATATAGCATATTGTGATTAGAAAATTCTACAAGCACATATTTTAACACTCGAAAAGATGTTGATTTTGAGAAAGAAAGAAATATTAAATAATATTAAAAAAATTTAAAAATTTAATGAAATTCTAAGGGAGACAGTCCTCTTCTACAATGTATATTTTTTCTACTAGTTAGAATTTTTTTTTTTTGAAAAATGTGGTGGGAGATGAAAACTATTGATTTTAGTTGAGTTGAAATTTCAGTCATTATAGAAGAGAAAATATAGGTCTAAAGTTGATTTTTATTTTTTATTATTCTAGCTATATATGTTATCTATAACATAGTCTAAGATCAAGGGGAAATAAGCTTATTTCCATATAGTTTTGTGGTGGGAACTTGAGCCCTAATTTTTAGCATTTTTCAACAGCTAAAAATTTCTCTATAAAAATTAGGAAACTATATCATTTCCTATTCCAAATAATTATTAAAAATTATAATCATAATCTTCATCCATTTTTACACATTTCATTAGTTTACTTCATTTTCAAATTCAAAATAATATTTCTAATTTTGTGATTGAAAGTGAACAATTATACTTTTATTATCCTAATTTCAAAATATGTTATATGGCTAATGAGAAAAAATATATATTTGTTTTTTATGGATATTTTCTTTTTTATAAGTACTCAAGGTCAATCTTGTCAGAAATCAATGCTTTTTTCCTCCCTCCAAAACTTTATTATCAAATCTAGACCTTAAGTTTTGATTTTTTTAAATATGATTAACTATTTTCTTTTCCTCTTTTGATGTATCATCCTCTTGGATGTTAAAATGTCAACATATAATATATTGAAATTATAACATATTATAAGTTGTTAAAACACTATAAAATTAATATGATGATGATATTGAATCCAAGAAAGAAAACACATTGTCAAATCTAGTCAAACAAAATCAGCCCACAGTACATGAAGAAGAAGAAAAATTGAAAGAGATTTTCTAGGCTTCAACATTGGTCATGAATAATTTATCAGATTGATGTGCACCCATAGTTGATATGGAATGAAAACTACAACAAGATCAACATGAGATAAATTTTTTGAAAGATAATTACAATGTAGCTATTGGCTCTATGTCCTATCTATTCAAAAATCAAGTGACACTAAATCTCATACATCAAATCATGGATGAAAATGAAAATAAGGCAATCAAATAGATATAAGTTTAATGAAATCTATATCCAATGATAGGAATAATCAAAACACACATTTGAAATGCTAATGAACTACTCAAATAGCTCCCAAGCAACACCATGGGTGAATTAGAAATGCTCTTCCAGGTGAACAAAAGAGTGAGATCATTTCTCTCACAAATATGAAGGTATCTTGGGATTCCAATGTTTCTACCATATAGGCTCAATACCAAGACATATTCAACAACCTATATCCACCCTACTACACCCTTTGTTGCTAGTGACAAAAATAGGGAGAACATCAAATGAAGAAAATACAAAAAGGGGATATATAATAAAATAGGGGGAGAATCTCAAAGGGGAGGAATATCAAATGGGGAGATCTACTAGAAAGTGGGGAATATCAACAAGGGGTGCTTTACCAAGAAGAGAAGAATATCAACAAGGGGTGAACAAAATACATCACATGAACAATGACATAAGGGGTAGAAGCACAAACCTATGTTACCCTTTTGTAATGGAAAAGGCTAACAAATGTATAATTGTTTAACTTGAATGACATAAACTGGTATTATTATTTAGAATTTGTAAATTATGTAAACTAATGAAATGTGTAGAAATGGAAGAAGCTTAGGATTATAATTTTTAATAATTATTTGGAATAAGAATTTCTGTGCTTTCCTAATTTTTACAGATAAGTTTTTAGTTGTTGAAAAATGCTAAAAATTAGGGCTCTACTTCCCATTAAAAAACTCTATAGAAATAAACTTATTTCCCTTTGATCTTAGACTATGGTATAGATAACATATATATCTACAACAATAAAAAATAAAAAAATGTCTATAGAACTATATTTTCTCTTTTATAATGATTCAAATTTCAACTCAGTTGAAATCAATAGTTTTCATCTCCCACCACATTTTTCAAAACAAATCTATTCTAACCAAAAGAAAAATTATACATTTAGGAAGAGCACTCTCTCCTCTAGAGTGTAATCTAAATTTTATTTTATTTTATATGATTTAATATTTTTCTTTCTCAAAATTGAGATCTTTCTTAGTGTTAAAATGCATGCATGTCCAATCTTTTAATTACAATATAATATATCTAATTAAAAAAATATAAACTCTATATGAGAATATTCTTGAATTTCAACTATATAAAATAGTGTTTATATGTTTTTTGAAAAAGTCATAAAAAATAGTAAATGTTATTGAATGTCATTTTTGCTTAAATAATGTTATGTCCTTAGTAATTAGATACAAACTAGTATAAAACATGCATTTAATAGATATGTACAATTGGAAAAGTGTGAGACCATATATAATCTAGATAGAATGAATTTATCTAGATCATATGTTTGAAAAAAAAATGATTTTTATATAGAAATACTCAAATTTAGTCATTCTGATAAGTTATCCTAAAAGGTAACATAACTTTGTACTTTTACCCAAGGTATAAAAAACAAAAGGGACATGAAGAGAGATAGGCGTACAATTATGGGAGTGTCTAAAAAATTGTCCCAACTCCATCTACAGGAACAATCCAGTAGTACACGTGAAGGTATTTAGGGGTAAAAGGAAGACATTTTAAATAGGGTTGTAGATCCCCTAATTTTGAGGTTCACTAAGCCATTCAAATATGTATGTGAGAGAAAGTGAAAAAAATTCCAATATGATTCCACTTATGATCCAAAATAGATTAGATAGGACCTAGAGGAAGAAGGTTTCTAATACTAAATCCTTATTATAAACATGAATAAAATATAATAAAATTCACTCTTTAGCCATTGATAGGAGAATGTGAATATGAAATTGAAATAAGTTCTTAAATAATGTAAATCTAGATGCTATGTGAGAATATTTAGCCCAATTAAGATATCTGTGTGTGTGTGTGTGTGTGTACATATATATAGTGTAAAGATATGAGAGGAAATAAAATATAAATGAGACACCTTGATATGCATAGACAAAGATGTATTTTTTCTCCAATACTCACATATCTAAACTATTTTTGAATATCTATTCACAGATCTCAAAATAAAACAAGAAAGGTAACCCGAAAATGGACAGTAAAGGACTAGGTTGACTTGGGAAGATGTCCTACAAGTAGGTTGATGTAGACTAGAGCCTTAAAATTGACTTCTCTAGAAAACTCCCAAAAACTAAGCTCTAGATCCACAAATATTTTGTTGATGTCATGTAAATCAACACAAAAAAGAGATTTTTTGTAGCTAGGGTTTGATGAGGGATTCACTTGGTCAAGCCCTAGGTTAAAAGTTAAATATAATTGAGAAATATAAATGTAAATAGTAGAAATAAAAATAAATATTACAATTCTCCTTTCTTGAAAACCTTTTTTCTAATAATTTTTTATGTAAATGTCTTATAGATCTTGAATTAGGAATGTAGGTTATCTCTACAATTTGAAACAAATCTTCCATAATCACATCATGGTGCCATAGATATAAAAGTACATTAATGAAGAATATGATGAATTCTTTAATATCTATCTCCTCCCTTGATGGCCAACAATAAGAAAGATCTTGAAGAGGAAATCCTTACAAAGAATCTGTTAATGCTTGATAGAAATCTTCTTGCTTAAATGCTTGAAATACTTGAATACTTGAACTTCTTGAATGTAAAAGGAAAAAATATTGACTTCAGAGAAAAATCTCGAAAGCCTCCAATTCTTCTTATATATGATTTTTCAGCCATGGAAATAATACAAGCCAATGAGAGGGAATAAGGAAAAAATAAAATTCTTGAGGCCTTTCAGGCTTTGAGCCCAAAAACCTTTAGTAGCTAAGTTTAGTAGAGTCAACCTAGTCCTAGATTAGGTCTACCTAGGTTGACCTAGTTTAGAATAGGTTGACCTTGTCCTGGAGATTAGGTATAGGAAGCCACAAAGGGAATGGGTTTAGGTACTAGGAAGAATAAGATGGAAAGAGTAAGAAGAGGAGAGAAAAGGAGATTGAACACAAGCATATCCATGGTCCAAAGAAGGAACTATGAAGGAGATAAAATTTCTTAAAAGAAAAGTGCTTCCATTTTAATATGGCACATATCCTGTATGGTAAAGGGAATTTGAAAAGAATAATGAGGGAGCATTGTAGTAAACAATGTTTTTCCATCAATGCCAAAGGGGGAGATTGTTGACCAAATGTGCATATTTTTCATGAATAATGAAAGAATGATTTTTTGTTGTGATTCATGGCTGGTAAGTATTTGCCTAGAAAAATTTGCAACAACTAGTCATATCAAGAAGAAGAAGGAAGAGTATAGTTATCAATCAAGAGACACACAAATATAGTCTTAGAGAACCCATGTTCGAATAGGAAGTTAGATATGGATAAAAATTAATCAAAGTTATTAATGAAATGGGTCAATGCCTATGTGATAGAAGGAAAAATAAAAATGATGCAAGTCAGAAAGGATAATAATCTACCATAGGTTTTCTAAAAGGACTGACAAGGCTATGATTTTAGACTCTAGGAATAGGGTTCATGGGTTTACTCTGAATGACAGAAGAATATATTTTTTAATTTGAATTCAAGAATGAGAAAGATTTTTTTTGCCATGGGTAACTATATCATGAGAACCATATAAGGATATATGAAATAAATATCATAGAAAAGAGATTTCTGTAGAGAGGTTTGTCGCAAGAGTCACTACTAAAAAGTACAAATAGAATAGATAGCATAAAAGCGAGGAAGATAAATCTAACAAAGGAAAGAGAAATACAGTGAGGAGGGAACAACAATAGGCTACTGCAGGTGACCAAGAAGACGTTAGAATAATGAACAAAGAACATAAAAAGAAGGAAGGAAGATTAGAGCATCTTGAAGGATACTTAACTACATGGAAAGCTAGTTCTATGTTTAAAGGTTAAAAATATTAGAATTCTTTTTGACCATTGTGTATATTTGTAAGATCCTAAAATGGAAAGCTTCATTATTAATCTTATTGTAATAATCCTTTAATAAGGTGTCTCTCAAAAGGATGTAAATTGTCTACCTAGTTGTCCTTCATAGGCTTTTGTAACTCTCAAATGATGCACGTCTAGAAGAAGCACTTGTCACTCTTAACATGGCATCCCTTTACATTCATTATAAGAGCTAGTGGGTATATTATACCCACTATAATTTTTATCCTCACATCAAGGGTTTCTACGTATTAAATATATGTGTCATTTTGATGACTTTTTTGGGTGTGAAATAACTTTCTCTTATATTACAACATTTATCATGATATTAGCTACAAAGTGGGTAGTAACAAGATTAGTTGGAAAGTTTTAAAGGATAACTAGTTTTGTGGACAATGTTGATTCATCCCCACCTCCCCACCCTGCCCTCTCTCATTACCCATTGCAATAAAAAATCATCTCATCTTCCCCTTTTCCCTAATTAATATCCTTGTAATTACTCAATTTAGATGATGTGCACTCCCTTGAACTACCCTCTTTCCTTTTATCTACTAGGTCTTCCTACTCTATTCCTTCTTGAGACTCATGTATCTCTTGAATATCAAAATTTTTAACATCATAACAATTTTTTCATCCCTAGGATTAGTTTTGCTAATGAGATTTGGAATTTTAATTGGGGGATTCCTTTTTGCAAGTTTTGTATCAAAAACAAAATCCATTATCATCATTTCTAGTTTCGATAGTCTTAATTTTGTAGTTGATCAAATATAGTTTAAGGATAAGATTTAAAGAGGAACTTGTTATCTTCTACTTACATGATAATACTCACTTTAAGCTATACATATATAGAGGAAAAATGAAGTGTTTCATCCTATATTTCAATTTATTGCTTATTTAATTTGTCAAAGTAATTTATTTTTCTTTTTTCTTTTTTAAAGAGGGGTAAATGCTTTGACCTGGAGCTATGAATCAATGAGGCCACAAACGGGGGACCTCATCCCATGAGATTTGAACCTTGATGGCAAGGATAACAACATAACAACTTAGCCATCACAACATGCCACTATTGGCAAAGTAATTTATTTTTCAAATTTGTAAAAATAACTATTTAATTTGATTTAGTGAGATCACAATTTACTCTTAGCCATTAAGAGACTTTATATATAATTATTGGATCAATAATTGGAAAATAGTAATAAATAGTAATAATTTTCTATGAAGGTTGATATTTAATTTGCATTGTATAAATTTTAAAATTCATGTTATTATAATGGGTTATGGAGTGTAATTAGGAACCTTAATGACAAATAGAAAGAATTAAAACCCAATAAAAATATAAATAATTTAAATTATAGATTGTGAAAATCTCTTGTTATTTATTATGAGCCAACTTAAATTTATATTTATTAAAATGTATATTTTTTGAAATTATGACCTGGTCAAATCACTTTTCAAGACCACCCAAATTAAGAAATTTATTAGAATAAAATATTACATTATCAATCTAATATATGATTAATTTAATATATGCAAGACATATCATATCTTTTTCTGGCTATGTAACTTGGCCATTTGGCCCTTCCTCTCCTTATGTTTGTTAGTCGTCATCCCTCTAGGACCCTTTTCCTTTTGATCTCTCTATTATTTTAGCTTCTATCCTTGTTTGTTTGTATGCATCTTTTGGTAGGTCATGGGGGTTTCCTAAGGTCACCTCTAGTTTTTATGGACCTATTTGTCTAGGTTGCTGGTCCCTTGAGTAATTTGGTGTGATGTCGTAAAGAAGCCTCTGAAGTTGCTAAACCATTTATTGTTTCCTTTGCAAAAAAATTCTTTGAGGCTTAGATCTTTCCCTCTCCCAGGTTAAAAGCTTCATATGTGATGAAGGGTAGTGATATTTCTATTCAGGATGATATCATTGATGATTATGTTAATGATATAGAGCTTTCCCTAGTTTGAAGGCTCCTCTTTAGACCCTTTATTGAACAACTTGTGAAGTGTTCCTCCTCTACTTGGTCCTTGAAAGGTAGTGTGAAAATAAATTATCTTGTTAATGGACTATTATTTTCTCCCTTGTGATCAAGGATGATCTCATTGTAGTTCTAATTGATCATCCTTGGTCTCTAGTGTCCAACTCTATAAAAATAATTAATGTTTCCAAGTGGAAACCAAAGTTGGACCTAGTTGTGGATTTAGGTGCAGTAGGTCTCACACGGATTAGGATTTTGTTTCTTACCTTTGATTTGACATTTTTAGAGGGATTGCTGAATATTTTAGCTCATTATTATGAGTGAATAAATGTACCCAGTCTAGATCTTGGCTTTTGTTTACTATGATTTGTGTCAGTATGATGGTGAATAATGTTCTTTCTTCAAATGTTCTTATTGACATAAAACCTAGATCCTATGTCCAACCATTGATTTATGAAAAAAAATATGTCCTCTATGCTAGATGTAAGAGATACATGGACATATAGTTTGAGCTACCCTTTTTCCCAAGTCAAGAAGGTTGTACCCTCTTCTAGTTTTGAGAATTTTTCCTCAAAACTAATCCCTCCTCTACTTTAGTTAGATATTTCCCTAGTTGATGTCCCTAATTCTATGTCAGTTATTTTGAAGCATTAAGGAGTTAATCCCTCTCTTAGGATTGATGAAGGCCCACTACTAACCTGTGCTCAAAAAATTATTCTTGATTAAATGATGAACTCTCTCCAACTTTTTTTTTGGAAGAGGGTAGAGTTAGTTATACCCAATATTTTTCTCCCAAGGTGAGTTCATGTCTTTCGATGGTGTTACCTAGCTAGCCTTCCACTATTCTTGAGTACAATCCAAGAGTCAAAAGGATGCCCACCTTCTTAGGAATATAGACTATGTTGGATATTTTGGGATCTCTAGATGGTTTTAGGAAACATCTCTTTCAAGGAGTGCAAGTGGATAGTAGTCAACAAGAAAGATAAATAGAAAAGTAAACTTGATGTGAGAAAGAATAGAAAAGTGGTAAAGAATGTGGGACAAGGTGTAGGGCTTAAGTTAATGGATTGTAGTAAAAGAAATCCAAGAATTTTGGCAGCTGATAGCGATTCAATTAGTGTGAATGACATTTTAGAACCAATTAACACTAAAAAATTATTTTGTGAGTCATAAATTAAAGCAATTTCATCTATATATTTTAATGGTTAGAATCCTTTCTTAGAACCTAAGGGCTCTAAATGATCACTTGAAGTGGCATATTCTTAAGTGTGCATTATGAGAGTATAAGCTGGACATTTTTCTTATTCAAGAAACTAAGATGAGTAATGAAGGTTGTTAGAAATTTGACTAAGTAGATAAGTTGGTGTTGTCATTTCTAGAAACATATATCTAGTATTATGAAGGTAGATCTTGAAGATGAATGTTTTGTGATCATACATTAGAAAATTATCTAGGTTTCAGCTAATCTATCTAGAAGAGAAGATACAATTTTGATATTAATGGATGACTGTGACATTATGGGCATGTGCACAATTACGTATAGAAAGTACAATATGTTAAGATGACATATATAAGTGTGCAAGTTAGTAGGGTTAGTGCAGAAGAAAAAATGATACGTTTACCAGTTGCGATAGTATATAGACAAGAGTAAAGCATAACATAAAATGGGTAATTATGAGTTGTGGAATTATTTTCTTTACAAAATAATTAGTTGACTCATTAGGGATGACATCCTAGATGTTTTTGAATTAATAGTAGCAAAAACAAGGGGTCTATCCCATAACATAAAATTGGTCAACTACCAATGGAATACCATCAAAACTAAACTAACCCCTATTACTGCTAGAAACAAAAACAAATTTTGCTACCATAATTAAGATATTATCAATAGGCTTAAACAATATACCTATTATCAAACTTAACAAACTAAAGAAAAATATTAACAAAGGCATAACAGCCTTATAAACAAATAAGTCTAGTAACCAACAGATTAATAGCATAAAAAAAAAAGGAGGGAGCCCTTCAGATTTCTTGGCCTCTTTCCTCCCTTGGAGGATGTTCACCTAGTTTTCTGCTAGGAAGTCAAATAGCATCTTAGAGTCCTCCTTAGATAGGTCCCCTTTAGCATCCTTGAGCAATCATAGAGTGGTAGTAGCCACATATGTCACGTTTAACATGAACTTGGTTAGTAGGTGTATTATCTGCTCCATTGCATGAATTCTCTCCCATGCCTCATTACTAGCCTTATGCAAACCACCCGGATGCCCATCAGTACTAGTCTTACTGGTATCTTGGAAAAATAGGGGGTTAGTAGCATTTTCAAAAATAACCTTAACATGGGAGGAGATCATTATAGGGGAAGGCATCCTATCCACTATATCAAAGAATTGATCCTTTGTTAGGTCCACACACCCTAGCTCAATTGTCACCAAAACATGTGACACATCCTTATTCTCCTTTCCATCACCCAAATCTGACTTAAAGGAGTCCAAGACCTCCTCCTCCACCTCCTCCATACCCCCCACCCCAAAGTTAACCACTTTTCCTTTCATCCTCCATTTGGGGTAGCCCAAGTCCTCCAAATCTGACTCCTCCTCCCTTGAGGCTCGCTCCTTAAACTTCCTTTTAGCATTATATTTTGATAACCTCCCCAACTACCTCCTATCCCCTCTCCCCTCATCCTTTTACTCAACCACCTCCTTCTCCTTCGCTTTATCCTACCTCCTTCTTTTCCCCATGGGGGAGAGATTCACTAGGGACCGATGTTAACCCTAAGAGAGAAAGAATAAATTTTGTATTTTGCTATGCATGTAAAATATTGAAGGTCAATTAGACAATGATTTTTGAACTACAAAGGTATAAAGGTAGATTAAAATATGTGAAGTAAAGTGTGCTTCTTATGAAGATTACGTGAACTTTATGTGATATGAATTCTGATGTGTGATGAGAGGATTATTAGTTTTGTGATGAGCAGCAAATGCAAAGATCATATATTGAATATATCAACATTATAAAGAGGTTTTGTAATTATCTCTTGAATTGAAGAACTTTATTATATATTGCATGTTAGCGCAGTGGGCTTTTCTTAGATACATTTTGTATATCTAAATATAGCAACTCCTAACAACATTGAGGCTTATAACAAGGCCTAACTCCTATAGCAAGGACTAAGACACTATAAAAATGTAATAGACTCCTAATAGGTGTTACTTTGTGGTGACTAATTAGCTATTTTATTCAAGGCTATTTTATTATCATTTTTTGGGCTGACATGTTGTAGCTAATTTTAAGCCTAAAATGGAAAAACTGCTTGTATAAAATGGTTTAGGGTTAGTGATTTCATAATTTGTGATGCAATAGTTCTTTCTTGTGGTAGTATTAAGTTGTAGGGGATTATAGATTTTAATAAGGTTGTAATCACAAGGTAATAATAATGGAATCATTCTCTGGTAGATGTAGCCCAAGGATTGGGTGAAACACATTAAATCTTGGTGCCTTGTATTCTCTTACGTGTGCTTTATTATTTTTTGATATTGGTTATACTTGCATGTATATTTTAGTTTAGTCCATGGTTAATCCTAACAAGTGGTATCAGAGCCAAACTATCACCATTTTTTGGTAACCCAGACCATTGTCATTTTTTTAAAGCTATCCTTTGTAAGAAGGTCTCACAATTGAGTAGGAGACCCACAGTTGAGTGAAGCATTGAAAGATGAGGGTAAGATGAAGGTTGAGCATTTGAGTGGGTAGAACATTCAGTTATGGAAAATGAAAATGGAGGACTATCTTTATAAGGAGTATTTATGGAAGCCATTAGAAGGAAAAGCAAAGAAATAGGGAATAATTAAAGAAGAGGACCAAAAGATTTTAGACAAAAAAGGAAGTTGGAAGCATTTGATTATGCTTGGCACCATCATTGAAATTTAACATTATAAAAGTGAAGATAACAAAAGAGTTTATGCAAACCCTAAAAATGTTGTATGAAAAGCCTGCCACTTTAAATAAGGTATTTCTCATGAAGTGTTTATTTAATATGTAGATGGAAGAAGGTGGATTTCTTGCATATAATTTAAGTGAGTTTACTATAGTTAGCAATCAGTTATCTTTTGTGAATGTCAATTTTGATGAAAAATTTAGGGCTCTCTTGGTTTTTTGTTCCTTTCTTGAAAGCTAGAATGGCATGGTAATGACTATGAGTAATTCTTCTTCTAGATCTAGTACCCTAAAATTTGATGATGTGATTAGTATTATTCTGAGTGAGGAAAATTGTAGCAAAGCCTCGAGTGATTCTAAATCATGTAGATCTTTGAACTCACAAAGTAGAGGCAAAATAATTGAGAGGAGAACTAATTCTAGAAATCATGGGAAACCAAGAGAAAAGTCATAGGAAAGGAGATCTCAATCTAGAGGATCCAAAGATTGTTGGTATTGTGGGAAAATATGCCATAAGAAGAATTATTGTTGGAGTCAAAAGAATAATGAAAGACATAAAATAGAATGGAAAACAAAGGAAAATGTGGTAAATAACAAATCTGAAGAGGATTCTTTGCTTCTTTCTTTAGAAAGTGTCCATGATTCTTTAGTTTTAGATTATGGGGCTTCATTTCATACTACAACCCATTGAGGTTATTTTATTGATTATGTCCAAGGGGATTTTGGGATTATTTATTTAGGGAATAAACAACCCTATCATATTTTTGGAAAGGGAAAAGTTAAGAATAAGTTGTAGAATGGGAATCATTGGCTATGACCTAATGTAAGACATATTCCAAGGCTGAGTAGGAATTTAATTTCAGTAGGGTAACTTGATGATGAGGGTTGTGTAGGTAATTCTAATCATAAAAATTTGAAGGCTTAAAAAGGTTCCTTTGCATTATCAAAAGGTGTGAAAGTAGGAAACTTATATCTTTGTATATAGGTCATACTCTTCCTTCTACTTTAATATTTTAGAGAAAAATGAATGTTCAAGAACAACTGTTGCAGTTGAGTAGGGAGAACAAATAATTTGTGTAGATTCTTATAAAATGCTATGACAAAATTGAATTGGGTGCATGAGTGAAAAAGGTATGAAATTACTTAATTCAAAGAAATTTTTACCAAGTCTAAATCTATTAGTGTGGATTTGTATGAAAGTTGTGTGTATGCGAAACAAAAGGGAGTGAGTTTTGTGAAGAGTGGGAAGGAAAAAATAATAAGAATTTAGATCTTATGGATACAAATGTATGGAGATGAACTAAGGTATCTTCTCTTAGTGGTTCTCATTATTATCTTATATTTATTGATCTACTATAGAGGAAGAGTATGTTGCTGCTATAGATGTAGCCAAGGAGATGATATGGCTTCAGTTCTTCATAAATAAATGGGACACCCATAGAGGACTTATTATTTGTTTATAGATAACAAGAGTGTTATTTGTATTGTAAATAATACTACTTTACATTCAAAGACAAAATACATATAGTTGTGGTACCATTTCATTCATTCAATTTTAGATGATCGATAGTTAAAGGTGGACAAGATAGATAGGGATGAAAATCTAGCAAATATGTTTACATAGGTAGTAACAAGAGAGAAGTTGAACCCCTCTTTAGCTTCAGTTGGTTTTCTCAACTTAGCAAAATAAAGGTACAACTAATTTTAGGGTGGTTTGATCAAGTGGGAGCCTCATGGAGTTGCAACTTTACTATAGGATCAGTCTCCGAGTCGGAGATTATTCTATAGTGTGGAGCCTAACAAATCCCCAAGTGGGAGATTATTAGATTATGGTGACCAATTAGGGAAGTATTCTGCATACTCCATAATTCCTTGGCATGGTTCATGGCTATTTTATAAGCATTTTTTGTCCCATGTTGTAACTAATTTTAATCCTAAAGTGGCTAAAATCTTTGAATAAAAAATGGCTTCGGGTTAGGGATTTAATAATGTGTGATGTGATAAGTGAACTTTATGGAAGTATTGAGCTGTAAGTGATTATGGATTGTAATCACTAGATAATAATAGTATCAGATTCACTCTTTGGTGAACATATCCTAGGGATTGGGTCAACTGTGTTAAATGTTGGTGTCTTGTGTCCTCCTCAATGTTATTTATTATTTTTTGATATTGGTTATATTTACATGTGGCTAATCCTAAAAATATGGTCAATATATTTAACTAGATACTTTTTATTAGTGGATTATTTTTTGGGTGCCATTCCCACCAAGGTTTCCCTAGTTAACAAAATATGGTGTTATGAGTTCTGTTATTGAATGGTTATGTTTATTGTTTAGTATAATTAGTTTATTTTCATTTGCAAGTTATAATGCAATTAATAATATAAAGTTTTGAGCTAAAGTTTGTAGAATATTGATTTACCCCCCTCCCCTCTTAGCATTCCCTATTTTTAACAAAGGGCCAGAGAAGGCTCTAAAATGAATAACTATAGTTTGGAATGCTAGTAAGATGATAGGTAGTCTTTTGCATTCCTATGCTATTTTTTTTTCTTTGGCTTGTCATGTTTTGGCTACGGGATGCTCTTTCAATGCAGTAAATGTCTATGCTCAATTTAATAGAGGTTAAAGGAGACAACTCTTGGAGACCATAGCTAATACTATGGGCAATGGTATGAACATAAAATAGATAGTGGTGGGAGACTTTAATACTCCCCTACACCCATTAGGAAAAAATGGGGATATTAAGGACTTTGTAGATAGTATGGTAGACCTTTGAGATATTTGTAGAATATAGGTCTCATGGATCTAGAGCTAAGAGGGGAAAATTTTACTTGGACTAATAGTTGACAAGGTTGGGGCCTCATATACGTCAAGGTTGATAGATTTATCCTATCCTCTAATTAGACCATTTTAGAGGACTTCCTATTGAAATCTAAGCCTCATACTAGATTGGATCACAACAACCTTCTCTTAGAATTAAGAGAAAGAAAATGTGTTACTAGTCCTTTTAGATTTCAAAATACATGGATGTCAATTCATATGCTTTAGGATCGAATAGATGTTAGCTTTAATATGTTGGATTCTATTTTCCCATTGATTTATCTAAGAAACTAGGGCTGATTAAGGATAAAATTAAAAAATGGAATAAGGTCTCCTTTGATAAGTGTATGTGTTGGATCATGGTGTTCCAAAAAGTGGGGGTTTGAAAAACATGTAGTTTTGAAATGCCTCAAAGCATTTCAAAATATATTCCAACTTTTTCCCACCAATCCTTATACAAAACAAAAAAATTAATACCCTTATAAAGCCTATTATATCATTGGAGAAAAAACCTAAATGGTTGACTTTAAAAATGTCCTGAAAACATGGTTTTGGGCTCTTCTTGTATCTTTTTTTACTTCAAAAATGTAACTGACAACATTTTTTCACACAAATTTCCTAAAATGAAAAGGACTTTTAAAGAATGTTCTTAGTTTTCCATAAATGTAATGTTTGTCAAACTATGAGTTCAGAAAGTAATTATTACTTATTTTATAGAATGTAATTACATATAAAGTGTTGATTGACACACTAATTGAAAAACAACTGTAACTTTCAAATGTGGCAACATTTTTGAAATGCAAAGGATGCATCACATTCTATGTTTCTTCTACTATAAGGAAAAGAAAAAGAAAAATAAAATTTTGCAGAGTTTTGAATTAGTTAAGGTGGTGAGACATGATAGGTTTTTTATTTTTAGAATACTATAGTAGAAAATTCATAATTAATTATTTATTTAGAATTAAAAAATCCAAAAAATATGTGTCACATCCAGGAATAAGTCTACTTCTTATATCTAGAATATTATTAAAAAATATAATTATTTGATTTTGATAAAGGTGGTCAAAAATACGTCTACTTCTTATTTGTGTCCTAAAATTGTTGTACTATTGTGTTAAAATTAAAAAATTTGACCAATCAATTCTTACCAATTAATTGAAAAACAACTGTAACTTTCAAATGTGGCAACATTTTTGAAATGCAAAGGATGCATCACATTCTATGTTTCTTCTACTATAAGGAAAAGAAAAAGAAAAATAAAATTTTGCAGAGTTTTGAATTAGTTAAGGTGGTGAGACATGATAGGTTTTTTATTTTTAGAATACTATAGTAGAAAATTCATAATTAATTATTTATTTAGAATTAAAAAATCCAAAAAATATGTGTCACATCCAGGAATAAGTCTACTTCTTATATCTAGAATATTATTAAAAAATATAATTATTTGATTTTGATAAAGGTGGTCAAAAATACGTCTACTTCTTATTTGTGTCCTAAAATTGTTGTACTATTGTGTTAAAATTAAAAAATTTGACCAATCAATTCTTACCAATTAATTGAAAAACAACTGTAACTTTCAAATGTGGCAACATTTTTGAAATGCAAAGGATGCATCACATTCTATGTTTCTTCTACTATAAGGAAAAGAAAAAGAAAAATAAAATTTTGCAGAGTTTTGAATTAGTTAAGGTGGTGAGACATGATAGGTTTTTTATTTTTAGAATACTATAGTAGAAAATTCATAATTAATTATTTATTTAGAATTAAAAAATCCAAAAAATATGTGTCACATCCAGGAATAAGTCTACTTCTTATATCTAGAATATTATTAAAAAATATAATTATTTGATTTTGATAAAGGTGGTCAAAAATACGTCTACTTCTTATTTGTGTCCTAAAATTGTTGTACTATTGTGTTAAAATTAAAAAATTTGACCAATCAATTCTTACTTATTTTAGAAAAATCCAAGTAGTTTAGAAACTAAATAAAATTTTCTATATATTCTTTTGTCTCAACTTCTTGACAAAAATTTCATAACAAGTTGAAAATTGTGCATCAAGTTGGCATAACCCTAATTTTTTTAAGTTTTTAATGCCACTTAAGGGCATAGTTTGGTTGACCATGATCTTGCACATACTCATAATACTTTTGGAAAAATGAAAGATGTTGAATGAAATATGGATGGTTCCCAAAGGTACCTAGGAAAAAATCACATGGATAGAAATTTGAGTTTGTAGGAATGTTTCCTAAAAGATCAATGGCTTCCATTATTAATACAGGAAGAAATTGTTTGCAAAGAAAAATCATGCACTCAATGGCTAAAAGAAGGTGACAAAAATACTAGGTTCTTACATTAGATCAATCTAGGTTCTTACACTACACCTGAGAAAATGGGGTTACAGTTACTGGAGAGGTAGATATCAACATAGAAACTATTAATTACTCCCTTGAGAGAGGAATATAGGATTTAAGTTTTGATGACCCACATGATCTCTTAGGTTGTATCCCATTTTTGATGTCTAAGGAGGACAATAGGGCTCTTGTTAAATGGGTGTACTAAGAAGATTTGACAAGAGAGACCTCCTTTTAATGGTTCAAATTTCCTACTCATGATTGATTCCCTAGGCCCTCTTTCATGAATATTGGGAGATTGTAGAAGAGGATATATTAAAGGTTGTCTCTCATTTCATTAGGACTTGAACTATGGTAGAAAATACCAATCATGCAATTATTTCTCTTGTGCCTAAAAAGGGAGGCACATCTAGTATGAATTTATTTAGGCAAATAACTTTTTGTTATATTGTTTACAAGAATATTACTAAAGTTATTGTTAAAATAATGAAACTTATCTTGAATAAGCTTGTCTCACAATATAAAAAAGTCTTTGTGCAAGGGACTAATATTATGGATACATTTATAGCTACTCATGAAATGTTACACTCTATGAATTACAATAACAAATCTACTATGGCCCTCATGTTTGATATATCTAAAGCATATGATAGGGTGAAATGGGTATTCCTAGAACATGCTCTCACTAGATTTAGATTTAAGAGAATACTTTTCAAGATAATTATGATTTATATCAATACAACTAAATATGGAGTGTTAATTAATTGAGCTCCATAAAGTTTCTTCTCTACTGGTATTGAAACAAGCCAAGGAGACCCCCTATGTATATATCTTTTCATCATGGTGGCAGAAGTTCTAGGAAGAAACTTCAATAAGTTATGTATGGCTAACTCTATAAATAGAGTTAAGATGGAAATGAGATTATAGAGTTAAGATGGAAATGAGACATCCTCCTTCTACCAACCAACAATTGGTGGATGGTACTAGTCTCTTTAATGTTGGTCGAAGAGGAAATATCCTAGAAATCCCTTCTCTCATTTTATGCCTCTTTACTTGGACAACACATAAATTACTAGAATAGATTTTGTTTTTTAATTATAATATTAAAACTTAATTTCACCTTTGAATATCAATAGTTCTAGAATGTAACATTTCAAATATGCTTGATGTTTATATTGATCTCTCGTTCTATACCCTATAACCCTTACCTCTATTTTGGAATGGGATTTGGGAGATGTTTGAAAAAAAAATGGGTGGTTGGAAAGGAAAGGTTCTTGATGGAAGGTGAACTTATTTTTCTTGAAGATTACCAACAAAGTTTTCTAATTTACTTTATGCATTTCTCTTTGATACCAGCCAAAGTTGTTGGTGCCCTTGAAAGTAATGAAAACAATTTTCTCTGGTGAGGAGATGAAGAATAAAGGAAAAGGATGTTAGTAAGCTAGAATCAAGTTTGTAAACCAAAAGGGAAGAGGGTCTAGGAATCAAAGGTATAAGGGGAATGAATAAATCTTTCCTTTCCAAGATTGGGTTGTATTTTTTAGAAGGAACTAAAGAATGGACTAAAATCCTAAGAGCCATGAATTTGTGAAATTGTCTACCTACCCTCTTTTTCAGTACAAACCATAATGTAGTCATCTAATCTCTATGGTAGAATGTTCTAAAAACTAAAGGTGTTATTATGGAAGGAAGAAGAATGCCAATTGATAATGGTAGAAAATATCTCTTCACAGAACATATTTGGAAATAGGAAATCTAATAAAAGGAGACCTATTGTAACCAAGGCTTAGTTGAATGGCTTTAAGATACTTTGGGAGACAAGGTGCAGAATTACTTAGACTGGGTTAATAGTCAAGCTAAATGGGTAGACTTGCTAAAAATTTAGCAAAGTCATAGGAATGCTTGTAGAATTTCTAATATCAGAAGGGAAGATGTTAGATCCTTGATGGACATACTATCTATTATAAGTTAATTTAACCAAATGGAGGAGGACAAATGGGTTTGGAGGCATAAGAGAAATGGTCTCTTCTTTGTCAACTGATCCTAGACTACTTCTATAACCTCACGATGTAAAGATAAGTTCTTGAATGATGTTTGGACTTGAAATCTCCCACAAAACTTAAATTTCTTTTTGTGGGTAGTTACTCATGATAAAACTCTTACTTTAGTTAACATATTAATAAAAGGATTCCAAATTGCTAATACATGTTTTTTCTGTGAAAAAAGGAGCCAAGTCAATTGAGCAATTTTTCATCTATTTTTCTTACACTATTGATTTATGGAAACCAATTCTACATTAACTTTAGTTAAATATGGTGATGTTGGAGTCCATCAACAATCTTATCTTGCTATGGAGATTTTCTCATTTCCATCATTTATTCTCTAAGATCCTATGGAGGTCAGTTCTTCCTATGGTGTCCTAGTGTATTTGGAAAGGAAAAAATAACATAGGTCTCTAAAAAGAAAGAAAGGATGTCATTTCTATATTTTATAATATAAAAATAATAATAAAATAAAATATAAATATTGTAACCTTTCCTAAAGTTCTAACATTCCCTAGTCTCCTTGAACTGATAATCAAATAGAGTTGGAATATAAACCAATGCCTTGTCAACATAAATGAGAAAAGCATGTGGAAGAGGAAACAATATAAATGGAAAACTCTAGAATAAGGTTAGTTTAAGTGTAATGTGAATGGGTGTTTAAAGGGAAACCAAAGGATAACACATGCTCTAGGTCTCATCAAAGACAATAGAGGGTATCTAGTTCTAGGATTTACTAAAAAATTAGGAATAAACTCTAATAATTATATAGAGGGAATGGCAATGTGGTGTGATATCAAAATGTTATGAAGTTATGATGTAGATAGTATAATGATGGAGGGAGACTCTAAAATAATCATAAATATATTACATAATAAAGCTAATTACTTGTTAAACCTACAATGTTTTATTTGTTATGGATATTTCTTAGCTACAAGGGGTATGGCTTATGAAGACTGGATGCACAAGAGAACTGAAAGATATTGTTAATAATGAAAGAAGGAGAAATGAAAAAAGCTGGTAGGATAATAGGAGGGGGTATTCCTAAAAGAAACCAATTTTGTGAAGATACTCTAAAAGTCCCTTGTAAAAACGCTATGTCAAATATGAACTAAAAAAAAGAGAGAAAATTGGTTAAGTATCAAGTAGAAATTGGGTGGGAACTTTAGTAAAATAAATTGTTTTAAATCTTTTTTTATTTTTATTTGAAGGGAGCTTTGCTAAAAGTGAGTCCACTTTTTCTAAGGAGATAATAAATTTAATAGTGGAGAAGAAACCATATATGGTAATGATGACTATTAAAGTTAGTATTAATGCAAAAGTAAGGAAAGTCTACCAAAAGCATGTGAATGGCCTTTTAAAAATAAAAAATTACAAACAAAGATTGTATCTTAATTACAAATGTCCCATCATTACATAGAAAGTTCCTAAATTAGTAGATAGATGTACCTAAAGAAATGAGTGGAAATGTAGTTGGGATGGGTTATAAATAAGTGTCATTTTTATTATTACCATTAACTTCTTATCTTTTGTTGGTGATTCTTGGTTGCTTGTAGAAAAGTATAGAAATTTTAGCGAGTGTCTTGGATTAAGAGTGAAGTTTTTCATGCATTGTGAAATCTTGGAGTTGAGTATTTTGAGGAATGGCATCACTTGGAGAAGGTTTAGTGGATTTTTGACAAAGCGGAAATTATAGGTGGCCCTCCAAAATGGGTAGAGAAAAGAAGTTGTAGGGAATTAGTGCAAAACAAAGAAATCTATGTAGTAGCACCCATTAGAAAAATAGGAACAATAAGAGGCTCCATGAGCATAGAATACATTTAATTACTCATCATGATCTTTCAAATGTATTTTGAATATATTTGAGCTAGTGTGTAAGATTAAATAAAGCCATTTGTAATAGGTTGTCAAAGTTGTCTAATATGGTTTATATGAATAACCTCATGGAAGGGAAAAAAATGTCATAAATTGTCAGGTTACATAGTCTATTTTTATATGTTAGTAGATGTTTTCTAAAGTTTAGAGGTCATTTCTAGAAAAGTACAAAAGTTGTCAAATATGTAATAAAATATTGTCATAAATTGGACAATATGAAAAAGTTAATGTAAGAGAGAAGGTGAATGGTCAGGAGGGGTAATTAATTAGTTATAGAACTTTAAAATCCTTTAAAATATGATGTATTAGTCATTATTTTCAAAACTTAATGGCTAGAGAAGCTGAAAGAAGACTAGAATAAAGAGAAGGTTGTATTTGTGAGTTCAATGATAATTTTCTATGTAAATTTCCAAAAATATGGCTGTTGTTTCTATTAGTAAAAATTCATATGAAATGATACAGACCTATAATTTATATTTTTAGAAAGGTATTGGAGTTATCTTTCTTTTGGTTTTGGTTTGGCCAAATTATATTAATTTTTGCAGAAGTTATGGCCATTTGGTGACTGCGATTCTGAATCTATCCTAGATTTAGCAGTTTTCAAAAAAAAATTAGTAACTTTTATTCCAGATATCATTTTGAGGTAAAAATTGGAAAAAATGTGTTTAACTCATTCATAGTCTATCTCATAAAAATAATTTGTGATATCTTTTCATTTCTAAAAGTTATGAGCAAATATTGGAAGTGTTTTGATATTGTCCAAGATATTATTTGGTTGAAAATGTTCATTATTAAAGCCTCTTGAGTTTAATCCAAAAAGAGATGTTTGAAATGTGTACCTCTGCATCAAAATTTGGAACTAAAAATTGGGGCTAGAAAATTATATCCTTGTGATGTGTGGTGATAATACTGTGCTATCAAAAAAATTTCCTAATTCTTTACACAAGGGCCAAATGACCATTAGGAGTGAAAGGTTCATGCTTACTTTGTAACTTATTTCCAAAGCCACTTGTATAGCCTATGAAGTAGTCAAAGTGGAATGGAAGGATTCTATCAAGTACAATGAGCTCAAGAATATTTTCTTTAAAGGCATAGAAGATCTAGTAAGGGTTAGTCAAATAATGGGAATGAGTGCCTCTTTCTCCCTAGCCCTTTTTCTATCATTTTTATGTGGGTGATGAAGTATTCTACTCCAAAAGGTTTCTTCAAGACCTATCATGTGTTTCATTTCCCTCTATTGAATATGTTAAATAATTTTCAGATGATTAATGTTCCTATTTTTTCTTTACTCTTCTCTAGTTAAAAGTGTTACTAATGGGGATAATCCACCCATACATCAAGTTTTTATTTTCATCCTATATCATCATATTTTTTCCCACTATCCTGGGTTGGGTACGTGCCTTTCTAGGAATGCTAGGGCTACCCATAACCTGAAGTCCTCTATAGTTATTGATAAAATTGAAAGTGATAAAAACCTGAGAAAGTTCCTCCAATTATTAAAAAAGTGGGTCTTGTTGATTAATAGTATAGGGCTCCTAAGGCTAAAAGTCAAACTATGGAGGAATCCATTTTTTAGAAACCCCTTCTAAGTGAAAGAATGCATTTTCTAAGTACATTGTTGCTAGAACCCCCAAAAAGACCAAAATTGTGGGAGAAATTAGAGAGGTTGATAAGTAGGACTTGGGTGGTAACTCTGATGGTGATGAAGTAGATAAAAAACCTAAATACAAGTGAATCTTGGGGAAGAGAAGGTCTACTAGTTTGAGAAATAAAAAAAGTAAAGAAATATAGGGAAGAGAGTAAGGAGAAAACACTAGATACTAAAAATGAAGATATTAATTTTGACACTTAAGTGGAGTAAACTCTAGAAAAGATGGGTAACAATTAAAGACACAAAAGAAAAATATGTTGAAGACATTGAAGATGAGGAACATGAATCCCTGGAGGCTTGTATTGAGGTTGACCTGGAATTTAAGAGGAAGTCCAACTACCTAAGTTATTGGAGGAAGAGGCCAATAAAGAAAAAGATAACCTAGGGACTATGTAGAATAGCATAGGTATTATTGAAAAGGGTGTCAATGGTGAGATTATAGACCTTTAGGACAAGATGGATATGCTCAATAAATATTATGTTGGAGCTATTATTGCTATCGAGCTTTAGGGCAATTTCTTCTATCTGCAGAGTCAAGAAAGAAATGATGAGGAAGGTGGTGTTATGCACCATTACTAGGAAAATCAAACTAAAAAAGGTTGGTCTACTTAAACACAAAATGTGTGAGGTGGTGAAGAGCCTAAAGGATTTTTCCAATTTGATGGAGGAGCTTAAGTTCTTGGTGAAAGACTAGGAAAATGTTAGGAAGACTTAGTACTTTTCTATGATTTAAATTTTTTGTTCTCATTGTAGCTAATTACTTATGTGTTCCTTTAGATTAGAATTTTTAGTTGTTTCCTTGCTTATAATTTCAAGAAACAAATTTAAAACTTGAATGTCTTTTGTTAATCTCCATGTTTGGGTAGGAAATCTTTTTTGATCTTTACTAGATATTGTACTTTAAGAAATATTTTTAGTATAGTTATAGTAGATATTGTTAATACTCTGCAAACCTGATGCATTTTGATTATTTATTTATCAGGTAAGTCTCAATCCATTTGAGCTCTCAATATCCCTTTCTATTGCTTGCTTATAATGGCCTAGAGCAGTTAAGGGTGTATTGCAATTCTATTTCTTAGGATTAAGACCCTTATCCTACATTTTTCAATAAAAATATAAGATTAATTCACTAAATTAAATTGAGAAATATCACAATTATAATAATCATTTTCACACAAGTATTTTATATTAATAGGTAACAAAGAATTTAATTAATGAATAAAAATGAGTTACAAAGGAATTATCAACACCATAAAAAATATCAAATTTAAAGAATCATTTAGCTCAAGAAGGTTCCCAACTCCATATAGACCCATCTACATTGCATAAAATATTAATGACTAATGATTATTTCCTCCCTTTGTATGAGAGAGAAGAGTGATTTGCAAGGAAGCCCTATTAGCTCTTTTACACTTCCTACACTTCACACTATAGCACAAATTTCTAATTTGTGTTGAATCATAAAGACAATCCAAATAACCACCATTATACTCTAATTAAATATTACTATCATTGATATCATGCTAAGACTGACCCACACCCAACACCAAGTCATCAGTTTGTGAGATAACTATAGTTTTTTGATCATGAACTATTGGAGTGACAACTCTATTATTATCAAACCCTTCATCGCATGGCCTATAATTCATGTTAAATATAATTTATGGAGGGAGCATTACATTCTCTATAGGATCTTGAGAAAAAAAATTACTCTTCCACCTTCTTCACCATTGTATAGTGTTGGGTTGTTACATCATTTCACCAATAAGCATTGTTATTTTCTCTCCCTTTATCACATTGAACAACTATGCGTCCATTCTGAAAACATATTGTGCATCTAACAATTATGTCTTCATAATCTAAGGGTTGAGTTAGGTTTCCCTTACATTTATTAGTTATATCTTTATAGGAATCTCGTTAGTCAGATCCACCTCCACCAAGATTCAAGCAAAGGTTGAGTGGAGTAGATTGTAGGGTTCCTCATCCATCTTATGAAATTCGACACTAACTTCCCCCATAGCTTCAAGGTATGATTCAAACCTTTATGTGTAAAATTATATTTGGGAGTCTCACCCATAGTGGAATTTTATCAAAAAAATCATTATTTGGGTTTAAATATTGGTGCCACATCTTTAACATCAAAGCACAAACTTGGTTGCATGGAACCACCCATAACCACAAAAAAAATTCTTTTGTTCTTGTTCTTCTTTAATAACAACAGTAGGAAACCCTTTTACTATGGGATAAATTTTCACTCACCCTTCTAAGATTGGCTCTAAAAAATATGAAATTCATTTATGATGATCAACCAAACTAGGTGAAAAATCTCTCAAATGTGTAATTAGAGATAAATTTAAAAACAATCAAGTTTTGATTAATCTCCTATAGCATCTCTATCTTCCAAACCATTGAAAAGGTCTTTTTCATAGGGATAAACTAATTCTAGGCAGACAAATATCTAGTTTGAACTTGTGAAGCATGAAAGGGTCCTAAAAAAAATCTTGTTATGAGTATTTAACTTAATTCTTAAGCGTTTGTTTACCATTCAACCTCTGAAAGCCACATGCCAACCCCATCTTCTATTTTCCCTATAGACCATTTGCACTTTTCTCACCCTTTCTTTGCTATGTTCATGAAGAATTTCCCACCTTTAAGCATGTAAACCTTGGCTATTTTAAATGCCATTTCAAAGGCACATATTAATCTACTTTGACCTCAAATATCATGTACTATCCTCCATTAAAATCCTTATAATTTTAACATTAAAAACCATTAGCCCTACTACCATTACCATTTTGTGGAGCATCTATATGGAAGATAGAAACCCTCGCACTTCTGGAGGGACCATTAAACTAAAGTTCCCTAATGTGAATCTTTCTTTTCTAGCACCCTACTATACTAGAAGTTTTTGTTCGTGGTATAAATGTACATATAAAAATTGAAAAGTGCATTAATGTAGATAAAGGGATGTAAATTTTTTTTTTTTAAATTGATTGATTTAATGGGGAACACCAAAATTAAAATGATGAGAATTTATATTTAAAATTTCAAAAAAAATTCTATTCATATTAAATATAGAACTAGCTGAATATTTCTATTATAATATTATAATTTTAATAAATGTAAAATAGTAGAAAAATAAAATGGAAAATGTATAAATAAATAGATTTAAATGAGTTCACATAGTGTTAGGTTCTTATTACATTAATAAGATATATTTGCTCCAAATGATAGAGATGTGGTACTCATATTCATAACACAATAAATTAATTATTGATAATTGATGCTTTTTGGTCATCACCATATATCCCAAACAATTTATAACTCAACCTCCATGATCTACTATTCATATAAGAATCCAACTCTAGTATTTTTTTTATTGGTAAGAGGTTGAAGCCAAGATTAATTATTATGTATTATTATTAATTATTATTTTATTAAGCACAAGTAGATTCAAACCCAGGACCTCTTCGATAAGAGGCTCACAATTTACCATTGTGTTGTAGGCTCTTGCCTAGAATCCAACTTTAGTTAATTTATTAGATGGATAATCATTTAAATTTAACTTATATTAGAAGTTAACACAATTTTAGATAGTTCATTCTGTTATATTTCCATTATAATATTCAAAATGTTAGGATGTAATAAGGAGAAACATTTTTATTGTATTATGAATTCAAATTACCATTAGATGAAGTAAGTATTACTTTCTGCAATGTAGATTCCTAGACAACAAAGATTTTTAGAACTAGGCTTGTTCTTATTAAAAAATAAAACTTTCTTTTTCCTACAACAAAATAGGGACATAATCTTAGCATTTATGGTTTCATGATTGGTATTTTATAGCTTAAGAAATAGTTTATTGTATTTTTCTATTACTTGTTTCTTTTCTCTTTTCTTAAAAATTATAGTAATGATTTTGGATCTCTTATGTAGAGAATGAATTTTTATTTATAAGATTTCCATAAGAGGAATAAATGGTAGATACCTCATCATAGTAAAATTATATATTGATATTATTATTTTTGAATTTATTGCATCAAGTCAACATATCTACAAACATCAAAAAATTCCCTTCTTACAATAGAATCATTCATTATGCCCAATCCATTTATAAATGGTAGACTTAGATTTGTCCTTCTTAATTTTAACCTCTTTAAAAGAGAATATGAAAGTCTCGCTAGATTCTGTTACATTTGTTCCATTTATTCACTTTTCCCTTATGTGATCAAGATTGCAATATTTCTTTTTATCTCCCTTAGGTTGCGCATAAACCTTGAAACTTCATTGATTTCTCTAAATATCTTTCTAGACATCAAATTTATACAATTCCATGACTTGGCACAAGGATTGTCTCATCTTCACTCCTTTGAACTTTAATGCCTTATACTTCAAAAAAAAAGAAATATTCTATACTAAGTTAAAATGCTTTGAAAACTCTAATCTTGATATAATGAAACATTTTCTTTTGTCAAAATTCCATTGTCAACCTTTTCATCCAATGGATGCCTAACTTTATGAAAAATTATTATATTTTTGTATAAGAAAAAATGGTAAAAATATGAATAATAATTTATTTTGAATGAATATGAAGAATAATTTCTTAACTATATTATGTGTCTTAAAACCTTCTATTCTTAAAATAATATCATATATTTTTCTCAATTACTAAATATTTATGAAAATATTTATACTTCTATAATTAAATGTAAAAAACTCTCTCTCTTGATTAATTTAAATATTTTAAATAATATATCATTTAAATCTTCAAAACCACAAGTTTCCTGAAGTATTAAATTTCATTATGTATATATGCTATTTTATTGTTCAGCATAAAAAAAAATGGGTACCTAGATAATGCAAATTATTAAAAGTAGTGATATATTTAACTATTAGGAATCAAGACTAACTGATTTGTCATTGTTAAATGCCAGATATTTGATCAATTTAATCAACCCTTTCGAAAAAATAAAATGTGCATCTTTACCAAGAAAATCATTAAAGGTTGGAGATGCATTTAAATATCCCACTATAGGAAAAACTCATTGCAGACAACTGATTCGAGAATTGACTCGTAGTAATATAGTATAAATGGTACCAAGTGCGCTCTACTGCTCGTTCAATGGAATAATTCTTTGCAAATAAATGTTCTTCAACAATTTCCATTGAAAGAAAGCAAAGTTCTACTTTTTTACAAACACACACTGATTACAAAATCTAGTTTACCACCAACCTCAAAATTCTAATGGCGGAGTCTTCTCTCAACCTGTGGAGTTCCACGTTACCCCCACTAGTGATTATCAAGATCCAATTCTGACCTTTTTGACAGATGTCGTCAATATGACTAAACGATCCACATTAATGAAAAGAGAACTACCTAAGTTTCCTATAAATTGATAATAATATACCGGGAGCCAATGACCTAGAAAGACGTAAGGAATAACTAGGAAAGACGAGGCTTAAAGAGTATTATCTCGTAACTTCACTGCAACTCTTCTACCCAGTATTTTAATTATTGTAGTGGTAGATTGTGCAATTGGATATACCGTATTAATTTCATTTTAGGGGTTTAAACATGACTTAAACAAGCAGCAAAACGGTTTCACACTGTGCCACCGAAAATGGACCATCGAGATGAGAATCTTAGATTAAAGTTCGACTTATTGCATAGAAAACTATTTCTAGCTGACTGTCTTTAATTTGCTTTCAGGATGTGGGGCTGCTCTCTATGCATGCAATTATATTCTTTTTCCCGCAATAATTTATTTACAGCCGCCTTAAATGACCCTTCTTTCGCCATTTTATGTTTGATTATATGGTAAAGTGATTCCCAACTCAAAAAGTTTACGAGTTCTATAATCTTTCAATTGGAAAAAGTAAGTACAAAACATAAATAAAAATAACATGGGGCATGAAGATTCTGTCTGCCTTATAAGTCACAAGTCTCACTAAAATGAGCATGAGGAAACTTCACCCTCTTTTACGAAGAATATTAATATTGAGCGAGTAAAGTATTATTAAACTATGTTTATGTCCGGTTCACATGAGAATTGGGTACAACTAAATAGCACTTATGGTGTCAAAGTAGGCGTTTTAAATACTTTTCCGAAGTGAACCGTCAGAAATTGTTTCAACGATTTGGGCATCAAATTTGCTGGCAGGGATCGAATAATATTTATCACTGAGACTAAAAAACACAGCTAAAATTCGGTACAGATTTTTCGACCGTGTATATATTTGGGTGGGAGACACAATGTTTGCTTGTCTTGAACCCTCTCTACTTGTCTGCCTTTTAAATCCTAATCTCTCCCTTTTTTATGCTGCGATTCTCTGTTTAGTAGCATCTCTCTGTGATAGTTTTGATATGTTTAATCGCTTATAGCTGATCAATTGCAAACAGAACAGGGAGACAGACAAGTGGGCCAGCATTCAAGATGGCCAGCAAGTGGTTTTCCAATACGATATTTGGAAAGAGCTCGAAGAAAAACAAGGATGAGAAACCGAAACAGGTAAGACAATATGAGTCTCGGGTATCTCAATCATCAGTTCATTCAGTTAACGAAGATTTTCCCTCTTCGCAATACAAGTATAGCGTGCGCAATGAAGATGAAGATGTTGATAAGGCTGCGGAGGTTTTCATCCATAAGTTTCGTAGGAGTCTGAAGCTAAAGAAGTCCCCGTCTGAGGCTCAATACGAAGGATACCTTGCAAGAGCTACGTGAGCTATATTAGTGAATCCATTTTCGTCACTCCTGATAGTTTTACTACAGTAGAAGATCATATTGAGGAGTCCATTGTCATCACTTATGACAGTTTTTGTATTAGTTCATCATATGTGCTTCCAGCTTAGATTGTAGCTTTTGAATTAAAAAATATATGGTTATTCTCAATTTTAGACTGCACATTTTATATTTGTTTACTATTCCTGCGAAATCTTATAGTACTTATACATGCGAAAGTTTTGATTGAACTAAATAATTAGATTCTTGCACGTTAAACAAGGTATGCTAACGATCAGTTACAATTCCCGAGGGAATGACCGAATGCAGCAAGCCTTATAAAACATCCGTGCTATATATGGAGGTTATTGACGTCATAATGCATGAATCATATTTGGAGACGCGGCCGTGGAGTAGGAAACAAAATCGTGAGTAGTAATGTACTATGCATGCTGAAAGCATAAAGTTACATGAACAAACTAACATCTTATTTTTGAGAGTTCATTTATAGATATATTAGTTTGTGAAACTTTTTTATTGACTTTTAAGCTAAAAATGTTAATTAGTCAAAGTTGATAATTTTTATCTAGGCTTAATTTGTTTCTTAGTATGTGATGTTTACGAACTATTACTATAGAATAAAACATCATCATATTTACATATAAATGAATAATTCTTCTACTTCAAATGACCTTGAATTAAGGTATTGATCTAGACATTCATATCTAATTCCATCATCATTTTTGTTGAATTAACATGTGTAAGAAAAGTTTAAAAAGGAAATTTATGTGAAAAAAAAAGGCAATAAGAAGCAACCCACTTTAATATATGGGTGAGAGGAATCAAAAAATTGAAAGAACAAAAAATGACATTTTAAACATGCATATTTTTCTTTTGTTTCCCTCAAAGTTAAAAATATTTAATAAAAGACTCTTTTAGGTGTAATTAGATGCAATATATCTACATCCACTTTTATACAACACTTTTCAATTTAAAATTAAGATGAAAAGAATGAAATGTTGTAAAGGAAATCATATAGAAACTCCAACATGTTGTAGTGCCTCTCCAACCAAGTCCTTACCAGAAGCTAAAAAAACCCCATACCTTGGATTCTAAGCGCAATGAAGTATACTTAATGTTAAACATTAATTGATGTTGCAAGAAACATAGGTTTCATTATGTGAAATACTATGATGTTAATTATGTTGGAATATTAGGAAAGGTAGGATGCAAAGAGGCAGGGTGGATCAGTATCCTTAGAAACTTTTACACTTAAAAAAAACATGATTTTTTGCTTGCTTCCTCTATCACTTAGTAATGTCTAAACTTTTTCCACATAAATTTTAAAAGAAATTAACATAGCTAATTCAAAATTCATCAACAATAAACTTGTAAACATAACACATAACACTATCATTTGATATCACAAGAACACTTGATCAGAAGAAAAACTACAGTGGGCATGGTACCCAAAAGATCATCACTACTAGAACAAGAGGGTACATTGTCAGAGATAAAATGTTTTATCACATCTAGTGACTTACTTGGTTATGAGTATACAATTAGATCTACTAGGATCTACCCTTTACAATGATTTAGAAACTACTACAATGATGAAAAATTAGGAGCAAATGATCTCTTAAATAGAAACTTACTTTTCCTTATTAGATCCTCCTTCTACTCAATATTATATCATCTTTCATTATAGATCTTCGGTTCCTTCTCAATTATGTCATTATCCCTAACCGCTGACTTCCAAAATCCTCTATAATTTGTTCTCTAACCTATGATATGCTATTTCACTTCAATACTTTTGTCAGCAATAATGACAACTGAGAAATATTGTCAAAAACTATAAAACTATTCTAGATATGCCTTTTTATAATTTTCTTTTGCCTTTTCAATATGTCACCTAATTAGGGTTTGGGAACTTTTTAGAATGCTTCTCTAATCAAAATAAATGACCTAGAACCATTCAAAAGTACACCCTTTTCCATTCTTTGCTTTCATTGGTCTTTCCATCTTGAATTCATAAAATAATCAATTCACATTATTCAAGCAATATTTGAAAATATTTTCCTTAAATTATGTGAACTATTATTTTCACTCAATATGGTCATGTCTCCTAAGATTTTGTACCAAATCAAACTTTGATGTAGGTTCTATGTCACTCAAAAAAATTATGTTCAACATGATTTCACTCAATGAATACATTGTATGGTTAGAACTATGTAACTTGGCAGTCTCTTTGCTAGGTATACTTTTTTGGCTTGGTTATATCTTTTGACCTTGTGAGATTTGAGCTCATGCATAATTGTTAAACTCATTTAGATCATTCCTCATTGTTCAATCAATACAATAACTCAATTATTATGCTCTTTATCACTTACAATTTTGACACTAATTGGAAATATGATAATACATGAGAATACTATTCTCTCCCTTTGACATTAGTGGAAAAGCCATTATGTAAATAATAAATACAACTGCCACTATACATATACTTCCTTGGTAGATATTGTGTTTTTCAAAATTATTTTCAAAATTATTTTATTTGTGTTACATCAACTCCTTATAACCCATTAGTACAAACAAACATACAAATAAAAACATATTACCCCCTTTTCCAATATAGGTGAAAAACATAGCATAAACACAAAAAAATACTTACTTTGGATGTAATCCAAAGAGATCTAAAACATGCTTGTGATTGTTCAACATGACTATCATGGTGTAATTCTAATTTATTCTTATTAGATCAATTGTGTGCTTTTCAATCAACAATTTTTCTACTAGCTCGATCATGTGGTATGCAATAGAAAGACTCAAGGTAGCAATAATCTTGTTTGCAATCTTGAGATGTTCTAACATAACCTCTAGATGAGGTAATAATAATTCTTGAATTTCATTGATCTTGGCCCATAGATTTCTCTCCTTTTGTAATATATCTCATTGAAGTCTAGTGAGGTATTTTACATGTGAATAATGTGATAAGGAGATGCTTGTTCTTCTTTGAGTGTATCAACACTAGCCTTCATATCCTTATTTATCTTCTTTAGTTCATCCTTGACTTCATTGGTAATAGAGGGAATCTCACACAATTTGGGAATCAATAATAAAACACTTTGTACAATCATTTCCAAATTACTAACATAAGTGGATAATGCCACTTGTTGAATAATTATGTCAAGTTGAAAATTTCTCCAATACCTTATTCTCAAATTTCTTCTCATTTCTTTGCAGCAATTTGAATTGAGTATCTATATCTAGATTATTGATCTTATCAACTTTATGTATAGTTTGATCCAATACAGATACTCTTTCATTTAAAGAGATATTTGGCACAACTTCTAGTAATATATCTTTCACATCATGAAGCACTTGTCTCTTCTTGTTTTCTTTCCTCAATTTTGCTTGGTCTGTCTTTGTCTTATAAAGATCAGTCTATAGCTCCATGTGATCATCATCCAATGTGTTTACATCCTAGTTAGGTATGATAATCTCTTCTTTTGATGTCACTAGGTTAGACCTAAATGCTTGAGTTTCTTTCATGTTTGTCTTCATCTTCTTTCCTTTCAAATCATCATTACTAGTATTCAGTGAGAATATCAATGGTACGAAAGCTATGGTCTCTTGATTTCCCTATTTTGATTCTTCAATTTTTCTTGATTCTTATTCCTTCTTCTCTTTCTATTATCCTTGACAGATAATGGGAACTATAGCTATTTGTAACTATGGCATTTGAGGCTTTCCTTCTTATTGTGGTGGTGTAACATTAACCTATTTTTCCATGTTCTTCTAATATTTTGGATATTTTGTAGATAATGGATATAACAAAAATGAAATATAGACAATATTCAATTGGTAGAGATAGAGTGATAATTTCTTATGATTACTTACAATTATGAAAAATTGGTGTCGGTGCCCAAAAACTCCCTCGCTCAAAGGTTTGTGTATTGGTTTTCCATCACCTATAGTAGAGCTCTCTACATTTTACTCCCTAGAGTCTCCTCCAATTTGAGCATCTTTGGCATCAATATTTTCATCCTTTTATTCTTAGTCGGTCATACCAATTATATCTCCCCCTTGTTCCTTTTGTATTTCTTGGCCTAGTTACTCACTGTCTACCCGCTTCTATTCTTCCCCTATTAATATTTGAATAGTATTAGCAAGTGTAAAAAATGACTTAGTAGATACATCATCTTTATTTTATGGGTTCTCTTATGGCTCAAATGTTGGGTATGGCTTGATTTTCTCAATGACACTTACATAACCTAGTATATGTGAAAATTCCATCTCAGTAGACAAAGGACCTTCATCTTTTTCCCTGGTTTTAGTCATCACATCTTCATCTTCCTTCATGTTTTTATTTATATTAAAATCAAGGGAATCCTCAATTATTATTGTTCTTCCAATTATGTCTCCTACCATGTTATGTACCGAATTTTCCCATTCTTTTGTTGTAATATTAACATATTTTTCTTCTTTGTTATCAAACTCTACACTCAACTCAGGCTCAACATTATCTACTTCAATTACTTCCTATGGGTCCTTGATAATGTATACTTATTACCATATAATTTCTAAACCATCATTAACTAATTTTAGATTACCAAAGAAAACATAAATGGCTCCATTCTTTTGATTAAATCTATTCTTGTAATGCTCCAACACTTCAATTATGTCCTCAAGAAAAAAATATGGCTTAATAGTGGCTAATGTTCTTCCTCTCATTTTCTTCTGAGTCCTTTAAGCATACTTCCACTAGCTATTAATTTTTTGATACAATTCATTAGGTATTTGGTTTGGAACCTATTTCTAATGGTGTATCCTTGATCCTTGTCATCATTATAATCACAACATCTTCATATTTTTTCTTGTCCTCTTCACCCATGGATTCATACTTATTGTATCTAAATGTAGAGAAATCTTTATCAATCTTGATGCTCTCAATTATTTTATCTATGGTCTTAGGGTCTTTTATGCACATCAAGTCTCTAATGTCTTTGTTCATCTGGCTATGTCCTATCACTTTCCTCATCTTCATCATCGTCACCTTTTAGAATAAATTTTCTTATGCCTCTTTATAGGTTTTCATGAAGACTCAAGTACCTCTTTCCTCTTTTGATAAGTTTATTTGTGTCTATGAGGATTTTGTAACCTTTACTGCAGCCTTTCTCAATGGGGGTGTGGAAATTTTTCTTGCATGGGTCCTTGACCTTGTGTTATTTAGACTTATTGGCATTTCCAAAGGTCTCTTCGTACCTTTCTTGGTTTGTGGCTTGGAAAAAACAATAGCCTTTCCTTTATTCTCTTCATTATCAATATCTTAATGTTTTCCTTTGGTGATCATTATAGGCTGATTATCACAATGTGTACAAGGTTTCTCTCCAAATTATCAATCATCTTCTTAGTTTTCTTAATTACCTTAGGGATGACAATATCTATCTTAATATCTTTCATTTCTTGTTCATGAATTATAAATGGTTGTGCATTCTTATCAACTAGCTCACTCATTAGAGCTTCAAGAGCATTTTTAGCATGATCTATATTGATAAAATAGTCCAAAGGTGCAATTCATGAAGCCCAAGTCCAACAACTGCTTTCACCAGTGCATTATTAGTATCAATTAGAAATCATATATCACCATAATATTGATCAACCAATTGCTAAAAATCTTAAACCTTTGATGCATCCTCTGTTTAAAATTCTCAAAATATTCAATCATAACACGATCAATATTTTCTCCTAGTGACTAAATAAAATCATTGAATTGGAAAATGACCGGTGTATATGTTCTCAAGTTTACTTGACAAATAGAGGGAAAATAATTTGGCAAATAAAAGAAAATGTGTACCATTAGTGAGTCAATTTTTTAAGTATTAGTGATCGCAACCCAAATGGTTCTTATGTTTTTATGCTAGTTACCTCAACCATAAGTTGGAAATGTCATACTTGTGACCCTTCTTCATAATTTGTTAACCTAAATCAACTATCATACATGGGACATTGTTAGGTCTACTCAACTAAGATATATTGTGTTCCATGACATTCACACCAAATTTTATTTTTGCATCCATAATTGTGCTCATTTTCAGACCTTGGTTGTCCCATTATGCTTTCTTGTTTTCCTCAATTTTTTTCCTTGGTTCAGTTCATAATGTCTTTACTTTATCTATATTGGGTGTCTAGTTACTATATGTATTACATCCCTTGTGATTTTGATAAGCTCATCTAACCACATTTTCATGTCATAAACACTGATCAAAACAACATGAATCTAGTAAGATTTGAATTCCTTCCTAAAATATAGGAAATGTGTTAGACCCTTGGTCTCCAAATGGTTGTGCTCATCTTTTAGTTTCTCATCCACATACAATTCATCATATACTTCTTAGAGCTCAAAATCACTAGTTTTACCAATTTTATAGTGGTAAAATTTAAATGAATATCATTTACTAACAAAACCCTAGGTGGAATGGCAGACAGTGCACCCATCTTATAAATTTTCCAGCAACTTCTCAATATAATTTGCATTTAATTTCTTTGTATGTCTCGTTTGAATCAACTTCACTGAGTTTGTCTTCAAATTCCTCTAAATCTAGTTGCAGAGCTGGAAGCCATTTTCACAATTTAGGGTTTCAGAAAGGCATTCTTTTACACCTTACTCAGTTCATAACAGATTCCTTTTAGCACTTCAATTCTCAAATAAACTCCCACTCACAAATATCAAAATATTTCGCCCATTGCAAATTTCTCAAATTTTCTCTGTGCCAATGCATGGTAAAAAAAGATGATGTATATTTTCACATAAAATACACAACACATTAGCTTTAATTGTGCATTAAGGGACATTAGTGCATCATACTCCACATATTTCCTTTAATGGTCTTGGTTAATAATTAAATAATGTTCCATTTATTTTTTCTTACTCAATTAAAGCAATAGAGTTATCTCAAACTTGGTAAAAATATCATCATACCTTACATCCTTTCTTTTTTGTTCAACCCTATTACCAACTAGCTTAATCTGACTTACTAATTAGGCTAAATTTTCAAACATCATGAATTCTCCTTGTGCATCATCTAATATGGACATATGTACTTCCTTCCATTTCATCCTAAGAATTGAAGCAAGATATGTCATTAGTAGTGCATTTTCTTACCTCCTTCTAAGGCTCAGTTGGAACTAGAGGTTTCACCAAATGCATTGGACAACATGTCACCATTTTTTTTGTATTTTATGTCTCATCCTCTTCAGACTTCTTCCTCCATGTCTTATTCATATGTTCATGAATTTCATCCACATTGACTTTTCCTTTATGTTTTGGATATTCCTCTTTAGGTGATAACACTCAGTTTCTATAATTCTTGCTTAAATGAATGACTTTGTGGCAGTGATAGCGTGCTATTTCAGAGTTCCTACAATTGCCACATCTGCCTCCAAATTGTAATATGATCCAATTAGTAGCAATATGACCATACTTTGCACATGTGGTAGAAGAATACCATGTATTATATTCACAATTTATTGCATTACCCTTCTTACTCGATTTCCATTTAGACTTCATCTTTGATCTGTATTCTTGTGACTTGTGTCCAAACTTGTTGCGAGTATAGCAGTACCCATTGAATGCATACTTCTAAGGGGATTGTCTAAACTTAGATCTACACTCATATTCTTGATGTCCATAATTATTATAATGATAATAATAACGAAATTTTAACATTGATCTTACTAGTTTTGTTTGTACACATTTTATGTAGGCTTCTTTAGCTTTGGATTGGTGTACAACTTTCTCTATTTGACTTTCTCTAATGACTACCCTTTCTCTCTTGTAGAATCTAGTTTACCACCAACCTCAAAATTCTAGTGGCGGAGTCTTCTCTCGATCTGTGGAGTTCCACGTTCCCTCCACTAGTGATTATCAAATATTCAATTTTTCCCTTTTTTGGCAGATGTCATCAATATGACTAAAAGATCCACATTAACGAAAATAAAATTACTTTATAAGTGTCGTATAAATTGATAATAATATACCGCGAGCTAATCACCTAGAAAGATGTATGGAATAACTAGGAAAGACGTGACTTAAGAGTACTATTTCGTAACTTAATCCACGAAACTCTTCCAGCCAGTATTTTATTGTTTTGTACCGGTAGATTGTGCAATCGGATATACCGTTTTGATTTCTTTTAAGGAGTTTAAACATGACTTAAAAAAACAGGAAAGTTGTTTCACACTGCCACCGCAAATGGACTATAGACATGAGAATCTTATATTAAAGTTTGACTAATTGCATAGAAAACTATTTCCTAATGAGTGCCTTTAATTTGCTTTCAGAATGTAGGGCTGCTCCGTATCCATGAAATTATATTCTTTTTACCCACACTACATTAATTACATGTGCCGCCTTAAATGACCATTCTTTCGCTCTTTTATGATTGTTTATATGGTACTCTGTTTCCCAATTCAAAAGTTTACGAGTTCTATAATCGTTCAATTGGAAATAGAAAGTTAAAAACACAAATAAAAATGACATGTGGCATGAAGGTTCTGTCTACCTTATAAATCACAAGGCATCAAGGTTCTGTCTGCCTTTTAGGAAGAATATTACTATTGAGTAAGTAAAGTATTATTAAACTATGTTATGTTCAGGCCACATGAGAATTTGGTACAACTAAATAGCACTTATGGTGGCAAAGTAGGCTTTCTAGATGCTTTTCCGAAGTGAACCGTCAGAAATAGTTTCAACGATTTGTTTTTCCAATTTGCTGGCACGGATCGAATAATATTGATGACTGGTAATGATTTTTCTATAGTGTATAAATTGGGTACGAGACATAAGGTTTGATAGTCTTGAACACTCTCTGCTTGTCTGCCTTTTAACTCCTAATCTCTCTTATTCTTTTGTGCGATTTTCTCATTGGTAGCATCTCTCTGTGATATTTTTGATTTCTTTAGTTGTTTATGGCTGACCAATTGCGAACAGAAGAAAGAGGCAGACAATTAGCCACAAAGAGGCTTATTATAGAAGATCAGCATTAAAGATGGCCGGCAAGTGGTTTTCCAAGGTGATATTGGGAAGGAGCTCGAAGATAAACAAGGATGAGAAACCGAAACAAGTAAAGCAATATGAGTCTCGGGTATCTCAATCATCAGTTCATTCTGTTAATGACGACTCTGCATCTTCACAATACAAGTATAGCATGCGCAATGATGATGAGAATGTGGATAAGGCTGCGGAGGTTTTCATCCATAAGTTTCGCAGGAGCCTGAAGCTAAAGAAGTCATCGTCCGAGGCTCAATACGAAGGATATCTTGCAAGAGCTACGTAACCTATATTAGTGGATCCATTTTTGCCACTCCTCATAGTGTAATTACAGTGGTAGTTTATATAAAGGAATCCGTTCTCATCAACTATGACAGATTTTGTATCGGTTCATCACATATGATTCCAGCTTAAATTGTAGCTTTTGAATAAAATATATGTTATTCTCAGTTTTAGACAGCACATTTTATATTTGTTTACCATTTCTACAAGTTATTATTGTACTTATACATGCGAAAGTTTTGATTTCACTAAACAATTCGATTCTTGCACGTTAAACACGGTATATTAATGATCCGATACGATTCTTGAGGGAATAACAGAATGCAGCAAGCCTCATAAACGTCCATGTTATGTATGGAGATTATTGACTTCATAATGTATAAATCATATTTGGAGGCGCGGCCGTGGAGTAGGAAACAAAATCATGATTAGTAATGTTATATGCAAGTTGAAAGCAGAAAGTTACATGCACATACTAACATAATTTATAGATATATTAGTTTTTTATTAAGAAAATAAGTAATAAATGGGTGTTGATCTGGAGTGCAATCAGATCAT